>VZTG01003997.1:136790-177926 GCA_013397845.1 Melanocharis versteri
CCCCCCTTTTTTTTTTTTTATATTTGTTTCCACCTCCCATCTATGTTTGGGCAATTCAAAAGGATAGGTTGAGTTGTTTGGTTTTATTCTTTGTTATGTTTCATGATTACTATGATTTTGCCATAAAAACAAGATATGCACTCTGCAACTATGGATCGGGAGAGGCACAAAAGTTTGGAAAACTTGGAACTGAATTATGTGTGAACACAGTCTGAATGTGATGTTATATACCACTGAATGCATTAAAAAGAGAAGCAGAAAAGCACATGTAAGGTATTCAATAAAAAATAAATACATACCAAATTTATTGAATGCAGATCTCTCTTGTGGCTGGGTCCTGTCTTAAAGTTTCTTTGCTGGAATAAAATCCATAGACTGCAAATGATAATGCAAGTAAGAAGTTTTTACCCATTGAACAAAAGAATATTTTGCTGTAGATGAAAAATGTTGAAATGTCTTGAACGTAACTTAGAAAAACTTTTATTTAAAGGATTCTGAGCAGATGGGAGTTCTTTCCTCATCTTTTATCCTTTCTGAAGGTAGAATTAAAACACTCGCTAGATACCTTTCCCCAGGTTTTTTACTTTCTTTCTTTTATGAAGACCTAAAACATAGCCTTTCAAGTCAAAACAGAAAATCTCACCCTAAATTTAGCATAGGAAGTGCAGTTATTCTTGTAGTGTGGGGTGTTTTTTTTTTTTTGTTTGTTTGTTTGGTTGGTTTTGGGTTTTTTTTAAGACTTGTTAAGTTTTCCAGGTTCCTGATTATCAATCCTTTATATTTAAATACTTCAGCATGTACCTAAGAAATAAGAATTTCTGTGTTATTTATTGTTATGGATAGTAATAATATTATTCATAAGGAAAATATAACCTTTGGCAGTATTTGAAAATGAAAAATATATATGGTTTAGTACTTTATTATGCTTATTTTTTGAGGTTCATATTATGTCATTGATTTTTAAGCAGAACTCTATTGATTTCCTAGAAACCTATGCTTAAAAATCAATGACACATTGTGCCCCTAACAAAATGGTGAATTCCATAGTGCTATAAATTGCATTTTTGTTTTTAAAATGTAAAATGCATCTATCTTAAGTCCTACAGGCAGTTATTTTTTATAACTGGCAACCAGCACACTGAGAAGACTTCAAGAGGCTTTTCTGGCAAAGCGAGCAAAGGATTCCTGCTCTGGACAGTAGGGTGGAAGAGTAGATCCCCTGTTCTCCAGTATTTTCTTTGTAAATCTGGAGTAAACATTTTTGATATCACTGGTGGGAAACAGTTTTGTGTGATAAGTGATACTAAAGCAAAGGTTACCTGTCTCGGACCTGTCTCAGACAGATACAAAGGTAATGCTAAGCAGAGCAAGAGTGAGGTATTCCTGTAATCACTGTGCAATGTTCTAGAGCAGCTCAGTGATAACAATGAAAATAACAATCTCTGTTAAACCGTGATTCTTAATCTTTTTCTCTGTCTTTAGAAACTAACTAGGTGTGAGAATTTTGATGAACGCTTCTGTGTAATCCTTTGTAATTTGATGTTGCATGTAAATCTCTTTTATAGGTCCCTTTAGATGGAATTTACTGCTGCAAATACCTTGTCATCAGAAGGATTAATGCCTGCATTAGCATTTCTGCAATAAAATCAGAAGCTAAGTGGTGAAGGCCACAGACACCTCAAACCTGGATTCCTCTGCTCTGCGTTAAGTGCTGGAGTTTTTATTACTTGCGGTAGGGAAGTCATTGCCAATGCTAACAAGGAACTGCTTATCCCTGCTTCTCTGGGTCCTGTTTGATGGAGGTCTCCTAACACCACTGCATCCACAGCCACAAGAGATTTTAGAAGCACAGCCAAGAGAAAATGTTGTCCCAGTGCCAGGGAGGAGGTCATCTGCCCAGCGAGTCAAACGAGGCTGGGTGTGGAATCAGTTTTTTGTGCTGGAGGAGTACATGGGCTCTGAACCTCAGTATGTGGGAAAGGTAATTTTTTACTATTTCTTTAAAAGTTTAAATGATATAGTCAAGCAGTATAATGTATTATAAATGTATACCTGTTTCTGGTGGGACAAATCTTCTTCAACTGGCAGTAGTTTCCCCTGCTCATTGCTTTTACGATCCAGCCTTTCCTGTAGTCACTATATATTTTCTGTCTTTGTATGTTTGTCTTATTTCCCCATTCTTGCTTTTGGAATTAAACAAAAACAACAGCAACAGCAACAATAAAAACAAGCAAACAAAATAAGAGAGTTCTGAGATAAATCTGTGTTTCACAACTAATATTAATTGAGACTACTGTAATAACACATTTGATTTTTAGCAACAAATATTGTTCTGATATCAAGAGTTAAGCCTTAAATCTCAAGCCCAGAATGCACAGTCATTCCTGGGACTGATATGGTTAATCCAAGTTAGTTTTCAACTGATGAAGACGCCTCTTTTTTAGTCTGTTGTCTTACGTCTCAGAACCATTTACTTTTATTTCTGATTGTTCAGAATGTTTTCAAGTATTTCTAATATGTTTTATTGCTTCATAATTCAAACTCTTGCATTATAGCTTTCATACTGTGTGCAGACATGCACAATAATACATGCAGAGAATTTTTGCAATTCCCTCTCTCATTATATGACCACTGTTTCTGTAACAGGGCATAAGTAATTGACAGACAACTGTTCAAGGGGTGTGGGGGTGGTGAATTTAAATAATAGAGTTTTCAGATAGGAAAGCTGAAAAGGACACTTGAAAAAAATCTTAGCAGAGTTTATAATTGGAT
Organism: Melanocharis versteri; assembly: GCA_013397845.1. NCBI lineage: Eukaryota > Metazoa > Chordata > Aves > Passeriformes > Melanocharitidae > Melanocharis > Melanocharis versteri. Next base: position 139,563 of record VZTG01003997.1, read on the forward strand.
GCTGGTTACAATTTTCAGTTTAAGTAAGGACCTTACTCAGCGAAAATAACAAGTCAGGAATCTCTTTCCTGGGTCTCCAAATGCCATTTCCCTAGACAGCAAGATTTCAAATTCACCCAGCATAAAATGAGTAATCATGCTTCAGTTTTTACTTTAATACCATTGTGTAACCTTTTTTTTTTTTTTTCTTTCGTGTACAAGCTGGAAATCCCTTTTTTTTTTTCCCTAAATATAAATAAATCAACTGAAAATTAATTTTTCCTCTTACCCTTCCAGAAAACTATTCTGAAGATGTATAAATAAAACACTAGATTATTTAACAAAGCAGCCAAAAATGTACTTGGATATTGCACGTAAAGACATTTGTGTTAAGCACAAAAATATATTGATCAAAGCAATTTGCAAAGCAGTGTGTTTGTATCACAAAGATAATATAATGATCTTGTTTTAAGTCTGAAGAAAGGGGGACCACATAATGAAAAAAATCATATTTGTGATATCCAGTTGATACCAATTACACTTTCTCTAACACATACCTTTGTTCTGGCACCTCACTGAGGCTGCCAACAAGGACTCTCATCACATTCGATGCTGTAGCACAGACAACGTGATTGCTGTGCTTTTAAAGTCAAAGGACAGAGATGTTACTGCTGCACCACTATATTTTCGTTAGTCTTTATTCCTTTATGTAAGTTGTTCTTGGTAGTCATTTCGGGTCAGTTCTAAACTGCCAAAATAACGTTAATTTTGCACAAAATGGACTATTATCAATGTACTGATGAATCAGATTCTTCCTTTGTCCTGTTTGTGCTCCACTGACTTTAAGTTTACAAGCAACTTTAGAACTAATGGGATATTTTCATTAAGAGTAACACTTATCACAGATTTCCCTGGAATATTTTACTTCTTAAGATTTTTTGAGCTGTTACAAATTGTAGGACACATTTCAAGAATGAGGAAAGTCAAAAAGTCAAACACCTTCTTTTACGTCAAAACACCTGCTTCTAGAATAGAGCAATTAATTCTAGGTGATAACTTTTTCCAACAATGTTTATTTTGACGTTTATCACAACTTGTTTTATCTATATTAACTATTTGCTTTAATATATCTGAAACAACCCTACAAACCCTGCCAGCCTTTGTATGTCATCTTTGCTGAATCTCTTACAAAAACAGAGCACAAACAAATGAACAAAACTAAGATGGAAATGTTTGTTTTCCCCTTATTTTCTACAAAGCTCTCAATGAAGATATAACAATGAAAGAGAGATGTTCCTCAGAGATATTGTCCTTTTAAATCCAGATAGCAAAAGCCAAGCTTCATATAAATTCAAACTATTGTCAACATACTGAAATATATCCACCAGTTGCTAATCAATATTTTTAGATTGTATGCATTTTTTTAAAATCACATACAATTTTTAAGGTGTTGAATGCAGTTGATTTCTTGATTGATTGCAGAACTAAATTTGCAGAAATAAATGATTGACCATAATGAAATCCTTATTCCAAAAGCATATATTTTCAATTTAATTATTTTGATAAGGCTACTGTTCTATATTTTAAAGTGGTAATAGGTATATGATAAAGTGTAGGATATTTTGTGTGATCTGAAATCACAGGGGTTTTATCTTCTAGCCGTAGTATCTGGATGCCTGTGCATAGGCATTTATATTACTTATTATAGAACTACTGCACTAATAATGTCACAGTAATTTATAAATAGGAGTTTAATGTATCTATTAAGTCAGCTGACAGTTTCACTAAACGGTTGAGGGTGACTAGATAATTTTGCAAACCTTCTGCAAGAGAATACAGATTTACAACTATAATGTCTTCTGTTATAGGCCAGTGCATGTAGTTCCTTTCACGTCTGTTTTCAGAATGTCTCAAGTAATGTCAGGTTGAAAATTAAAATATAGTTTAGAAATTGGTGGGGATTAGTCTAGCTTACAGGTGGTGATTTTGAAATAGTGCTTGAAGCTTACACATTAAAAGCATTTTATTAAAGTCTGGAAATCTGCTCGTGTAATGTGGAAGAGCAATAAAAATCCATCAGATTGCTAAACAGAAGATCATCCTCTGCTCAACGTTCATTAAGCAGATCCACTCTAGAAAGCAAAATTAGAGTATGGTGTTACCCTGTGACCCATGAAAATGGACAGGGTGCTGAGAGTAAAATATGGCTTGGTCATTTACTTTGCAGTGCTTTACTTGTTTTCCTGGTACTGTGAAGCTCCAAAAAGCCAGGCAAAAACAGCACATGTGTGGATGAAGACAAAAAGCTTCGTGATTTTTTTTTTTTTTTTTTGGCAAACACTGAGATCTCAGGGAATGGTGACAGAAATCACCAGAGTATCAGGTCCTCAAGCATGAACAAGTCCCAGCACAGTTTATAACCACAAACAAGGTGGCAGTTTTAATTGCCCTTATGCAAGGATAGCTGAAGGGGGTGCAGCCCCACCAGAACCTTACAAATATGACCATAACCTTTCTTTATTGCTGTGACATGCAGAGGCAGCAAAATAAACTGAAAGTTCAAGAGAAAAAAATAGAGAAGAACTGCATTGCTTCTTCATGGTAAAGATAATACTAGCAAGGGTTTTAGTTGTGCTACATGTGGCATCTTCCCTTTATACGTGTCTTTGCATTCCTAGTGTGTAAATGCACCGCATCTTTCTTGTGTTGCAGACCTGCACAATTGCTTCTAGTGATAATTTTTGCTATCTGTTCTCAAGTTTGCAGAGACAGGCATATGGTAGCTTGTACTGCATGCAGACTGATGCATAGGAAAAGATTGTAAAGTCTTCTACAGTGTAGTGGCCATTTCTCTTCAATTTTCCAGTGTGGGGGAAAAAAAATCCCAGAACCTCAGCTTACCAGACTTTTTTTTTCTTTTTTTTTTTTTTTTTTTTTGCCAATGAATAATCTATGTTTTACAACAGTTTGTTCTCTAAACCTCTGTCACATTAATGCATGCTCACATACAAACTACTACAGATATTTTTTGTTAAGAAAAGGATGCTGAAAAATTTAATACTCACGACTGCTCTATGGCAGCACAGGGTAATGTAACAATATGGTATTTTTCATCTGACTCAGTCCTGAGAAAGCATCATCATCTTCAAAGGTTTGCCCATATATCAAGGCAGAAAGATTGCTGATTTGGAGGAAGCAGAGCTCTATATCTGTGACCAGAACAGTGTGCTTTTTTGAAACCTTATAATTTATCATCTGCATCTGAAATATGAGCATATAATTCATTTATGCATTTTATAGTGGCTAATTTTTAATATAATGGAATTAATGTTGACCACCTTCCGCCAGGCTTAAATCAACATGTACTTCTGGATACACACTCTCTTTTTACAGTTATTTTCCCTCTTGGGTGAGTGTCTGGATGACAGGGCAGTCTGTAAAGGAAATTTTGCACTTCTTGTTTTGAATCTATTCAGACAAACAATTTTACAGTGCAGTGTCTATCATTTTGGCATTATTCATAAGCACTGAGTTAACTTGAAAGAAAAAATAAAATTTAAGAAAAGAAATACGTGCAGTGAATTCGAAAACTACTGCCCTTTGAAGAAAAAAAAGAAGAAAGCCTAAATCTTTTCATAACTGTACCCTGATTAAACTTATCTTTTTTGAAATTGTATTTCTACTAGATTTCTAGTAAGATGATCACAATAATATTTCATTTAAAGTTGTCAAAAGGTTTTTTTGTAACTTATCAGATTCCATTCCTACAACTGAAGTAACAATATTAGAGATAGATGTGTTTTATTTCCATTAGCCATTTGCACAGTGCCATCATCAAGGAGATGAAAATTGTTTCAGGGACTGCTGCTAGTAATGTATTAATTGACTCCCATGATGCAAGACACCACAGTTACTCATTTCTGGATGATTTTAATATGAAAGATATGCTATGTGTAAGAATGAGCTTGTTCAGTACATCGAACACAAACTCACCTCTGTCTGCTGACATCAAAGTGAAATCTTTTTGGGCCTTTGTGGTCTTTAGATAATAATTTAAAGAGCAATCAGGCATGATCACATTAACCTGGCTTACAAATTGGCTTATGGAGTTTATGCCATGCACATATTCAAGCAAAAGCACTGTCACAGTTTTATTACGGACAAGGAAATTGATGAGAAGAAATGAAATGGTAAAAGGGTGTAAGAGGAATCAGAACTGGTATCAGAATTCTAGATTTCTTTCCTTGCTCTGTTGAGCTGAGACCTTTGTCTCTCCCACTTATATCTGTCTGGTGAAAAAAAGTGATGACTTTAAAAGGTTTGCATCCTGTATATTGCATAGAGTATGTGAGACACAAAGTAATTTTGACAGTTGCATGTGAAAGTGTGAGAAGGAAATGGAAGCATGGAAACACAAAACCCCCATGAGCAAGTCAGAGTTGCATTAAATGTTTGCTCCTGAAAGCTTACCTTTTTACAAGGTGTATAAAGACATGCAGCAGAGATGAACAACTTGCAACAGCACGTTTCTTATTGATCTAGTGGCTTCACTTTGTTTATTGATTTGCTTAGGTAGCTCATAGCAGAAAAATTAGGAGCATAGTAGTAGTAAAATCTCTTACCTGTGGTCCTTGCATTGATGAAAATTACATGAGGTATTTGGAGCTGAAACAAAAAGAAGGACTATGTTTTCACTGATTGCATGAGAGAGGAGAAAGAGTGAGCTCAGGACAAGGAGAGATCAAAATAAAAAGGAAGGATCAACTTCTTGAGCTGTCACCCACATTTTAGAGGATGTAAAAGGTTGAGGTTATTGTTCTGAACAGCTAAGGAGGTCACAGACTGGAATATTTCAAACTTTAAAATTTAGCAGGCTGTATTATGCAAGAATTCAGTGATTACTGTAGAAGATTCAGAGCCTGTGGAAATGGTCCCGTTAGAATGAATGACTGGGTCTCACAAGACCTCTGAACACAGCTGAGTGTATGGTGCTGATGGTGCTTGTGTGTTTATTAAATTTATGTTGCCAACACAGATGGAGAAATATAAATGAGCTTGTAGAAATTAAACTGATAAAGAAAAATCTTATACCTATTGTAGTTTTATTTGGAATGTTCCTGTATAAATGGCTTCATCTGGGTGAGAAGTTTATTTAAACAGGGAAATATGGGAAAAGATAGTTCAAAAAAATATTTAGAAATTCTTCAAAGAACTTGAGGAGAACAATGAAACCAAAACATAGTCTCCCCTTTTAATTAAAGAAAATTTGAAAATTTTAGATTTATTTAATCTAAATATGGAGCTTGCCTGAGAATTTCTGATTAATTTGGTAGACTTGGACGTAGTGTTATTGACAGTCAGATGAGACATGGGCATGTATTCTGTACGTCAGCAATGCAAGCTGAATTTATAACTAGTGAAACATTAGACAATAAGTTAAAATTCAGCTGGGATCACAAGATCTCCTTTCTGGAAGATCATCAGAATGCAAAGTAAGAAATTAAATAGCATTTGCCAGACAGCAAACTGTGGGAAATTATTAAATACCTGTAGCCATTCCTGTATCTGGGTAAAAATGTGTAAATCAAAATAACAGGAATGTTCAGCAATGGAATAGAATTTATGGTTGCTGCAACATGCAAGGTGTTAGGAAAAAAGGGGATAGTATAATGCCTCACTTAAACATACTACAAAAGCATAAACTGTCAGCAGGAAAACAAAAAAATTATGGAAATATTAAAGAATTACTAAGTGGTAGGACACTAGATTAAAGCTCAGGATTTCATATCTATGAGGTGGATTGTTTTTTTCACGATGTGGAACTTTTTGTTTCTTTTGCTCATTGTAGAGGGATGCAGATTTGGTATTAAAACAGTAATTGGAAAAAAAATGTAAGCAACATGTTTCAGAAATATAAATAGTTCATAATTCTACTTAAATAGTTGTTAAAATGTGCATATTTTTATAATTTGGATATTTATACCATTTTCACTGGAAAGCAGCGCTACGCAGAGGGAGCTCAGGGTCCTGGTCGATGGCAAGCTGACCATGAGCCAGCAGTGCCCTGGCAGCCAGGAGGGCCAACCCTGTCCTAGGGTGCATCAGGCACAGCATCGCCAGCCGGGCAAGGGAGGGGATTGTCCTGCTCTGCTCTGCACTGGGGTGGCCTCACCTCAAGTGCTGGGAGCAGTTTTGGGTGCCACAACGTAAGAAAGATGTTAAACTATTAGAGAGTGTCTGAAGAAAGGCTGCGAGGATGGTGAAGGGCCTTGAGAGGAAGCTGTGTGAGGAGAGGCTGAGGTCACTTGGTCTGTTCAGCCTGGAGAAGAGGAGACTGAGGGGAGACCTCATTGCAATCTACAACTTCCTTGTGAGGGAAAGAGGAGGGGCAGACGCTGATCTCTTCTCTGGTGTCCAGTGACAGGATCGAAGAGAATGGCCTGAAGTTGTGTCACGGGAGCCTTAGGCTGGATATTAGGAAAGTGTTTTTCATCCAGAGGGTGGTTGGGTGCTGGAACAGGCTTCCCAGAGCAGTGGAGAAAGCATCAGCCTGTCAGAGTTCAAGGAGCATTTCGACAATGCTCTCAGGCACATGGTGTGTCTTGGAGGTGTTCTGTGCAGGGCAAGGACTCAAAGTTCATTGTGGGTCCTTTCCGGCTCAGAATATTCTGTGATTATGTGATTAAAATTGTTTCAATAAAACGCAAATAATTATTTACAAATTTTTGAAAACATAGCATGAAAAATCATCCCTGAAATTCAAAACCAAATTATGAGTATAAAATAGAACGTAACAAAATTAAAAACTTAAATTCACTTTTTCAAACAGAATTATAAGTATCTTGAGACAAAAAAACCAAACAAAAAATCCACAACCAACCAAAGAAAAATAAAACAAAAAACCCCAAACCAAACTAAAACAAAAACCATAACCCCAAAACCCCACAGCTAGACTCAATCAATCAATTATTAATAAAGCATGTTTGATAAGAAAAATAAAGAATAATTTCCTATCAAGTGTCCAGCACCAACTTATAGGAGAAGCTAATGAGTTAGAAGGTTACCTCATCTTCAGTCACTGCAGTTAATATCCTTGTATGCAAGTCATAAACAGAAATGATGGGGATTGGCAATCTCGTCAAGTGCTGCCGTTACATGTGAGGATAAAATACACGGACCCAGATAGGCAGGGAACCTGAATCGTTTATTCCAACAATCGAGCTGCTTTTATACACTTTTTCAAGGTATCTCACTACGTGACCTATCCCATGTCGCCGTGTCAGCAGCATGCATTCTCAGTGTCCTTCCATGGGGTGGTCACGCGCTGTTCAGGGTCTGTCAGCTCCCGGCGGGCTCCTCTCCACAGGGCTCTGCCAAGTGACACCTCCTCTCTCCAGGTCTGGGGACACAAGCCTCTCCATGCCGCCACGTGTTCCTTTGCTCCTTTGTTTTGCCACGTGCTTCTGCAGGCGAGTCCCACAGCCCCCAGATCCCATCTCTTCCCGCAGTTACATAGCATGGTTTGTGATTTAGGGCCCTGAAAGTGTTTGACAGCAGATGCCCTAAAGTGCAAAACCCCCTGTTCTTCTGAAGGTGATACATCAAACCACAATTTCTGTTATCTAACATAGAAAGCAACGGATTTGGAGCAAGTATTGGTTTTATGGCAATGACCATTTCCCTTTCTCTCAGCAACGCTTCATGTCCCACAGGCTCTAAATGACCTGTCTCTCCTCTTCCTCTAGAGATAACCATCCTTTAATCCTTCTTTCTGTCTCCCTGTATCTGATATCCACTCTGCTGCAAAAGTTACAATCACCATACTTCTTGCGTAAGATCTGTTACATATCCTATTAAATTCTGAGGAATTAACCTACTTAATAGTAGCTTTGAACTCCACAGCTTCTCTTCCAGTTTCAAATAGGCCTTCCCAAAAACTTTCTTCTATTTTCCACTTATGTTGGTGAAATGAGTTGTCTTTCATAAATGAGCTTTGTCTTTACTACATAATAATTATTTCATAAAACAGAGTAGATTACATATTTTTCTACTTGGGGAAAAAATGCAGAAAACTCAACATGAAAAGTCAAAAAATGTCTTAACAAAGAAAAGTGGAATGTGTCAAGATTAAACCTGAGGAAATAATAATAATACATAAAAATAACCTAATATTATTTAAGTGTCCCAGGAGTGGAAAATAATTTTGTAGTAGGAATACTACGGCATAGTTTTGTCTCTGATGTCACTTGCTTATGACCATTTAGTCAATCTAAATGGAGATGAAAAAATCCCAGATAATCAAATAACCTTGTAAAGGCATTTGCAGACTCTTAGAAACAGAGGATGGTGTTTCTAAGGGTTGAAGATGATCTAAAGATTAAAAACTATCTGGTATAAAATTGCCTTTTTCCTTCCTGTGTTTTTTTTAAACCTCTGGTAAGTTCCTTGGTGTTGTTCACTATGTGGAACCAGATGCATGTGTTCTATGACTGCTGCATGGCGGTAATGCATGTGCTCTATAGGCAGGAGAGGGTGACTAAGGAGAAAAGTGATTATGCCCACACTGCTGGGTGACATGTCCTTCCCCCTCCCAGCCCAGGGGCTGATCTCATAAAAGGTGAAAAAGGGAGGAGAAAAACTGAAAGACATACTAACAAGTGAACACAATGTCCACCAGCATTGACACATTCTAAAATTAAAACTAATGTAGTTGTAATTGTTAATAATTAGCTTAAATTTAATTTTCCTCTGGAGAGGGTTTTGTTTCATAAACACATAAATGCAATGGGTTTTGTCTAAACAGCTGTGTGCAGTAGTTATTCTTGTATATACAACAAGAGAAAAAAGTGTTCGTAAAGAGCAAAGCAAATTTGGAAAAAACTTCTGTCTTCTAGCACCAGCTGTAATTATAGAAATTATTACCTTGTGTGCATTGTATTTATTTTAACTGTCAGTCCCTGAACATGTAAGTTAGAGCTGCTATTGATTCTGTTATCAATGATTGATACTGTAATGCAATTAAAACCTTGCTACTGTTTGCTAAAAAATAGATTTTCAGTAACAGATGGATTATTCACTCCTATTTTTGTGAAAATACTTAACTGACCACTGAAAAAAACATTGTTTTATCCTGGACACTATGATGCTATATTCAGTATCACTAAGGATTTAGGCTGGGGTCTATGTTATTTAATGTCATCATAAATTATCTTGGAAAGTATGAGAATATCCAGAGGAGTGTTTGCTCTTCAAATTAAGGCACTGGAGGTACTAAAGACGAAGGCTAAATGGAAAAAATGGGAAAAGGACCTTATGAAACAGGACTAAAATAAGACATGAAATCTGATGTAGAGCAGTACATACTGTGGGAGGAGGGGAATAATTCCAGTTTCATTAATAAATTGTGCTCTGTGGAAATCATAATCTCTCTCAAATGAGATCTTGTTTCATAATAGCTGTATGCACATTTGCTTAGTGTGCGGTGAGTGCCAAAAAAGCAAATGGGATGTTAGAAATTCTTAGCAGCAGCAGAAGGAAATAGATGTCATTAGTACAGCATTGTATCTAAATTTCTGGTGAGCCTGTATCTTCCACACTGGGAATTATTTCTCTCTAGTCTCAGAGAGCATGTGTCCCAAAGAACTGGGAAAAGTACAGACAAGGACAAAAGGTCCTTTGGACTGACTCCTCAGTGAAGAACAACTGAGTAAGATAGGTTTCCTTAGCCTGGAAAAGAAACAAAGAGGAGGAGATATGATAGGTCTCAAAAATATCTAGAACATAGGGGTGAGACTAAAGGGGGAGGATTCCCTCCTTCACCAATGCAAGATGTGGGGCAGTAAACGAATCCAACAGGTGGCACATTCAGAGCAAAGAAAAGGAAGTGATTCTTCACAAAATGAATCAATCCAAAATAGGTAGCTCCATGCCACAAGACGCAGCAGAGACAATAGATTTTTTCATGTTAGTGATAAGAGAATGAAGAAATTGATAAAAAATCAATTTGCCAAAGGCTAATAACTGTAGTCACCACCAATATCTGCACGAACTACCGGACACTTGGAAATCATGTGGTGAACTGTGCTTTCTCTGACCTTCACCTTTACCAGAGACAGAGTTCTGGGTTGGAGGCCGCTTGCACCCAGTGCAGCATACCATGCTTTGGGGACCAAGGATGGTAACAGATGTTCTCCTTCACCTAGGAGAAAATAATAAGTGCTTATATTAGTCATGTTCCCAAAGCGACTCATTTAACTTTGTTGAAAGTGATTTGGACTGTCTAATGGGCAAGGAATTTCATTAAATAAGAAATAAGTCCTAAATAGAAAAAATACATTTTATTAAATAGCATTTCTCCTAGTGAAAAATAGAAATGTTTGTCCTTATATGTAAAATGCAAACATCTGCAGTACTTCATGTCGCAATTTACTAATTGTCTAGTCAATGCGGCTATATTAGTTATAATATTAGATTCAAAATATAAGACAGTAGTGCAGGTCACTATACTAACGTAATGCTGAGAAAAACATCCAGTTAACAAGAGGCTTGGGATGTTGCTGCAGATCTTCATTTGTTTCACTGTTTCTCATACTGCCAGCCATTTCACGCTAACTGCTTTTTTAGTTTTCTAGTCCATGTCACTGACAGAGGATCTTCCTTAAAAACGTCCTTGAAAAGAGCTGAGCCTCTCCAGGCCCTCTACAAGTCCCTTGGAGAATCCCTTCTATCTGAAGTTGGCCTGATCACAAAACACTTTTGCTATGCTGAGGATGCAGCCCACACACTCAGTTTGTGGTTTGGTTTCCTCTCTGACTCTAACCAAGAGGAACTTGCTCAGTCTATGCCCAGGCCAACTTGGGAATGGGAGGGGACTTGATCAGGTGCAATGAAACCTCCTGGACAAGCTCATCATCTACATGCAGCATGGATGTTATAACCCTTGAACCGCAGTGGTACCTGCACTCAAACTCAAACATGCTTGCAGAAGACAGGCAGATACAAAACACAGATATTCCTGTATGTCTTCTTGCTGGGATATTTTTATCTTCTTGTGCAAATCTTATGGCATTCTTAGAAAATGCAGTAGGTGATTTAAATTATACTTTGCAATCTGCTTCATGAAAATAAAATTATCTCTTAAAGGGGATAAGAGTTGTGATCATGTCTTGTTAGTCTGGCTGCCTGATAAGCTGAAAATCAAAAAGTAAATGAAAGATTTTTTTTGTTACACATTCTGCTTTACTTCTGTTGAAGAATTCTTTGTTTGTCTTACAAGCTTAAAAATCTTCAGAGTTCTGTATATGTTTGCATACAGTCTTTATATACAAAATCGCCAAATACATTGAAGGAGGGTAGGTCTTTTATGCACTGGTTGAATAAGAATTTAGGCCTGTCAGGAATAGGTACACCAGCCTTTCGATTTTTCTTTAATTTTTGGGTGTTCAAATACACTTTTCTGGTGTTCAGTTCAAGTTGTCCTTTAAAGAAGCTTAAGGTGAGACAAGATGAGAGAATTTTCTGTTCCGCTAGCCTAGAGGATAATGTCAATAAATGAGTTTTAATTACTAAAGCCTTTTCTCTGTCACTATGGCAGTGAGTAAACCACAGTCCCTAATGATGATTCTATGCCATTCAGTAGAAGTTGTTCTATTCAAGTTTTTCTCATAGCACTGTTTTTCAGGAGTGAAGTCTAAGTAAGATGTTGATCACAGTTGATTCTGAAACTTTTATGTTTTCTTGTACCTTGGTGTCAGTGTAAGATTGCTACATTGAAGAGAGTACAGATTTTTAGTATTTCATAATGCAGGATCCAAAGGTATTTTCTTTAGTGTGTCAAGTTGCAGATTTGGATAGTAAACAAGAGTTATTGTGTCAAAAACTATCAGCCTATAAATATTTATCTATTATTGCTGATATAAATTAAGGATTATAATAAAAGAGTGAGCTAGGACAGTCTAATTGCTGTAACAATGGGTTTTTTTCATTTTCTTACTGAGAGAACTGAAGCATAAACTGTGGAGGAGAAAGCCAAGAAAAAATGTCTCATTGACATTATTAGTGCAGTATATATTTTTTAGAAACCAAGAGTACTTTTCAGCACTGTCATGTAAGCCAGTTAATAGCTCCTGCTTGTCAAATCCAGCTGTTTCAGCCCAACAGCAGGTAACTGCTTCTAGTTTAATTGATGCCAGTATTAGAGTCCAAGAAAATAATCAATGAGTGCTTGCAGAATCAGAAGATTCCTGCACAAGCCTAATGAATTCTAGCAGACAGCATTTGTGCAGAATAAGAACCATTATAAAGATGCTGACAACTTGAAAAACTGAGCAGTACAACTAAAAATTTATTTTCAGTAAAGGTATGTGTTGCTGTGGCGCTTTTAAAATGTAAAATATTTACTTATTTTGAGTAATTGATATGCTAATAGACTAATTTGATATTATCGAGAAGTTAAAAGGCACTAATGCGCTTATGATTTATATTAGAAAAAATAACTTGAGCAGCTTTTTTTTTTTTTTGCATAACAAAGTACAGAACCAAAAATAAGTCATTCTTTCATTTGGATGAAAGCAAGATTGGCTTTGGCTCTTTTTAATGTACTATTTTATTTACTCTATTCACCATTTTGATGTGTTTATTTCACTGTCATATATGAAAGCTATTGTTAGGCCTGGTTCTGAAGAGCACTTGATCATTCCATCTTCAGCAAGCTGAGTCTTCTTCTGCCAGGTGAATCTGGTAGCAAATATAGCATAATTTTGTTACCCAGGGTAGTAAAATTAGATATATTAACAATTAAAAAATAAATTAATGTCTAACCTATTATTTTCTTTTGGAGCAACACTTTTTTTTAAAGAAATTGTAATTGATCCTACAAAAAATGAATTGTTCTGTCCTCTTTGCTTATTAACCTGCCTATAAAGTAGAGTGATTCAAAGACACGCTTTTATGGCCTCATCACTAAAGCACCTGGACATTTCAATGACTATCCTTGCAGTGGTTCTGTGAGGCAAGAAAGTATCAGCTCTCTTCCCTAAGTAAGGGGTTGAAGCACAGGAACGCACTGAATTACTTGCCTGGGTAATTATCAAATGAAACTGAAACCTTAAAAACTAGAAAGTCCATCCTTCTGATTTTTTTTTAAATTCTTGTTACATGTGGGGGGTTTTTTATATAAATAATGGTCTACAGTTTGATGTTGTCTGAATTGATAAGTAGGGAGTTGTGTCCCTGTCGAAGGACACAGTAACAGGGAGTTGGGCCGATCTGCCTACCTGGAAATGAAATAAAGGATTACTGATTAAATTTCCCTACATCCAGCACTGCAGTGCTCTTTAGATTAAATAGTTAGCTTCCAAGTGCATTCCTAGTCTTGACATTAATAATGTCAAATTTGTAACTGCAAGGTAAAACGTAAGGTAAAGTAAGCTCAAGGGGAAGAAGAAAGGGGATTAAAGGTCACTACTGCCAAGTCCTCAGGAGCCTACTGTATTCATGGATCATCAAACTAGATGACAAAATTATTAAAATAACCAACAGCCAAGAGTCTTGTGTTCATAACAGTCTGTCTGCATTGTGCTTTATGGATCTTCACTTGTGTTCCTTGTAATAGGTTGTTAACATGTTTCTTTGGGGACCCTGGCCCCAGAGACTGATTCTGAAGTAATGGCTTCCTCTGTGTATTAAATAATTCTGACAGGCTGCTCATTTTCTTTAATTATCTCCAAGTATCAGTGGTTAAAAACTTGTAAAAAATAATGGTATAAGTAATTAGCCTATTGACATTACTTTTCCTATAGGCTATACAAGATAATAAGAAATATATACTGAATTTGATCACATTTTATGCATTTTACAGATAATTTTGTATTATTGGGTAAAATATAAAATGGTATTTTTTAGGAGAAAAAAGGGAAGTGAAATCCCTCTTCCTAATATCTAGGACATGAACCAAAGGTTCTTTTGCTCTGTGTGTTTATGAGGAGTCTACTGTCATGTTTGTTAGTGATGGACAAGTCCATATGCTGAGTTAAATAAGTAGGCAGAAATTATTTGCTTCAGTAATTTATCTCCATTGTTACTGTCCAGTAATGTGACTCAAACTGCAGGAAAAAAGTAAATTACAAGATAAATATGAGTAAATTTATTCAAGGACTTTGTAAAGCCATTGATATTCTGTCATGACAATGTCTTGAAAAACTCTGAAAGTCATTTATAGTCTTAATATTCATTAATGTTATACACTAAAGGACAAGATGAGCCTAAAACAATGCCTATAAAGTAAATAAAGACATTTCTCTAAATGCTGTCAATACCACACACATTTTGCCAGAATTTATTAAGAAAAAATATTTTCAGAAAGTTGTTTTTTTCCAATTCAGGGATTTTAAAGTAAATTTTCATTTTATCCTGTGAAATTCCAGTTCACTTCACTTTATGCCACCATGAATTTTATAACCAGCTAATGAGAGCTCTGTATCTTCACTTAAAGATAAATGCAGACATAAACTAAAATTCACTTCCATTTTGGGCTGTGTCCAAAAAATAAAGGGGACCTTTCTTTGAAAAATTCTTTTTGATTCTTTCAAAATTAAGGAGTGATATTATGCTTCCTAAATTCTGAAGTCATAGCTATGTTTCAGAATCATTACCAGAAAGCTGGCAAATCTTCATGAGTGTTTTCATTCTGACTTAAAGTGCACTTTTGAGGCAAATCTCTTGATCATTCAGACTGACTGTAGTTTTGTTCACATTAGGAGAGGTCTTGGAGGGTACAAACTAGATCACTTCTGGATAAAAAAAGCTGAGAGGATGCACTACATGAATTGGCACTTAGTCCACCGAACCAGATGAGATTTTGTTCACAGCAAAAACCCCTGAGGTGCATTTATTGCCTGCATCATTCCTCTCCATCAGCTGCTTCATTCTACAGAACACTCTCACTGGTTCACATTACCTGCTGACATAGGTACAGCTTGTGTCTAATAAAAAATAGATACAGAGGCACTACCTGAGGCTGGGTGAGTCCTGACATATTTAGTCAGCCATCTTTCCCTACATTTCAGTTAAATTTTCCAGTATTTTTAAGAAGAACTACTGAGCAGAAGTGATTTATACTGTCTAGTGTACAAAGGTGGGGAAGAAATTATGCAAAATAGTAGTATAAAGCATGAGTGTATGATATCAGTTTTGGAGTGACTCTTAGTGATATTTATATTTATGGTACTTAGATGCCTGAATATGTAAAAGTTTCGTGTTTGTAGTGTATATCTTTCATGACTTACAGTCCTTGAAAAATCTAGGTACTTAAAATAAGTCTTTACATGTTTTTGTATAAAATCATATTGATTTAGAAGAAATTAACTTCCAAGTTTGGTGCTACTTGTCTGTGTGTCTCTGTCTCTGTGTGATCTGCAAGTAAAAGTTACATTTGACCATGTCTTGTTTTTTTGATTAGTTCTTATCTGTGTTAGAACATGTTGAGCCATTACTTTTCATGTTGTGAAAAAAACACACCAAGAACAATAAAAATGATGAGATAGATCAAATTTATGTTGAAGTCACCAAGATATTTCAATTTGAGTAAATTTTGACTTGATCTTAATTGATTGTTAAGACAAAACATGAAACAGGCAATGAAAAGTTATAAGAATCATGCCAGAGAAATGAAAAATTATTTATTGTTATATTTAGTTTATAACGGATGGTCAATTTGTATAGATTTTTTTCACTGCAATAATGAAAAATAAGTATATTTAAATTATTTTTTATTAAACGGAAAGAAAAATAGAATTGTCCAACTGAAAACTGAATTTTTCAAGATAAAAATTTTGGTGTGAAAAGATGATACAAGGTGTTATGAAGAAGAGAAGCAATTTTCTAAATACTTGTTTATGCTTTTATCATTATCTTTATTTCTCTGAAGGCTAGTACTTCTGAATATGTGCTCCTGAAAATATTTGTGTTAGCATTTTCTAAACTACAAAAATTAATATTTCAAAATATTTTTCATATATGAAAGATATGAGAAAGAATGTTTACATAATTCACAACCTGTGATAGAGAAATCTTGTATGTAGAATGCAGTCTAAAATGCCATCTGTTTTTTTCCTTTAAGCTTCTCATAAAATGCGTATTTTTAAAATACTTGGCTATGTAAAATTCATTTGCCCTTTCTTTTGGAAACATTTGTTAGCTGTTTTGCAACATCCATTAGTAATGCAAATAATTTACACCTTTGATCACAGTCTTCTTTTTTTTCATTCTTTCCTCTTTTTTTTCATTCTTTCCTCTTTTTTTTCATTTTTCTCTTCCATGTTAACCAGGAAAAGAACTACTCTAAAATAAGCATATGGACAATCTGTCAGTGTGTGTTTGTGTGTGTAAAATCTGCACTTGGGGAGACTTCATTTAATTATTTACTTTTGAGCTGGTAAATGATCCCGATTTTCTTCTCATAGGTCCTCTGGTTTCACAGTCTCGACCTTTAGTAGTTTTGGCCCTAAACCTTCATCAAACTGACCCAGTTTCATATGGAAGGAGAACAAGTTGCTTTAGTTGGCGTTCTCTGTGGAGTTGATGTTTATTCTCTCTCTCCCTCTCTCTCGCTAACTCAGCTGGAGTTACTAAGGTCGACAATTTCTTAGGTGTTCCTAGATGAAGTTCTATAAAATTGGACTATTCTGCTTCATTTCTCTGACCTTTGAGGTTCTATGGCTTGGATGAAAAGCAAACTTAACACTCATCTACAACTACTGTGCTGGAAGACAGCTGAACGATTGAGTACTGTCATTAAAGTCACTACACTTTCACTGAATTCTGTTTACAAATTGTGCCACTGGGCTTCTTTGTACCATTCTATTTCTTTGTCTGTTTCCCTTCCTCTAAGTAGGGTTGATAGTGCTCTCTGAAAATTGATGTAAAGTTATCATCTGTAGCTCTTACATGAACATGGGTTTGTAGAACCTGAACATCATTAACTTTCCTTTGTCAAAGTCTGTAACACCTCTGGGACTCAGCGTGTTGCTACACAAATCCTATATACACCCTGCAGTGCTGATGTGTGCTGCTAATTTGCTGTTGCCATGACTAGTTTATTTCGCCTGTCCACAGGGAAAAGTGCTTTTCCATTCTTTTCACAGCTGGCAGTACTGCTCAGCCAGGAAATGTAGGAGTTGTTGCCGACTAAGTAGAGAAAGAGCTGGTATCTGCTGCCCTGGCATGGCATTGGCACACATACCTCTCCTGTGGGACGGAGGTCGGCGTAGCAGCAGGATCAGCCTGCAAAATGTAGTCAGTAATGCTGGGGAAGCAGTGGTTTACTTGCCCTTTTGGGAAGTCATCTGGAAGAACCTTACAACCTTCCCTTAATGATTCTGGTGCATCTGTGTTGCTGTGCTGAGGAGGGGCGTATTTTAGAAAGTTGCACTGCACTCATGGGGAGAAATATCCTCCAGCTGAGATATGTAACCTCTCTTTTATAACCTCTTTATGGGCAGGCATGAATCTCTTCTTAGCTGTGCTTTGTACAGCCCAGCCTGGCTGAAGCACCTATTCATCTGCCTATCGAAGTCATGACATTCACAGATCACAGGCAAGTTGGAGAACTACTCTATATTTTTTTTTTTCTGTCTTCCAAAAATATTTATTGTTGCTCCTTCTTAAAAGTGGAAAGAGTGCCTGTTGAGGGCAAACTTGCTTAAGCACCCAGGCCATGTATCAGAATTTTTTTGAGAGCAAGTTAATCAGCATCAAATCAATTTTTTATTTATGTACAGAAGAGACATCTTCAGCTTGTCCCATTCTTTTTTCTTCTAAGCTGCAGTTTCCATTTCACATTCATCTCACACTTAAGAATGAGTTAATGTATGTTTATCTTTACAGGGATAAAGATTTGTATTCTTATAGAAAAAAAAAATCCAAGGAATCCCATATTCCGCAGTCAGTCATATGGTGCTGATAACAAAGGAGTCATACAAGCCCCCAAATTGTTTTCAGGGGTCCACAGTACTAACTCAGTTCACAAAATAGATGCTTCAGGAAGTCAGAAATGCTACACTGCTACTAATTGCAGCTGGTATATCAAAATATGAAGAAAATATATGACTATTGTTCCAGGTACTAGATGTTCCAGTAATGGAAACACTGCTACTTAGTAGTATTATTTAAATCAAACTAATTTTAGATTATTTTTATTTTATGGGAGATTGGTGTTATAATGGCTTGTTAATCAAGCTAAGCCCAGCCTAAGTTCTTAAGTTAATGAACAAATTAGCAAAGAAATCTTGATGTATTTATGAATTTCAAAATCTTTATTGGTGTTTCATACTTAGTTTATGAATTTTAACAGAGTATTTATAGAAAATTTGGTATCCAGTTGAATTCTTACAGAAGAACATTATCCTGGTATGGCTGTAAGTGTGTTGGGACATAGTTTATTCATGATTTTATAGTATGAAATTTCTTTGTGACAGGTGTTTGGCATCCCACAACACCAATTCATGTTTCCGGTAAATGTATCATTAAGATGAAAAATATGCACATTTAAGGCACACATAGAGTAAATCAAAAGCTTGGTCTTGCTTAATTTTTTTTTTTTTTTCTGTCTGTGCCATATGATTTTTCAAAGAAAAATTTGCAGCACTCAAAACAAGGCCAGCTGGATGCCAACGGGAGATGAATCTATTCTGAAAGCTTAAAAAGACTCACTACAAATAAATGTCGTATTCTTCTCATTCTGCTAAGCCAGCCTCTCAAAAATTTTAGTTTTAGAGTAAAGGATGTGGCTCTAAGTTGGATCTCACAACAGCTCAAAAAGGACAGCTATTTCCCTGTGCAGGTGTGGAAGGTCAGGGTAGGAAGGTGGGAAGCTCTGTGCACAAAGCCTTTTTCTCTTCTTATTGAGTCAAATATGACTCAATTACTCAAAGATCATGTTCCCTTAATAGAATCAGCTTTATGGGGCACGTGGCTGTTATAAATAGACCTGTGCCCTGCTGTGGATATGGGCTTTGGCAGTTTTGTGTTCTTCCCCCTAGATAAATAAAGTGCAATTCTACAGAGTACATCCTTGCATGGCTTTCCATGGATGGCTTGCAGACTCTCTTTTTAGAGGCTGTACCTGCTATGTTCCTATGGTCAGTCACACACTGTGATCATAGTTTGGTATTTAGAGCTTGCCTCCTGAATGAGATAGGGAAATACGACTTGCCTCAGTACTAGAGTGCATTACTCTTCATTTACTGTAAGCACTACGTATAAGAGAATACACTCATAAGGCGGTTTTCACATTGAATCTATTCTGATTCATTAAATCAATACTTCAGAAGACCAATCATCATCAGATATCCTTGAAAGAAATGTGATTTTCTGACAAACAACTTGGCACTGAAAAGAAATATTTTAATATTCAACTTATTAATAGAATTAGAAATGCTAGCTTTCAACAGATTTGGTCATTTGTATATCTAGAGTATTTCCCCCCCAGAAAAGTGGGAGCAACAGAAATAACTACTATTTTCTGGCTTACTCATTTTTGGCAAAATTGTAGGTAAATAAACGTAATTACCTGTTCATTTTTTTATTTGATTTAAGCAAACAGTCTCTATTTTTTACCTCCCTAGATGAATTGGATGCAGTAATGAATTTCTCTTCCTATGTAAATTAGACTATATTCTCTCTTATTATTAAATTTAGTTCAGTTTATGGTGCAAATATGGCTAGAGTGAAAGCTTCATTAACAAACAAATGCCATTTCATTTGATCTGATCTAATTCTAAATAGGTGCGATTGTTCTGCATTCTCATTACAAATGTGAAGTTTCTATACATACGTCTTTCAGGCATAATCAAAATTAACATCACTAGATTGTGTTTCTTGAAGTGCCTTATTCACGATAGAGATTTTCTGTTATTCGGTGAGTAAGATATTTACACAGTCTTTTTGAAGAGGCACAAACGCTTTCCACAGTCCTCGTTTCTACATTTGGAGCAAGTGTCATAAGATGACCAAATCTGTAAAAACTTAAGCAGACAGCAAAGGAAAGATGATGTTTGAAGGTCAATAGCCAGTGAATATATTATTATTTAATAGATAAGTATGTTCTTATGTTCAAAAAGGGTGTGTGTATTTTATCACACCAAAGGAATATTATTAGGAAAATCGCTAAAACAGGTTCCCTTTGTGAATATCACTTCCTTGATCATAATTAACAGCTACTGCAAATGCAGGTGAATTTAGCTATCAATAGCTGCAACATTTGTCAGTGAAAGAAGCCTGACTTCTGCAAACATTTATGAATGGATAAAAGCCCTGCCACATCACAACTAACTCCTACACCACTGAAAGGATTTCATAGTAATTTCTGTCCAACAAAGGTTAGTGTTAAAATTGCAAAAGAATTTTTTTGGGTAAAGTTTATCCTATGCCTGAATCTTGAAGCAATCAAATATTATTATTTGAGGTTCTGGAAAATGAAAAGGGGGTGAGGTTGGGGGAGACCGGGGAGGGGAGAGATGGTGAATGATTTCCACACACGAAAAGACTTCTGTTGTTTTCATTTTGAGATCTTTAGTATGGTAAAACTTAGAGGTGAAAAGAAAATTTCCCTAAGTGCATGAACTTAAACAAAAGAAAATGTTTACTCTCAGTCTGTAGGAGAGAAACCCTGCCAATACTCTGCAGGAGAGTACTCTGGTAGCACTTGCAAGGCCCTAATTATTACTGAATAAAATTGGAGACAATGGGAGTTTTGCCATTGACTTTCTAAAGTCCAAGATTTTGGCTTTATGGACACAGTTACACTTCCCTGGACCCTGGAGAGATTTTGTCCTTGCAATTTAATTTCCCCAGGATTTCTAGAAGAACCATATGCAGGAGGATTAGGAACAAATTAACGTCTCTGTTGTTTCATTGAACAGTTCTGTCAGAAAAAGGATGGGACATAAACTCATCCAGACACAGTCTTTCTACCTCACTTCCTGCTTCTTCCAAGTTCTCTGTAGGAATAACCTTCCCACCCTCTTGTCTCTAGGGTAAAATGACTCTATGCTTTTTTCTTCCATCTCCATCCCCAACAGCAGGAGCAGAGGTGGCTGTTCTTCCATCTCATCAGTATAAAACATGAGTACAGCCACAGCTATAGCAAACAGAGACCTTACAGCAGCCATACAATTATCCCTGGTCCAAATTATAAAGCTTTCTAATTCTTTTATGCATTGTATTGTACTCTCCACTGATTCTTAGGAACATTTTTCTTTATTCATTAAAAACATTAGTAAATCCTGCAAGTGAATGCTATATCTAGCATATAACTACATGTAAACTCAACATGCTTTTCTTAAAATTAAATTGGGAAAATCCAGCAGAGACAATCATATTCAGATTCATAATTAAACTACTCCATTTGAGCAGAAATTATTTAACCTTGAGCTGTGGAAGATATTTTTGTTTTGCTTGTTAGTACATAGGTGTGACATTTTTGTTAAAAAGAAGGCATACCAATATTCTTACACAGTGTAGCTTAAGGATATGTGAAATGCTAGTGTATCCATAATTTAGCATATATACAGGACTTCTGGGATTTGATTCAGTTCTGTATAGTGCCATATAAATGCTGCTTGTTTTAAGTAATCCAAGCCAGAAGAACAAACTCTGTGTGATGCTTTTCTTGTGTCTTAAGAACCTACTTTTCTCCCATGCAAATGTTGATTAGTTAAAAGACCTCACTGAAATAGAATGTTTACTTATTTTTGCAAAACATCAAACTTCAAACCTCAAACCTCAAAAACAAACAAACAAACAAACAAACAAGCAACAACAAAAACAAAACAAACCAACAAAAAAAAAAACCACAAAAAACCAAAGAAACAAAAAAAACCCCAACCAAAAACCAAAACCCCAATTTAGCTGTGTCAGAAGCTAGCAAAAAATGCAAACTGTGCGGCGTGTCACTTACCTGTATAGCTTCAGCAAAATGCAAGAAATACACCCAACACAACCCTTCCCTATGCTGCTTCTGGAACCTGAGGAAAATTAACACTGCTATGTGATAATACAGCCTTTAAAATAATTGTTCTGGGGAAATCTTGCAGCTGGAACTTTATTCATGTGGTTGCACTTTCTTGGAATTGATGCATAGGGCACAGAAGAGCTCTTTCAGTACATTCTTTTCCTATATCTCTTGCATATTAAGCATTATTTGTTCATGCTTGCTGGATTATTTTGCAAATTTTTTTTTTTTTGGTGTGTGTGTCTTGTAGTGTGCATGTTTGCCTGAGGTTTTTTGGGCCAACTTAAGACAAACAGATTAAAAATTCAGAAGATACTATGTTTCACTCATAAAATTCTGTGCCTGTAAATGCCTTAAAATTGTCCTCTAATATATGTGTTCAAATTTATATTTTTCACCTCTATGATGGAATTAAGATTTTTTTTTTCCCTGTTTAGAAAAGAGAACTGGTCAAACAGTTTATGATAATGTGCCTTGTCACAGTGATAGACAAGTTGAGGTAAAATCTTTCTACTCTTTCATTCCCTACCTGTTCTAGCATATTATTATCAAACAAAAAGAGACACCTTAACTGACAGAGCTTTACAGCAGGTGTGATTTACGGAACAAGATTTTGTATTTTACTTAACATTAAATTTAAATACATGAGTAAGGGAGTTTTTATATTCGTTTCCTATGAAGTCAATAAAGAAAAATATTTGAAAAAAAACAAAGAAAAATATGTTAAGGGGAGGATAAAAATGAAGAAAGCTTCATCAGTACCGGTAGAATGTGGTAGGCCTTTACTCTAAACCCTTCCAAGTTCAAGATGGAGTTGAAGAGCACACTGATATAAATCAGAAAATAGCAGAAGATGTATTTGCTAAATAAGGTTCCAATCAGTATAAAATTAATCATAAGCTTTTATAATCAGTTTATAGTATTTTACCTTTCCAAATGCAATGGATTTAAACTAATACTCATTCAGCATACATTTCTAGGGATGCATTTGCTACAGTTCTAGTCTTTCTTTTTGCATTCTATCTACAAGAACCTGTCACTTTCGGTTTATGATAGAGTCCTTTTTTGAAGTACTTAAAAGTTGTGTATTTATCAGTGTTGTTGGTATTATTATTATTATTATTATCATTATAATTATCTTTGACACAGAAAAAATTCAGCTTATTTAGACTAATGGGTAAGGCAATGGGAGTCTTTACAATAATCTACGTCCTTTCATGCCTTTGTGTGTCCTAAAATTGTGACTTCCGGAAGAAGGGTAAACCTAGTTTAGGGAGTCTTGATTAGGGTAAATTTCTAGGAACAATACTGAGCCCTTGGCTTTACAGAGAAGCTATCTCTGGATATTTTGCACAGCTGATTCAGGGAGCCAGAGTCAGAGTTGAGATTCACTTTGTGTGTGGTCACATGCACCATTTATGTGACTGTGGAGGTCAGCTAACGCTTAACTGGGGGTTTCTGTGTTAGGGACTGATGAACAGTAGGAGATAACTACTTCATGATTGCTTTGCCCTTAGATATTTATGACTGCATAGCTGGAGATGTATTGCTTCTCCTAGTTGCAGCTGTGGTGTGGAAATGTATGCTGCCTCACAGCTACTGTCCCTCATACAGGTTGCTCCCTGCTCAGAAGAACAACTCCAGCAGGAAGTTTGAGTTTTCCATAATTAATTTCAAAAGAGGCAGGCTTACAAAAGCCAGCTATTCAATTCTTCTAACTAGATGGGACAGTATAATATAAAGAATTTAAGGGGGATTCAATTAGCTCCAGATGTTTAGGGTGGAGAGCTGAATACCACTGAGGAAAGGAGTGGAAAGCTGCTCAGAGGCAAGATCTCTTCCAGCAGCACGGCAGTTGTCAACAGGCAGCTGTCTTTCTGTCTGCCACGTCAGAAACTGAATGGCACACCCCACACTTTCTTCCCTATCACACAAGGTATTCCCACTGGCATAGGTAGGGCAACTTCTGTGAGAGAAAAAATGTCATACAACTGACTGGCTGTAGCTATAGCTTCCATGCTAAATTAGATCTCAAATAAAAAACTACTCCATTATGTCATAATTGCTAGATGAGATGAGGAATCAAGCATGTGTCCTCTGATAATAGTGGTATTGTCCAAGTAACTAACCAGGATTTTGTACCTTGTAGCTTAAGAGATCTATAGGCTAAAATTCTACAGAAAATGTATCGAAAAAAGAAAACAGATTTTGTCATTCCACAAGCATAAACACCTCATTCTAGACTGAAAATTTCTAAAAAAACCTTGCCAACAGTTTAATTTCAGTGACACTTGGCAGTGTAAAGTTCCTGCTTGTTCTCAACTTTCTGAACAGTGGTTATCTGGTGATCTCAGAAAGAATATCTTCATAAATATAAGTAGATAATCATTAGAAAGTATAAACTCTCCTTTAGCAAGTGTCTTAGAAATTTTGGTTTAGATGTAACAAATTTCACATAAAGACTTCCTAAGTCTCTAGTATCTATTTTTATTGTATTTATTCATACGGCATAATTCATATTTTCATGCTATGATCTTTTATATATGTTGTAGAAGAGATACAGCAGGGAACACAGTGCAAAATAATGTATTACTGTCAGTATGTATTATCTAGGCAGATGCAGCTCTGTTTGATATTCTTACAGTGATTCCTCTTTCAAAAAGGAAATACTGCAATCACATACACTACCTCAAAAGATCACCACCCCTTCATACTTACCACTTTAATTGATTACAGCAATGCCATTGAACATTTTGCTGATCTTGCATAATCAAATCACAGGAGTTAGAATTTGATTGTAATGCTGTCTTTTCTTAATTTAGTTTTCGGATTTAGTAAAATAAGTGTTGTCTTGAAGAGGAATACAAATATTTCATACCTAAAGCTGGGATGTTTTTCTTTTCCCCAGAGCCCTGTTTATGTCAAATCCCTTTCTCTCATTTCTGAGTTTTGGACATCAACCTTATATTCTGACTTAGCCACAGGGACTCTAGCCAGGCATGGGTACAGAGGGAGTACCAGTGCTTTCACAGGTGTACATCAAACCAAGCCTACTGGTGCCAACTCAAATGCATTCATTAGTAATAGGTGATGTCTTCTACAGGCTCCTTCAGACCAGATTATTCATCACAGATTCCTGGTGCACAGTAATGAAAAGACTGCATCTATGTATGAGGCATACATGGCACGTCATGTTTTGCATCTAATGCTTTAAGGGTTTTGGATTGTGAGGGTTTCAGATTCAGTCCCCTGCTTGGTTCCTGTTAAATACTTTGAAAAATTCTAAAAGCATAAAAATTTAATAGTATGGTAGAATGCTTTTCCACCGAGCTGTCATCAGCAGCTGCACACTCCATTGTAGCTCATAATCCTTTGGCAGGATATATAAAATTGCACTGGATGAAGAAGAAATTGGAAGTTGATAAATTTCCTCAAATTTTGTCTCCTGTTATTGTCTAATGGCCGATACTGGAATTTATTGTTGAAACCTGTGATTATGTTGTTCCTTGACAATGGTTATAACCAGAGACCTCAACAGATTGACGTTCGCGTCAGCTGTCACCATTCTGCAGAACACTTGTCTCAAATGACATTCAACGTAACTGTGAACTTAAACCTATCAACATATGTACACAGAGCGCATTGTAACATGGAATTATATGAGATCAGTAAGAATAATTGAATTTTTAAAATTACTTCTAATACTGATTCTTGCATCAAAGTTGAAGAGGGAAGACCAGAACACAGTCTTTCTGCATGCATCAACTCCAGCTGAAACAGTGATGAAGAAATAATCATCAGAAATCTATGCAACTTGTAACTTACTGGTGTAATTACTTGTATAATTAAATTATATGAAGACATTATTGAGACATTTTTATTCTTTCAGTGTTTTACTAGTGCATAACTTTTTTCATTGGCCAATATTTTTTACATCTACGGCATTCCATGAAAGAAATGTTGTTTTTTGGGGTTTTTTTCACTGTGATTTTAGAAGTGTTTTTATTAAATTCCACATAATGCAAAAAAAAATATTTGTGTAAAGAAGAATTAGAAAAATAAAAATCCCTAACCCTCAAGTGCATGATGTTGGTAGAGATGAAGATCCATCTGAACTGATGAAGTCAGGGACTGTTTTTATTCCTTTCTAATGACTCATTTGCCATCATCTTACTACCTGACAACCACACTCATTATTGGAAAAGTCTGTTCTGATTTAGTGTGCTTAGACTAAATCTCCATGACAGAAGGAGATGATGTTTTATTTAATTGGATAATAAGTGTTTTAATTTAAATAAAGCTCATCTTTATTTGTGAAACAAGAATCATTAAAAAAAGAGTAGAAATTCTTTTTTACTTAATTACTTTTGAATAAGATTTTATTCTAATCTAATATGAACACGAAGATTCTTCAAAATGCAGAGCCATGTTGTCTATTACTATTTTTGCAAAAAGTAGTCAGAAGAATGCCAATTCTTGGAAACAGATATTTTACTAAACATAAAAAGAGAAGACAAAGAAATATAACTTGAAGAAAATTAATCATGATGATACGATATGCACAGCTTAGTAATTCAAATGTTATTTTTAAAATTTTTGTATACATATGTATACACACACACACACACATCCTTTAATTGACATTTTTAATTATTGTTTGAAATTCTCATAATACTAAGAAAGCCTGCTCACAGATGTAAGTCTCTTATAAAAGCCCTATACAAAGCTAGTACAAAGACAGCTCTTTCTATTGCGAATAATTTTCAGCTTTGAAAATTCTTCTTTTCCAAATGACCTTTAAAAAAATAATTTTTTCTCCTTTTGTTCAACTTTCTTTTACCTCATGATTTTGCAGTTGGACTCAGCTATCTTAAAGGTCTTTTTTGACCTAAAGGATTCTTTGATTCTGCGACTTTAGTTGCTCCTTGTTTCCATATACCTACTGTCGTTCATCTGACCCATTTGTAGTAGTGTCCTAACTCCTCTCAACACATAGTCTGCAGTCTTGCCTGACTAATGCATGTTAACTTATTATTTAGAAAATGCCCTAGGTAATCCAAACTTTTAGGATCAGGAAACATTTGCACTGACTGTGTTGTGAGCAGATTTTACCTTGTTCCTAAATGTCCTCTGCAGTGGTGTATGTGTGTGCAATGGAGAGGGAAAGAAAGAAAAATTATTTTATTCAATTCGATTAGCAACAATTACACTGTTGTTTTTATTTCTCCATGTCCTGAATTAAAGTCTCTGACACCCCCACACACCTTTTAATCTTAGGAGTATTTTCAGGGTTTTTGTATTTTTAGAGGGAAGGAATAAATACATTTGTGTAAAAGCAGTATATTAGATTCTAATTATCAGTTTAAAAAAAAACCTATGCAATCTGTGTAGACCATAGAGCTCTTGCCAAGAGAAAATATGTGTAGAATAATTATGTTTTAAAAGGGCAGTCTTCCAAATAGAAAGTCTCCAGGCTATTTACACCCTCCTCTCTTGTAGAGTGTATCCTTGTTCCAACATGCACTTTTGCAGAAGAGATCTTCCAAAATAGGTCTGCTTGCATCTATGTTAACTGTACAAAAATGGCCTTTTTCCTTTTCCTCAGTTCAGGACATCATTCTGTATTTGTAGTCTTAGGTAATACTGGAGCTGAATGGATGTTCTGGTTTCTCAAATAGTTTTCATTGCACATCTTACCCAAGAAAGGGCAGGGGGAGGAGCTGGTGGCTACAGAATGAATGGTTATACCTGGGAGTAGATGCAGGAAGATAAAATAATGGAATAAAGTCCTAAAATATATTGCACAAAGAAAAATGACATAAAGATGCAGATGTGGGATGGATAACTAATACTGTTTGCAGGCAAGGAATGGTTAATAGCCTGGAACATTTACCCTTTTTTTCAGTCCAGATATGCACTGCAATATAGCATTTAAATTGATTTACTAGTAACAAATAAATTGGACAGTGAATTTTTTTTTCCAGTCTGTGAAATTGGCAGTGGAATAAGACCTAGAATCTCAGAGTGTATCATGGGGTGAATATATCAATTTAGGGATATTAAGCATTCCTTGACATCTAAAACGTTTTTACTTCATTCTCTATATTTTTCTCTCTTTTTTTCTTTTTTTTTTTTTTCATTTTATGTGGATGAGAAATGCAGAAAGGGAAGTTGTCAACTCATACAACAGCTTTTCAATGACTGTATCATTGTGAAATTAAGATCACAGCAATCCTGGCAGATGTCATAGCCCTTGATCTTGCATGATTTGTGGGGGTATAGTGATTGCTTCACTTTAAAGTAGACTATCTTGCAATTTCTTAAGTTTCTTTTGCTTCCAATTTTTTACTTATATATGTGAATTTACATATTTGACTTTCGAAATGATTGTATTAATAGAGGTCATTGAAGTATTTAAGGAAAGAGATGGTGAACAGTTGAGGACCAGATGAAAAGAATACTGAGGAGATCAGCACCATAGGATACTGAGGAACGATTACATCTCATCCATACTCCTGCAATGTTCAATTTACCTAGGAGTATAGAGCCATTCTTGATGTACATTACCTAATGCATTTCCTGGTCTTTCATGTGGTTTGAAATAATTTGTGCAGGTGTATGAATTCTTGAAGTGACACAGAGCTGATAACACTGAGTTATTGAAGCAGTAAGATCTTAATTTATTGCTAAAATACTAACAATCGTACTTCTTGTTAGAAACTGTCAGAAGAACTGAATAATTTTTTTCTCCCAGATGTGCTAGTAGTGTGTTGTTACCAACTTTTCATCCTCTCTGAAGCAAACTAGCTTTCAGCTTGTTACAGGCTGAAGCAGATTGCTAGATCACATGGACTTGTAGACTGACTCCGTCGGGCATCTGGTACTGGATATGATTCAAAAATACTGCCATAATTTCTGCATAGATTTATGCAATGCATTTTACAATAGTCTCTATCTTATTATTCATACTATATTTCTTAATCGGTCATTTCCTTTGCCATATGTGTTATTGTTTGTACACATTAGCAAGAATTATGTAATGATACGTCTTTTTCTGACGTCATGGAAAAATGTTCATGATTTTCTGCACTAACAGATTTTGCTGCAAGAAATTATTAGTTTTACACTTGAGACAGATTTGCCCAAAGATCTGACACTAAACTGTATTACTTACGTACTGAGAATAAAAGTGTAGATTTCAGCAAAGGTAGAAATGAATCCCTCACATTTCCAAGCCTTTGCTGCATTTTTAATATTCAGGATTTATAGGGAAAAAACATAAAATTAAGACAGCCTGTGTGAGTACAATCATTTGTACAACCTTGTTGCAGTAAATTCAGGTGATTCTGGAATATAAACACATTGTGGGGAGGGAAGTGGGTAAGATCTCAGCACTTGTTCTCCTGCCCTGTAATTTTGCTGAAATAGTAGAAGATCAAGAATTAGAAAATAAGTGTGAGCAAGAAGGAGAAATGGAATAAAAACCAAAAGTTGCTGTGGACACAGTGTCAGAAAAACTAGTCTCTCACAAATCTTCTGTATGTTTTTCAGCAAAAAAAAAATAAATGTCTTTTCTTCCAGTGCAATGCAGCTTGTAGCACGTAAATCAAGACACAGTAGCAAGCACTTATTCTTTAGCCTGAACTGCTTTCTGGAAAATTCCAGGCATTGGAAGTCAGGATTATTTCCTAGTGTTGTGTAAATACAGGTAAAGCTAGCTTCTTGCTCTTCATCCTTGCATCTGAATCCAAGTTTTGCATTCCTTTTATTGTTGGAGAATTCAGTTAATTTTAAATCAACCAGTTGTTCCCTTACAGTAATTAGACACTGTGGTATGTTCTATTGCCCCACAAATTGCATAGCTCAATGTGGGTTACAAATAAGCATGCATTTGCACATTGTCCAGCGATGCCATCTAGGAAACCTGTGTCAAAATCAGCAGATTAGCATGATTTGGTGAATAAATACAATGTGACACATCCCAGCTAATGCAGAGCAATGCAGCTCTGCTTAAATAGGTGGAATGGTTCCTAGTTTGTGCTAGCTGAGTGATACTTGTGAAGCCCAGGGAGCACACCTGTAACTGTAGAATTGCCAATCCTGACAGCTATAAAGCTTTTTTTCTCCAATACATTTGGGGAAAAAAAAACTATGTTTAGTCTAGTCTTTGTATTTCAGTCTTCCTTTTTCTTGAGAGCCCTTGCTTTCCTGCTTTTTCTCCAGCTAGGAAAAGCGACTATAATTGTTTCTCTCCAGTATAATCCAAGGGCTCAGATAAGACATGCAATGCAGCCTGATTTGTTACTAGTTGAACATAAAACCTACAGCTGGCAATCAGAAAAACACTCAACCATCTCAGCTTTAGTGCCAAATCCGATGACAGGAGATGGGAGTAATCTCGTCATGCTTCCCTGTTTACAAGTTCCTGCTTCGTAACTGCATTCTTTTGCTCCATGATATTGCTACTTCCTGGAGTATGCATCAAGGTGGTCTTCACAATGAAGCCCAAATAAATATTATTTAATATAGGGACACTATTAAAACAATTGTCTGGTTCCCTCTAAAAAGTTTTAACATTTTTTTCCTCAAGGTTCATCATCATAATTTTGATTTTTTTTTCTCTCAATGTGTGTCTGTAAGCCTCAAAATTATAATGGAAGGAAAATACCAAGTTTTTACTGAGCTGAGTATAATGAAACAGCAGGAAGTTTTGAGCCACTTAAATTAAAATGATGAGGAAGAAATAGACATTAATTATGTCAGACTGCATTATCTTTTCATTTTGCAAGCAAGGAAATATTTAACACCTCAGAAGCAAAATGCTTTAGTTTGGACTTGAGAGATAATTTAAAATCGCGTGTGGGGGGCAGCTAGATGAAAGATCAGAATTTAGTATGTTCACTGAGCAAGAATGATAAGATGAAAAAGTAGACAAAGTGACTATGTTCGTGTTCGCTCTGTGCCACAAACTATGACCTCTTCCACAGTCGCAAGGACTTATTTTCAATTTCAAGTCAATAGCTATAAATGTTAGTAATTGCCTTTACCTCCTTCTCTGTAGCTTAGCTTCTTGCCCCATTACCAAAACCATTTAGTTTCTCAGTAATTCATTTTCTACATAATGTCCTTTCATGTCCCATATTTCCTCTATTGTGTTTCACCTTGGGCAGTACATCATGTAAATAAAGTCTATATCCATAATCGCTTTACAATTCAGCTTAAGGGAATTCACTTTTGAGAACTCCATTCTGACCAGTGTCCATTATAGGAGATCTTTTTAGTCCTCATTAGATGGGAAAAGTGGGCGAATATTTTAAAAACTATTTCAGAATCAGTGATGTAACCTTGAGTATTTTTTCAAAGTTTTTAGATGTATTTAAAGGGTGAGTATGGAGCAGGTAAAGGCATCTGAGAAATTCATCATAGTGTATTTGGATTTTAAAAATTCTTGCATTTAAAATAAAGTTAAGGCCACTTTATTGTAGGATAGACACTGATTAAAGGGACAAAATTATCAAAGAATTTGAATTCAAGTTTGCTGGGTTTTTTGTTTGTTTGCTGGTTTGGTTTTGGTTTTGGTTTTGTTTTTTTTTTTTTTTTTAATTATAACTAGAGACTTATCAGACTAATAGCCTGAAAAATGTGTATATTGGTATTTAAGGCAGAAACTATTGAGTTCTGTATTCTTTCAAAATGAAATGAGCAAGAAACTCCTAGATTCACAGTCTGTTGTGAGATAATCTCAGAAAAGACAAAAGCAAGTGATCAAATATTTGTGTAAAAGGCAGAATTTTTCATTCTGTTTAGCATTTACGGTAATCATGAGGTGTATATTTTCTTTTTTTTAGACCAAGTTTGACTTTCGGTTTCAGATGCCATCAAGCTCTTGCTCTCAAAATAAAAGTTGGATATTTCCCTTCTACTTCTCTGAAAGCCAAATGCCTGTGAAAGCTTTTGACACTCTCTCATGTCATCTCGCATTTGTTTGATGTGACTATGGGTGATTTTACGTCCTTGGTCTTAAATTTCTTTTTATACAAATGTGAAGCCCTGCTTTATTGCAGTTTTAGTCGCTGAACTGCTGTCTGTGCTGTACTAGATAGGGGTAAAAGTCTTACATAATACCCACATTTTTTCCATGCACTTAGAGGCAGTTAAGGACTTAGGAAATTGGTTCCTCCAATGTCTTTTATAACATTAAAAAAACAAAAAAAAAAAAAAAATAGTCGCCGTCTAGCCTAGGAAAAGCCATTAATATTTTTGTCCTCCCTTTTGTTTTTCTTTTTCTTCTCAAGCTTCATTCTGACTTGGACAAGGGAGTCGGCACTGTTAAATATACCCTTTCAGGAGATGGTGCTGGCACGGTTTTTACCATTGATGAGACCACGGGAGACATTCATGCCATAAGGAGCCTAGATCGAGAAGAAAAACCTTTCTACACACTCCGGGCTCAGGCTGTGGATGTTGACACCAAGAAACCACTAGAGCCTGAATCAGAGTTCATCATCAAAGTGCAGGACATTAATGATAATGAGCCAAAGTTTCTGGATGGGCCTTATGTTGCCAGTGTCCCAGAAATGTCCCCAGTGGGTGAGTAAGAAGCTGTAAATGCCTGATAAGTAATTGCATATTACTTAATTGTCTTATTGTGGTTTTTTTTTGCCGAGGAAATGAAGAGAAGGATGAGATGAAAAAACAACTTATAAAACTTATTACTAGAAATGTTTCAAATATTATGTGCCTAGATATACACAGATTACAGTTTTGGTTTAGCTTCGTTTACTTATTTAGAAACATATTCTCCTGCAATATGAATGCCTGTGATGTTAAGTTTCTGAAGGTAGGATGAGTTAAAAAAAAGAAAGATATTCAAGGAAGGTATGGTGAGGTCCAGGGGTTCTCTGTAACCCCAAACCTGTTATGTCACATGATGTGGTTCATTCCCTTCTATTCCCTTGTAGTTTACATTTGCTGTTTGCTGTACAAAAGTAGATTGCCTATTTGCTGTAAAGCATCTTGCCATTTAACTGGTTTTGTCTTTTTGACTCTTAAACTCCTACAGCACTTGCATGATCTCCTAATCATGCGTTAGGGGGAAATTCTTTATTCAAGTTCTACTACACTGTGCGTGCTCAAAGTAATTATTGCCCTTGCCTTGGTCACAATGCAAGAATAAGAGTCTGCGAGAGTGACTCACGTCAAAAACCTAATGTCCAAGAAAATCTTCAGTGTATCAGACTCTTAAGTTAAAAAATAAAAAAGATTTCCTGGGAACATGGTAAGTTTTCAAAAACCTAGTGTACAGAGGACAGAGTAATTTTCTTTTCAGAGGAAGGTGGACTGCAGTAAGGATACTGAAGCACTGGAATAGGTTTTTGCTTGAAGAATTTTCACAACACCATAGATATTTGCCAGAAATGACATAAAGAAGATCTATTCTGTTTGGCGCTGGAGAACAGGCTAAATGGGGCCTTTGGGTCTCTTCCTGATGGCTGATTCTGCGGTGGTCCTGAGCAGTGTGTTTGCAACACAAGCATGGTGCTTGTGTCCTGCTGCCAGATGGCATTTTGGGTTTCCCTGCAGGCGCCAGAAATTAATTTGTTCTGGGCTGGGAGTCTTTTAACTTCCCAGTGCTAGTTCCAGCTTATTGCCCTTCTCTCTCCTAAACTGTCTTTTCCCAGTACTTCACAAGCCAGTACCAGCCATTTAATACTCCCAGTAGTTGTTAACAGTTTTGGAAGTTTTCTGAGTTTGAAGTGGCAGAGGGATACTGTTCCCCTTCGACTATGCACCTCAGATGATGATGCTTTTAAAGTCAATCTGGGAGGCGACTAGCTATCTACACAAGTTGCTACCTAGAATTAATGAGGCAGTATTTTAAGTTTTGGGATAAAGAGTAGTAGAATGTGATAGAATGTGATCAAATGTGATGTGAGTAGACATGTAGAGATATCATGCTAATCTTTCAGAAGTATAGAGAAGCATTCACTGTAGTCGCCCACAGGAGTTTGTCTGTAGATTCACAATATAGGTGCACCATTGTTTCACCTAATGAGATGCATAATAATACTGCTCACAGTTGTATTATTTACAGATGAAAACTATTTGTTACATTTTGACACCTGTGTCTGTGGCAAATTCAGAATAACATTTCTCACTGGTGAACGTATAGTTGGTTGTGAAATTGTTTTTAAAACCTGATTAGAAAGAAAAAAATGAATACAAATGATGCTGTTTGTGCAGCAGAACACAGTGCCTGCATCCATTCTTTTACTGTGTCTGTTCTTCCCCATCTTCCTTTGTTATTTTCTTAAATATATGTGTGCAGTAGACGATTAAATGCTAACAGAGCTTTTACTTCATATGAAACACTCTTCAAGGAGTACCATGCATTGAGGCTTTTACATGGATGAGGAGTTGCATGACTAAATGAGATACAACTGAGCATGCTGTGTCATGAACACAGCATTTTAAAAGAAATGCATTTCAGTTTATTCTCCTTTAGAAAAACAGCAGTAGATGCTATGGCAAAAATGGATCTTCTTGGTCTTCTCTTTATTCGGTCACATTCCCTATATCTAGAAGATTTATTCAGTACAGTTGCTATTTTCCTCCAGAAAAAAAATAAAATATGGATAAAAATTGATCAGAAAAGGCAAGGCAAGGCAAGAGTTCCCTAAATGAAAGCCTAAACTTCAGTTGGTGGTTACTAAAGCAGATAACAATTTTTGCTGTTAGGCTGTCTTGCAGCAAAAGTATCCAGAAATGCCTTGTCCTCTGTAGTGTGCCAGGAGATTGTGCCTTCTCTGATGTAGGTTTTACCACTCTCTTGTTCTCTCTTATCTGTTTTTCCTTCCTTATGCAAGCACAGATTTCTCAGAGGATATAAAACTACTCCTTTCTATCATCAGTACCATTTAGTTGCACCTATAGACATGCTTAGACCTACCAGTGCCTGAGGCTGACATTGAAAATCACTTTGATTTTTCAGCTGGTGCAGCATATGGTTGTCTTGGCTTAGGAAAAAACCCCAGATAAACTCTTCCTCTCATCTATTTTTTTTTTTTCACATTTTCATTTTCTAGTTGACACTTTTTAATTACCAAATGTTCTAAATTTCACTTACTATAGTTTTACAACAGTATTGATTATAAACTGCACTCGTGCACATATTTCTGTTGTGGGAAATTCAATGAAACATCACTTTTTTCACTCTTACTAGTCTCTTATGTGAGTATGACAAGCTTTTGTGACTAGTGACTTGAGGTCTTTTATTGTTACATGGCATTCGCATGCAAAGGTTTACTCAGTTTGGTACTTTATCCCAAGGTTATTGGTAATATTATTAGTAATATATTGGTACCTTTTAGAAGTTGTCATAGCTACATGGTTCTCAGTTTTGTAATGTCTCTGGACTTCCTAATAACCTGGGAATCTGGGATGGCTGAAATAATGCCATACCATTTATCCCTGCAATCAGAGCTGCAGTTACAGTGTTATAATAAAACTGTACATCAAATGGACCTTGGTGATTTTTTTACTGGAAAAAGTGCAAAAAAATGAAAATTCATAGCATTCTCAAGATCTGGTTTTCTGCACAGAGGTATTACTAAGACATACCTGTCCTAGCCAAATTTTTCATGGTAGATTTTCTTAGAACTTATGTTACTTTCCATGCATGTTGTAGGTGAAAATTTACTTTTTCCCTTCAACTTTACATTGAGGGCAGATTGAATTTTCTTCTACCGTTTCTGTACTGTACTGTTGGTTTGTTTTTCCTGTTAATCAATACCACTCATTAAAAAAGATAGTGGTACTGAATATCTTTTAGGGTTTTTTTTCTGAAGAGATAGTTTTAGGACTGCTATTTTTACTTAGCGGTGCATTCCTTACCAGGAGCCAAATTCCTTCATATGCTCTTAAGAAAAAATGCTGGAAGGATGTTTACCCACTACTGGCTAGGATGCAAACCTATTTCATGCTAAAGTTTGAATGGCTGGCCAGCTTTGCTCCTTCCATCCATGTGCTGTAATCTGCTCTTATATGGTGGAAAGTCAATCACAGATATAAGTAAGAGAGTTCTTCTCTTGAAAAGCCCCTTGGGTTACCAACTGCTGTGACGTGCAGGCTGCTGTACCCATCTGTGACTTCCAGTGTTTCCAACAGTTTCAAAGTGAGCACAGCTTCCACACTGCAGTGGAAGGATATAGGTACCTCTGAGGTTGACATTGTATTGCTCACATAATAAATGGGGTGCAGAATACTTTATGGTGAAGATTTTTTTTTTTTTTTGAAAGGACAATGATTTGAAATTCCCTGCAGAAAAACTCAGCAGATGGAGTCAGATTACAATGCAGAACTAATATTTTAAGAACAGAGATTGCTATGCTGTTATCTTATGCCTAGTAAGAGATTTATAAAAGCTTAAGAGCTGGACTCCTAATGTTGGATTGGTTTGGGGTTTTTTGGTTCATTTTTTTTTTCTGATATTGAATTGCTTTTATCAATATCTTTATTTAAAAATATTTTCTTGATTTAATACAAGTTCCAAAATGTAGAATGAACCAGAAATAAGGATTTATCTATGAGAGCTGAAAAGGGTGCCCTAATATCTCCATTTGTAAGTTTGTATTAGCAAAATATGTTCTCCTTAAGTATAGTTTAATCAACTGTGTTGTTGCTTCTGGCAGCTGTGCCAGCTTCTGTTGCGATATAGTTGACGTAAGCATGCAAATATAGCTGAGTTTACACCAAGGTTATCCCCTTATTAAAGCTATCAGTCCAGATGACTGAGAATGGGGGCAGAGCAGCATTAAGCACACATTCAAGGAAAGATCTTATTATATATTTTTATATATTTATACATAAAAATGTGCACAGAAATGCATCTGCTTTCATTCACATTTCTTTCACTGAATATGCTGATTTTAACAGCAAATTTATAACTTCTATTGTCACAGTCTCCTATTATTTTCTAAGGTCTTTGCATTATTCCTCTATGCTTATACATAGACCAGCAAGGGCTGTACTAAACCCATCAATTCCACATTATACAGATGGCATATATTCTTTCCTACACAATTTCATTTCATACATTTCCCCTATATTAACTCTTTATTGATTACAGTGCATTCTACAAACTCCAGATCACCGTAGCAGACTAAAATGGTCAATGATAATAGAAAGTTGATATCAGGTTATTTTTACTGTGTTCCTCAGTGGTGCAAAGCAGCTACCTGAAGAGTGTTAAGGATTTGCTTCCCATGGTACTGTCAGTGTGAAAATAGTCTCAATAAATTTTTTGGCAGTTTTCCTTTTGGAGTGAATACTTAATTGGCTTTTATTTAAACACTGGCTTGTATTTGAAGATTGACAGTGGAGCAGATGTGTATACATCCACAAATGGAACATATGTGTGATATATCCATTGATATAGTTTCATGTGCAAGAATTACAATATGTAGAAAAACTAACCTGGTGAGGCAGTGGGTAATAACCTGCACTCTGGTTTGGCTCAGCTTAGCACTGCGTGCCTGAGTTTAGCCTGAAGCTTACAGTGACCAGAGGCTGGGGAAGGAAGGACTACAAGGCATTGGAGCAAATGCTGAATGATCCTGCCTTTGATATAGATTCCTAGCTGTTGGCGATATATTTTTAAGGGCTTCCAAAAGCTTACCGAGGCTGTTGCTGAAGATATTACTTTGGGAATCCATTGAGACCAGAGATACTTTTGAATGGCATTATGCATGCTCATGGACAGATAACTGACAGCATAATCTGTCTGCAGCCGCTGTCTGCAGTCCCTCCAGCTCCAGCCTGGTTTCCATGTTTTTTCTGGTGTTATCAAGTCCTTAGAGAAAATGGTGGCAGTTGGATGTTATATTCAAGATACAAACATCTTGAATATGCTTTATTTTTATCCAATTTTCCTTGTTGAATTATTCTCATTGATAATTTTCCTTTTTTTGTCTGCTGTTGATCATTGAGATGAAAACTTTGGAGGATTTTCCACAGTGATCTCAAGATCAAGAATTAATAGGTAACGGAGCTACAACCCACTTCAGTGGAAGTACCGATAAGTTACTTTTTCCCATCCCTCTTTGTGTTTCTCCATGTGAAGTTCTGTATTCTCAGTTTCATGCTATGTTAAGATTCCCCTGTAGCACTTTGCAGCAAAGCTTTCATTTTGTCAAGCTGTCACCTGTTCATATATTCTCTTTTACTGGCAACCTATGGGTTCAGATCCAAGAGAGATGCCAGTGGCAACCCCTCTCTCATATAAAGACTGGCAATTTATTCCTACTGTTTTAGATCTCTTTTTATTTGGATTATTTTAGGAAAAGCTTCTGTGTCTTAAACTTCTTTTTTTTTTTTTT
>VZTG01003997.1:177968-206695 GCA_013397845.1 Melanocharis versteri
TTTTTTAAAGTCTTTGCTTAGGAACCTTGCTGAAAGCTTTTTTTTTTGAAATTTAGATACTCTTAATCTATGCCAGTAATCTTGAGCTATATACTCACTGATGCACCCAATAGTTTTAACAGGTTTTGTGAAGAGCAACTTCCCTTCACAAAACTACTGAATTCGACTGTACAGGGTCATATCCACATGTCCTCTAATTTGGTACTTTCTTACAGTGTACAAATTTAGTCCATCACATGGATCAGACCTGGTGCCCTGGGTCATTCAGGCCACGTTTCAGAAAAATTCGTGTCCCATCCCTGTTTTTCCATACTCTTTCCTGGGGCTATGTCAGGTGGCAATTTACTCATCGCAATTGATGTTTCAGTGGTTTCCCACTAAGAACTGCGTTTTTTGAATTACAGCTCTTGTCTTTCTGATTCTCTTTTTGTTTTAATTTTGGAAAGATACATCTACTGCACTGATCATCAAACTAACTTTTACAGCCACTATGTAGAAAAGTGAGTTTTAAGGAAGGAGCAGAAGGAAAAGCAGGTTAAGGCTGCTCAGCCTTTTCTCAGAGAGTGTTTTTCCCTTTATACAGGACATTGCACAAAACATAAAACAAAACAAAAAGAAGATGAAAAAAAAAAAACCCAAACAACACTGACATATTGAGAGAATATTACAAGTAGGCAGTTAAAGCTTTTGAAACAAAAGTGTTTCTTTATCACTGGGCAACCTAGGCAGCTTCAATTATGGGTGGAGGGGCAGAAAAAAAATTAGATCCAAAGGGAGGGAGAAAATAATAGTGCAGAAAATCAAGACTTGATTAGTTAAAGGATAATGGTTGTTATTATACTGTGAATTTCCTTTCATACACCCTGGCTGTTGGGTATTGTCAGTGAAACTAAGACATTTGGCAAATTCTGTCAGGTGGGAGAATCTATGTAAAATGAAAACTGTGACAGGACTATACATACATGTGAACAGCAAAATTCTCAGCAAAGCTGAGAAGCTTTGGCTGTTGAAAAGAGACGCTGGATAGCTGTTTTCTGCTAGTTTTTTACAGTCCCAAAATGTCAGTATTAGTGCTGAAACCATTTAAAAGCACTTGATTCTTACTTTATGTATATCCAAGCCTACACTGGATATTTTCTACCACGACTTCAGTAAGGCTTTTGACACTGTCTCTCATAATATCCTCATAGGCAAATGCAGAAGATGGGAATTAGATGAGTGGACAGTGAAGGGGATTGAGAACTGGATGAATGGCGTATCCCAGAGGGTCGTAATCAGTGGCACAGGTCCTAGGTGGAGGCCTGTCATTAGTGGTGTCCGCCAAGGTTCAATACTGGCCCCAGTACTTGTTTGACTTCTTCATCAATGACTTGGATGAAGGGGCAGAGGCCTCCTCAGCAAGTTCACTGATGGCACAAAGCTGGGAGGAGTGGCTGATACCCCAGAGGGCTGTGCAGCCCTTCAGAGGGACTTCAACAGGTTGGAGAGATGTGCAGAGAAGAAGTGCTAGGGATTCAACAAAGGCAAGTGCAAGGTCCTGCGACTGGGGAAGAATAACCCCATGGACCAGCATGGGCTGGGGGATTAACTGCTGGAAAGCAGCTCTGCAGAGAAGGACCTGGGGGTCCTGGTGGACAACAAGCTCTCCATGATCCAGCAGTGTGTCCTTTTGACCAAGAAGGCCATAGGTGTCCTGGGGTGCATTAGGAATAGCATTGCCTGCAGATTGAGGGACATGTTTCTGTTCCTGAGGAGGCAAAGCTGGAGTGCTGTCTCTAATTCTGGGCTCCTCAATACAACAGAGACGTGGAGCGAGCACAATGGAGGGTAACATAGATAGTTATGGGACTGGAAGATCTCTCTTATGAGGAAAGGCTGAGGGAGCTCGGCCTTTCAGCCTTCAGAAGACACGACAGAGCAAGGGCCTGATCAATGTCGATAAGCAGTGTGTCAAGAGGATGGAGCCAGGCTCTTCTTGTTGGGACCAGGGAGTAGGGCAAGAGGAAACAGGCAGAAAGGGATGCACAGAAAGTTCCACCTGAACGTGAAGTGACCAAGCACTGGAACAGATTGCCCAGCGAGGTTGAGGAGTCTCTCTCACTCAAGAACCATCTGGACACAATCCTGTGCAATGTGCTCTAGGATGACCCTGCTTGAGCAGGGAGGTTGGACCAGATGACCCACTGTGGTCCCTTCCAGCCTGACCCATTCTGTGATTCTCTGTGTGACTGTGTTTAACTGTACGTGGGCAAAGCTAAGAACCCACAGCAGTTAAAACCACCATGTTTCTATCCACACACTGACTTTACTGCAACTCCGTAGCATAAATCAAGTAATACATTTTATCATATGTGTCTTTTGATACAATCTAACCTCTTTTAGGCTGCCAAGCAATGCTTTCATTATTAAAATTAAGCTATTGGGTTTGTTCTAAATGTGTATGTTGATAGTTTCAGTGGTGTTGAGTATTAGTTGTTTTTGTATATAAGGAGAAACTTTGTAATTATTGGTCCAGTGTTGCTGTTTGCATAAACATCTTTAGGTTTCAGATATATTGCATTAGAGTTGTTGAGATTATGTGTTAAATTTTTTTTAAGATTATGTGGGGTTTTTTTGTTTGGTTGTTTTTTGTGTTTTTTTTTTTTTTGTTAATTAAACAGCTGATGAGGGAAAGAAATCGACATATTTAAGTGTAGTATTAAAAAATGTACAAATTGTTGTTATACGGGCACGTAATATCTGTAAATATAAAACGTGTTGTATTGATAGTTGTTTTAGTAGCCACAGATCAGCTGTAAACGACAAAAATTAACAAGAAGTTGCTTTTTTCTTGCCACAAAATTACTCTGAACATTAAATATCTTTTCAGTAAGAGCTGTTCTTTTGGCCACCAAGTGGTTTTAAACATTAAATATATTTTAAAAGTATTACTGTTCTCAGCCACTGGGCGACTGTAAACATTAAATATGTTTTATAAAAGCTGCTTTTCAAGCTACTGCCTTCATGGCTATGAATATAATTTTTGTTTAAAGTTGCTTTTCAGCCACTGAGCTATTTTTTTTCTTATACGTTCAGTTCTATTTATAATTTTTCGGAGAAGAAACAAGTGCAAAGTTTCACTGGCACAAGGCAACTCTTCATTTATGACAAGCAATCATATCCTACCCATCTTCTCATAAAAACACTGCAGGTAATAATAACAAGCCAAATTTTAAAAGTATTTCAATGGATATTTTGCATGGAAAGTGAGTGCATATCTAGTGTTCTAGTCACCCATTTTTGTGTTTTACTCTGCAGTAAACCAAAATAATAAAAGCAGACATGACTGATATTCTGTACTAAGAAATCTAAGAAGTCTAAGAAATCAGTCACTGATGGATTGTGTGAATCAATCAAGTCATCATCAGCCCTAGAGGAGGGCAAAAAGGAATGCAAAATAGTCTCAAGATTACTAAACAAACAGGAGTCACTAAACCAAATATGACTAAAGGCTTTAATTCTGTGCGCAGAAAAAACTCCATGTGGCAAATTAGATGTAATTCTAGGAAGGCCTGGAGTGATAAGAAAAGTGTTCATGAGAATCTGGCTTAACAAGAGCTATGAGAAAAATCACTGTTCATAAACATACTGTAAAGGACAAATTATTCTCTGTTTAGAGAATCCCATAAGGCCTAAAGTCTACAGCAAAGGCACTGCAGATAAAAATAATACCTTAGGAAAAGAAAATCTACATAAACCAGAGGTCTAAAAATATCTGCAGACTGAGGAACAGCATATACAAGAGTATCTTTAAATGGAATGTCAGCCAATTAGTAGGTGTATCTGTCTGCCAACCTTGGATTTAATGAGTCCTAGGTACTTAACATTTCTCCTTGTTTGTAGTAAGGAACAGCACAGATGGGCAATCCAGTCCAATATCTGTCCTATATACTGTAGGCTTTTCCTAACTAAGGAACTTTTACAGATCTTATGGGAACAGGAATCTGAAATCCCTCCAGCCTTTGCTCAATGAGGATCCTGATAGAGCTGATTGAAACCTTTCCACAAGAGATATTTTGCTAAGTTTCTGTACAACTGAAAGGTGCAAACATGTAATTCTCTTAAAACTTTTTTTTGAAAAACCAGATGGCTGCCTAGTGAGTCATCCCACAGGTTAGCTGGTGACTGGAAAATTAAACAGGTCGTTCCAGTATTAGTAAAGGAGCGTTCTTTATATCAACCTGACAAGCCAAGCACTGGCTGGCTTGGAACACATAGGCAAGGCAGTATTCTTTGAAGC
The DNA here is from genome assembly GCA_013397845.1 of Melanocharis versteri. NCBI lineage: Eukaryota > Metazoa > Chordata > Aves > Passeriformes > Melanocharitidae > Melanocharis > Melanocharis versteri. The sequence goes on from VZTG01003997.1 coordinate 182,248, forward strand.
TGGGAACCTGGTGGGTTTGCCTGTTCCCTCTTCCATATAGTTGATGACACGACAGGTTGTCATGCTTTCCAGACAAGCTAGTCAGCCTGCAAGCTCAACAGGGTCACAAGCAGGAAGAAGACCAATGGAAATGAAAGAAACTGTTCTCTTTGCTAAAAACTTGGCAGTGCCAGTATTGTTTTCTGGAGTGCAATTCTTTTTTTTTTCTGGAATGATGCAGGATAAAGTGAAAATCCAAAACTATCTGAAATCAAGTAAAATTTCACTGTCTAGACACCCTTACTTGCCAGTTATGTCTGAGCACCTTTTGTGCAGAAGCCAGCAGTAAATGTGAGATCATTGAGGAGTAGGGAGGCAAATACTGGAAATAGCAGGGAGTTGACTTCAGGCAGGTGAGAAAGTAAAGAATGACAGCAGAGGAAGAGGAAAATCTTTACAGACTGTTCAGCTTTCACTTCAAGAGCTACTGGAGAGAAATCAACACCTTTAATACTGCCTTGGGCTTGACTTAGGTTGACACTGCTTAAGAGACAGCTATTAGTTATGCTAACAAACCTCAGGACTGTCCTTTTATTTTCATAAAAAGCTTAAAGAGTGTTAATGCATAAGCACTCAAGGTATAGTATTCCTATGGAGCAGTCTTGAGGGAACAAGGAAACAGCAAGCAGTAGGAAAGAGGACCTCCAACTTGACACACCATTCTGCACCAGGATTGATGGAAAATGTTGCTGCTGGTACTCTCAGAGGTGTAATTTCAGCTAACCATTCACATCTTGGTACACATTGTTAACAACTGATGATTTTCACTGGAAATAGTTTGTTGACTGCTAGTCATCCCACTGAGGTTGGCATGATGCTTTGGGAATAGATACTCTAAATGGTAAATGATAATATAAATTCTAACAGACAATCCAATAAAAATCTAGTCAAGGAGCCTACAGTTGGAGATTATCTCCTCAATAATATCTTTCCTCTTCCATATGTGTTTATTGCTGTTACTCCAGCAAGCATTAATTTTATAATTTGTTCTGATCTAAAGGAGTATCTCAACCTATCTGAAACATAAGATAATTATATAGCTAAGATTCCCATTTTGTAGAAACATCACCTTAGAAACATATCTATCCTCCTGTCTCTGTAAATTTCCAGAACTAGAGCCTGGGAAAAGGCTAAACACACGTTTAGGCAGATTATAATGTCACAGCCTATTTGGGACTAAGTTTTATCCAAGCACATTTACTGCTTCTCTATCTCTTAAAAAGGATTGTTATTTGGGTTCACATACATGTCAAATATTTTTCTAATCCCCATTTTGTTAGATCTAGTGGCTGTACATTGCCTAAATTGATTATGTCATTCTACAAAACATTTTCTTTTCCTATTTTTAACATTTTTGACTTTTAGTGTGGAAGATAAAAGGTGTATAAAAACAGGTTATTTATCTTTGGTATAGTCCTACCTACTGAATACACCTCTATCATGCCACATCTTTTTGTCTCCTTCTAAATTAAACAGATTAAATCTTTAAAGTTCTATGTGGAAAACTTTTCATGTCTCAATCACTTTCACTGCTTGCTTCTGAGCCCCCGTTACTTTTGCTGTCCTTTTAGTGATAAGGCAGGAGTAATCAATATTTTCAACAGCCTTGAGAGAATTCAGATGAGAAAGATGCCTGAAGGGCAGGTTCAAGTGCTCAAGCCTACTATTTATGGTCTTGCAAGAGATGATACAGACACAGATGCTCAAATTATCAGCCCTGCTTGCTACTTCTCTGGTTCAGTAACTCCAAATTCATCCACGTTTTCTTGCTGCTTTCACTCCATATCACCTTATGCCTGAACACAAACCAAACCCTTTCAGACAGTTTTCAACAGATGCTTGATAGTCCTGGGACTATTTCATGATTCTTCCATGTGATTCTGAATGAATCCTTTGTTCACAGGTTTTAAGTCTTAAACTAATATTAATCACTGAGCATAAGTCAGTGAGGCATAGCGCCTTGTTGTTCAAACAGTGGGTGATCCTGTGTGCCTTCCAAAGATCATCCAGTTGCTAATATAGTGGAGGGGGGTGAAATCTTACCCTGGCTGAGTAGTAAAAATAGATTTACTATGATATATTAAAGCACTGTTTTTGATAGTTTTATTTGCAATACTGGTGGGGGAATAAGGGAGGGGAATTCTTAACATTTGTGGAGGGAGAGGCTGTGAGTGAACAAATGTAAGCAGCTGTTTTTATTTCACACAACCCAGATTCAGACACTGCTGTACTAGGAATTGCTGCAATATAAAATGTTGGATAATCAGTTCCTACATCAGCTTTTCTTTGTAAGAAATGAGCAAAAGCAAATTCTAGCTTTTCCTTCTGAAGAAAATCTTACATAAATGACCCAAAAAGCGCCAAGATGTCAAGACTGTCTGCCTGAATCAAAAGATCGTAGCAAGGCATCAGCTCCTTAAATTCCAAAATCCATATGAAGCTAGTAATTGAACTGGCAAGTTGTAAAGAAGGAATCCTCTCTTAGGGCCACTGCACAGCAATAAGAGGTCTTTGAACGGCTGATTTAAAGGAAAGATAAGGGATAAGAACTGCACCAGCACATCCTACTGATTTACTGTAGAGCTGAAGTTGTGGCAGTTCAGTAATACCTATGCTGCAGTCTGGATGCTTTATATTTTAGCCACCTTTATTGATTTACTTTGGTTAGCACAAGGGGACAGTAACAGTGATGACAGGGCAGGTTTTATGGCAGCGTAGTACAAGAGACTTTGGGACACTAACTCACCAGCTACCTTGCAGGAAGGTCCTGATGGTTCATTTCCAGTGCTGCTGTTGCCCAGACTGCCTATATTAAAGACTACATGAGGCCTCTCACACTGCAAATGTGTTCTATGATTTGAGTGTTGACTTACTTGTGGACACAGTGTGCATCATGTCACTACTGCTTTTAACAGCAGTAGAGATTTTATACTCTTTAGTATGGTCTTGTTCATGAAAGCTTTTCATCAACACATTCTCAGGACAGATTTTTAAAGGTAACTTGGCACTGAGAGTTTTACAAGCACCTTGTGGATAGTTTTTTGTTTGTTTGTTTGTTTGTTTTGTTTTGTTTTGTTTTGTTTTTCTTGATATGACCAAGTGTGGGGCACATAAATCGTTTTGAAAATCCTAGTCAGTCTTTAGACTCTCAAATATCTTTTAATAGCTTGAGCGAAGTTCCTCAAGCTATACTGAGAATCCCTTACCTGTAGACACCTAACTCTTGCTGACCTACATTATAAATATAAGTCAACATGTCCTCGAAATTTGGAGAGGTACTTGGAGCAATGTCTCTGGAGCCCAATCAGATCAGACACAAATCAAATTCAGCACTACTACAGTAAGTGAGGGAATGCCATGGAGGGTTAGACATCCACATGCATTTATTTGTCTGATTCCACAGGAAGTATCTTAGCACCTGCCTGAAACTGTAAAAAAAGTAAGATTCCTTTTTTTTTTCATGGGTACCTAAAATGTCATCTAAGTCTGTCCCCAATCTGCTTGCGCATAGAAGCATCTGAACTTTACACTGCTGAGCAGCTAGAAGCCAATTAATGCCTAAGCACTGTCAGAAATCATAAAGTAGATATACCTAATTCTCTTTCGGAAGCCAGTCAGTGACATTTTCAGAGTTCAGAGTTACATCCCATACAAAATGTGGCTGGAGGAGAGGTTATATGTTTTTCATTTTGCAGTGAGGTAGGTAGAAAACTCACACAAGATGCTGCAGATGCAGCTTTAATATTTTCCTGTTTTTGAATACCCCCTCCTTATGTTTTTATCACAAGAGTTCTTGTAGTTTTTCTTCCTTCTCTCTTTTTTTGGCCTGATTAATATTTAATGATCCTACTTAAAACAGATCAGCTTCCTCCTTTTTTTCGAGAGTCTGATGCTCTTAAGAAAGCATTCACTTAGGAGGTGGGAAATAAGCATTTAACCACCATATAACGGGAAAGTGACTTAAAATAATCTGTAGCTCATGTATCCACTGAGCAGTCAGGGGGGCAAAATCATCTGCTTCTGCATTGTGTCACAATAAGGTTGCTTTAAACTGTTAACACAGAAAAGGGTTCAAAATCATTATCCCCAGTAAATAATTTCTGAGAAAGAAGGTATCTAAGATACAGCTTTTCTCATTGGTATTTCTTACAGGATACAGCGCCTTTCCTCTAATAAGCTGACTTGTATGGATCTCTTTGTTAGGCATCTAAACAACACCAAAGAGAAAAAAAACTGCATCTGGGCTTATTGCATTTTGCAGTCGCTCTTTTTATGATTCATGCCCTCAGTATTGTTGTGCATAAAAGCACCATGTAATGTCTCTTCTCTGTTTTATAGGTGTAGTCTTGAAGTTGGTGAAAACTGAGAAGGAGTATTTATTGCAGAGCTTGATTCTTAATGCTTATTTGTTACCAGAGCTGACAAAACACAGATGGGATGTGTGTGCAGGGAACTGGGGGAAATTACCTTATAAAACAGTATGTCTTTTAAAATATGTTTGTGAAGGTGTCAGGGGAAAAAAAAAAATGTTGATGAATAGAAAAAAATATGCAGTAAAAAGTTAGTAAAGCAGGTGAATAATAGGACTGTATTTTAATGCTCATTAAAAAAATATGAGCATGATTAGTTTAGTGAGTTGATAACCATGAGGTCTGTTTTTATATATGGGGGAAGGACCGTGCATGGATTATTTAAAATTAAGATCTGGTTATATGTTTTTTAAATTTATTTTGTTTTATTTGGGATTAGGATAGAATTTTCTTTTGAAATTTTTGCTACTCTTGATCTTTGGACAAAATCAATACTTTGGATTGTATTTTATTTAGAAATTTTAAGGAGAAGACAAAAGTCCTTGAATATTGAATACAATCAAATTTTAGATAGTCAATATGTAGGCCTGGATTTGATTTTTAAGAAATGTAGATTAATCTCTAAAATGATAACACAACAAATGTTAAGCAAATATTTTCCTCTGAAATGTAGAACTCTGTTTTTATGAGTTAAACAGGATATCTAGGCTATATTTAGGTGTGTTTAATTTTAGCTTTGGTATTTCACAAGTTCAGAATTTTATGAATATCAGGCTTACTTACCTCACAAGTTTTAGAATTTATGAATAAACATAAACATGTTGGGGGGTGGCATAGAAAGGCAAATTTCTAGAACAGAATCCTCACCTAAAAAGGGTCAGACTACACTTCAGCCTGGACAACAGTCAGATATGCTCTACCTTTACCATTTTAATTATCTTTACTTATTCTGGTTTCTTTTTTTGTTTTGTTGTGGGGTTTTTTGTTTGTTTGTTTGTTTTGGTTTTTTGGTTTGGTTTGGGGTTTTTTTGTTTGTTTTTTGGGGTTTTTGTGGTTTTTTTGGGTTTTTTTGTTTTTTGGTTTGGTTTGGTTTGGTTTGGTTTGGGTTTTTTGGGCCAGTGGTACCAAGTTAAGCATTGCTTTTTATCTGGTCTCCAGAGACAAGTGATTTCAATCATCAAAATAGACAGAGAAATGCAAATCAGGGGGAAAAAAATCCCAGAGTAGTCTCAGATTAACTCTAATGAGTAAATGATTTAAATTCCTATCTGGTAAGAATTTTAGAGTTTCTATCTAAATCATTTTAGCAGTGTGAAGTACAGAGTTAGGCCTTTTTGTATCACTCTTAAGTAGAATCTTCTGTATCCTAGCTGTGCCATACAAATATTGAAATACTTGTATTTATGCATTTGGATATGGTCACAATTTATTTGTGTGTTGTTCTGGTATTTTTTTGTATTGTGTCTTATTTAAAGAACATAATACATTGCAATGAATTTGAGGCATTAAAGAAGCCCTCAAACAAGGTACAAGGGCTTAAAATTAAAATTATAAAAGAATGCTTCACCCTTCCTACATAGTTAAGCATCACTGTCTGATTTTACCAATTTTTTTCAAAATTCAGTATTTTAATTGAGGAATCATAATTTTTCAGCACATTTCTTTATAAAACTAACAGATTACCAGTGAAATATTTGTGAAGTTTATATACAGCTATAGCTATGTACACCTTGAATCAGATCAGGCGAAGGCTATGATGAAGGGGTGTTGCCTCAGAACTCCCAAATAACAGAAAGCCTTCTCAAAGTATTACTGTAAGTCTTGTGACAAAGGTTTGTCAGTCCATAGTGCAGTGACAACAGAGGAAGGCAAAGAAATGTTTTCTGCTTACATTTTACAGCTGGGGAATAAAGCAGATAAGGAAAGTTTGAGCTTAGATTTTTTTCTCAGAGTTGTCTGATTACCAGTTATGCCCCTGAAGTTTTGGTTATTGATGAGGAACAGAAGAACATGATGAAGAAATTACCATGGAGAAAGGAAATAAAACTGTGTACTGTATTACCACATATACCTCAATTAGTTCAATAATAAATCCCAATTACTTACTTTAAAAAAATAATTATTTGATCTCAATGGCTTCAGTACCTTTTAATGGTTTCTTTAAATGAAACCTATGACAAGTAATGTGCTGAGTAGTTATGTTCTTAAAGGTTTTGCTTGCAGTCAGGCTTTCATTCACATTTTAGATGAATCCAAGGCTGTGCTTAGCTAAGATATTTGGGCCATGGAGCGATGTAATAGGATTCATGAGCGGAAATCCTGACCTGGCCTGGTATTACTCATTTTACCCAGGGATAACTCTCCATGAAGAGAGAATAATTTCTACTGCCACTGTTTGATCAGTATAAGCTTTTGACAACACTCAAATTACAGGGAAGAGAGGAGGGTAAGCCACCCTGGGTGGCCGGGGGAACTCAGGACAGGTGAGGAAGAAGCCGAGGGAAGTCCCAGAAAAAGACACCTCGAAGCCCTCCTGCAGGTGAGTTTCAGTGCTGAGCTCCTGCTAAAGGCGCTCAGAAGTCCTCTGACTAAATATCTGGGGAAGTGAGATGTTTTCAACATACACCATTTCTGTACCAGAATGAGGATACCTCCTTGGTGAGGACTGTGTAGATGTGGAGTGAGACTATCTTGCAGGCTTTCTGAGTGGTGATTTTCATCACTACGTTTTAAATACTCAAGTAATGAGGCAGAAATTTACAATTTTGGGTGTTTTCTTTGACATAGCCTAGAGTTAATGAGCCCCTATATTTCTGATATTGTGCTCACATCTGTCTTCAGCATATTTCTGCTCCCTCAGCTGGTAACAGGCAGATGGATGTACAGGACCATGGCAGCCATCCTTGGTGACTGTACTAAGTTTCACAGGTCACGCACACTTGTTTTTGTTCTTCACACATTGTGCTAGCAAATTACTTAATCCCTGTCATAAAGTTTATCTGATAAAAAATAACAAACACAGTTTTCACTCTTAGAAATACCTTCATTTTTATCATCAGGAAGATAAACGCCTTTAAAATCTGATCTGTACTGTATGCTCATCCATATTGTACTCTGTCTCATCCAAACCAGACAAATAAAATGCCATATTGAATTATTTCTCTAACATGGGAGAAAAAATGGGGCCCTTGGTTGTTTGTTTGTTTGTTGTTTTTGTTTTGTTTTGTTTTTTTCCCATGGATACCTGAACCACATACAGTTAACACTGTATTCCAATTTGCAGAACACCAAATATTGTAGACTGAAAGTGTAGTGGGATTAGTTAATATTTTCCATGAAAATTTTCAGGTTTTTTCATTCAAAAGAAAATCTGACAGAATTTCATTTTTATGGTAAAACAATCTCAGAGTTGTAGAACTGCAACTTCATTTCTACATGCAGAGATAGATAAATCAAGTTCTTAGATTTATGTATCTGAGCAACTCAGAACCTCATTCTTCTCCTCAGAGTTTTTTCTCCCTAATCTCCCATCTCCATTTAGGGACTCCCTTCTGACAATGAAGTAGCACTGCAATATGAGAAATGGAGCCTAGCCAGAGCTCCCAGGCCCATATTAATTCTGTTAATTTTTTTTTGTTTGCTATTGCGTGTTTTGTTTTTCCAGTTCCACATGATGTTGCCTTCTGCTATGAAGGCATGGCGATCTGGTTTCAAACCGTCAGCACGGCAGCACGGCCTTTCCTGTACCACTCGGTCCACGACATACAGATACCAATGTGGTGGATAGTCAAATGGCTTTTATTATTTTATCTCATGGGGTTATATAGTCCAGGGGCTTCTCTGGTCGGGAACGGGGGATTGTGGGTTAGCAAGGAGTGGAAAGTTACTGGGGTTAGTAGGACTACATTCCTAGGGTGAATGACACATATGTCAACATTAGCAATTATACTTTTTTTTTGTTATTTACCTATGGGTGGAAAAAAAAAATCCTGTTTTCTGAAAAATCTCACCTTATTTTTAGAAGGAATAGGAATCTTCTAGTACAAAGAATTTTGTGAGACTAGCTCTTTTAAAGCCAAGAGGAGTACTCCATATAGCCGTATATTCTGAAAATACAATTGAAAAAGTTATGAAGATCATAGCTTTCACTAGGCTGATGAATTCCCATGATCTTTTATTTTTGCAGATGTTCACATCAGTTCTGAATGTTTTTCCACTGCATTTGTAAATTAGTTCTACTTTTCAGTGAATTCCCTAGTATTCCTACGGATCTTATGCCCCAGTTCTGCAAAACAGTGTATCATTTAATCTTAGGCTCAATTTCCAGCATATTGAAATACTTCTTTAAAATAGATCTAAAGTATGCAGCTTTTAATTTTAAACTACTTTTGTGTAATGTGTTCATTCTGTATGTAGACTAGCAGATGATCAACACTGATTACCTGCCCGCTAAATGAAGAATGCTGAGGAAAATTCTGCTAGAAGAATTTAAGATAACAGGAAAACAATGTAAGAATGTCAGGCATTTACTGAGAGTTTTATCTTAAGGCATATTTTCTCACCTGTAGTTTAGTACAGTGGTGACATACAACATCCAGTGCTGTTCTTTTTCCTTTTTTCGCCACAGGCCATAGGAAAGACTGATGACCTTTAAAGATGCTTTTTTTCCATACACTTGTTGGGTTCTTTTTTTAAGAAGATGCTCACTGTGCCTTTCTCTTACATTTGTACAACAGGAAATGGTATGTCACACCTCGGTTATGTACAATATATTTGCTTTTTCTATTGGTTCCTTTCATTAAGCAGATCTTTAACTTGTGAGCAGAAATTTCATTTTCCTTTCTTGTCCATTTTTAATCTGGAGAACCACACTGACATAATATTTTTGTGTTTCACAAATCTATGCTTAAGTTTTGAAGTACATATGCTGTTGCCCTGGAGAATAGTCAGGACCTAATCTTATTGGGGAGTCAGAGATGTGTGGAAAAGCTATTTACCTTTCTTTTTATATTTCTTTTAATATTTCTTTCTTCTTTGACCTGCAGATAAAGAGTTTTGACATACTAGTAGTCTGTGCAGGTAACTGTTTTTTCTTAGCTCATTGACCTGAAAGATAAGGATGACCTGAAAATATTACTTGTTTTGTAACCAAAGATTGAATTTTCAAAACCCAAATAATTTGACCTTTCTTACTATTATTTCAGAGAAAATCGTGGTAAACGTGTTTGGCACAATATAGACATGTCTTTGATTAAGATGAACCTCAGTTTTCCAGTTACTTTTCTACATCCAAAATTAAAAGAGTGTTTAGGGTTATGTTCTCAAGGGGGAAAAAAACCCATTGAAAAGCCTTGTAAAGACTTCTTAACATATGAAGTGTTTATAACTAAAGTTTTCACTGAAGATCAATTATCTTTTGCAACGTGGCTATTGCAAACTTCTGTGTAGATTCAGCTGGTCACAAAGAAATGGATCCAAGATCAGCCTGGGGACTGCGTAATATTCTTGTGCATAGCAAGATGATTTTAACAGTAGAGTTCCCACCATGTCAGTATGCAAAAGGAATGTAATTGCGGACCTTTCAACATAGTTAAAATTTTCATAAATATTAAATGTTTCCAGATTTTTTGAGGGTTTTGCACAGACATTTCCCAGTATTTTTATCCTCTCTCATGTGACAAGTATCAGCATAGGGTTTCTTTTCCTCTAGAAGAGGTTTAACACTATATCCTTTATTCCATGCACCTTGAGTATTTCAAAAGAATAAGCAGAACTAGGTCATGTTCAGGTCACTCACTATTTCATCTCTCCACCTCTGATCCCAGCTGGCTTAGTCCATTCTTGTGCTTGTCATTAGGCTGTTGAGCTCTGATCACCCCAATGACATTGGATGGGGGCACTGCACAGTCAAAGCTGGGGCTACTGATCTCAAATCATCCTCATATCTACTATGGTGGCTTTCACTAATGCACAGTTTTATTAAGCTACCAGGAAGAACTTGATGAATCATCTTTCTACGCTTGAAACCCCCCCATCCCCCCGACCTTTAAAAGCCAGGTGATAATACTGAGAAGCTGCATTAAATTCTAATAGAAATTAGACTAACCTGAAGGAGGAATATATTTTTGTGCCTAAGAATATAATTTATATTGGCATTGTTGTAGGTGAAAACATCATTAATGTTTGCAATCCCATATGGATTTCACTACACTATTCAGATTACCCCTGGGAAATTATAATCATAGAATGCAAAAGATTTAAGTAAGATCAGGTGAGTCATTCTCTGGCCAAAGGAATGGGAACTGGCCATTTGCAGAGGACCTTATTCAGCTGTCCACATGTGCTGTCAGCCTTATAGGTGAGTCTCTAGAGGTGTCATTCACATCTGGCTCCAGGTAGAAGACAGGTGGAGGCCAAAGAGCAGGAGTGTTTGGGAGCTAGGCTGCGAAGGGTCTCACAGCCAGGTAACTCCCTGAAGCTGTTGTGCGAAGTGGGGACAATCTGGAGTGAGGACTCTGAGACACACAAGTTAGCCTGAAAGACCCAGGAAAGGACAGGTATTTCGTAAGCAAAACATAACTGAAATGGCTCGTGGAGAAGGTATAACCTTTATGACATATTATATCTGTTATGGTTTGTGTTTTTAAAAGACTGGCTTATTTTAACAAGATAGTGGAGTTGACAGTGGCTCTTCTGAGAGCAGCACAGGGGGTGACCAGAGAGCTCTGTAGCTGGCACTGTGCCCTAAGCCATGAGCCAACTCATGCCATGTACATGGCTATACCAAGTGAGGCTCCACCGGAACCCAGATATTTCTTCCCTGTTGCAAGCTCTACATGGTGAAGCATTAGGATCAGTGTCAATTTTAAAATGTAAAAAAAGAGAATCGAACTCTCTGACAAACAGCAGTTTCACATAAATGCGTTTCCGGTACAAGGGAAGTTGCTTCAGTTCCCTAGAGTTATCTTGAGGTATCTAAAGATTCTGAGTTTGTGTTTCAGTCTGCAGAAAGCACTAAGTGCTATGCTAGGCAAGTGTGATACTTTTGCAGAAAAAAAAAAAAAATACTAGAAAAAGGGGAAAATAATGTGTTTTTTTTTTTCTCCTGATGCTATACTGAAATTTGTTTAACCCCCGAAAATTATCTTTAAGGAGATTTTTTGGCTAGAGTGTGGTAAACTAAACAGAGAAGATCTGTATTAAATTTCAGCTGAATATGATTTGAAACTGAGGTGATATTAAAGCCTGAAAAAAATAGTTTAAAAACTGGAAAAAAAAAAAAAAGCTGCTCCAAGGAAAAGGAAAAAAAAAAAAAAAAGGGAGAAGAAAAAAATCCATATCACATCAGTCTAAACTGTGGTGCATCGGAAGTATCAGTATGGGATGGCATGTATTTACTACGTCTCAGTGTGCTGTTCCAATGTCTTTGTACTTGCTGCTCTGTGTAATCATCACTCCCTGTGGGATTCCATGTAAATTCCAAGTGCAAGCAATACTTATTTCTTCTGGAAGCATTTTGCTCTGCAAAACTACTGCACAAGGTGATACAATATTCCCATTGCTCAGTGGTCCTCTTTTCCTTGCAGCCTTATCTTTCAGCCCTTAGGGACTGAGGCTGCATCTGCTGCAGAGCTGTTTTGGTAATAGCTCTCTGAGAGCCTATTCCAGGTAGTCTCTAATTAGACACACCCAGATGGTGGGCACCGAGCAGATGTCCTGCCAGCTTGGGGTGGATATGGAAGAAAGTTTTCTCTTGGCTCCCCGTAGTTTGTCTTTCTAATGTTTTTTTTTTCCCCTCCATTTTTCTTCACAGTGAGCATTTGAAACGTTTGCTTACCATTTCTAACATATTGAAGTGAACTCAAGAACTGTAATCTAAGGTACTAAACATTCACAGTGTTTGGTGTAGTCTGAAGCCTAGACATACTGAACTCATGTTACCCAAATGCTGTCACAAGCCAAATGGCTCGCTTGTGCTTTGATACACAATCTTTATCAGCAATTAAGATTTTATTCTTGGAAACTAATTAACAATTACGTTCATACTGCCAGAGACATAAGTAAGCACACTCAATCATGTCTGTGTAGCCAGCCTTGCAGATGAAATGAATGCAGCTAGCTGGAATAGAGTCTGATGTTTTCAGTCACATGAGTAAACAGAAGCAGATCTCCAAAGTACAAAACAGTTAATTTCTGACAGCTTCTTTTCACAGTAGAACCGTACTTTAAATGTTTAGCCACATCTGACATTGAAAAGGTTTTGAGGCAGAATATTTACTTACCCAGCAATTTGACCATCATGTTCACAGTGCTGTTTTTCATGCTCCATTTGCCATAAATATTGACATGTTTTTCACAGCATTTGGGGCAATGACAATTTTAATTAAAAGTTTCCATATTATTCCTCCACCTTTCTAAATGTGATCATGTGCAGAACAACGAAAAAAAAAAGAATAAAAGCTCAAGTGAATTTGCCATAGTGTCCTGTAATCACTTACGTTTCAAGAGATTTAACAAAGTCACTCCTCAGATATCATCTTTCTATTGTATTGTCATATTTTTAAAATACAATGATTTAATTTATTTAAAAGCAATTATCAAAATGGCTGTGCACCAGACAATACTTTATGATGTAAAGAATTGTAAAATATGTAACTAGGGAACTTGTGCTGGTTTTGGCTGTGGTAGAGTTAATTTTCTTCACAGAGGCTAGTATGGGGTTGTGTTTTGGATTTGTGCTGAACATAGGGTTGATAATACTTTCTGAGTATTTTTGGTTTCTTATTGCTGAGCAAAAACAAAAGATGTTTTTTGTTATTGCTGAGCAGGGCTTACACAGAGCCAAGTCTTTTCCTGCTTTTCACACGGCCACACTGGTGAGGAAGCTGGGGGTCCATGGGAGGTTGGGAGGAGACGCAGCCAGGACAGGTGACCCAAACTGACCAAAGGGATATTCTAGACCATATGAAATCATGCTCAGTATATAAATTTCAGGGAAGAAGGAGGAAGAGGGGGGACGTTTGGAGTGATGGTGTTTATCTTCCCAAGTCACCATTCTGTGTCATGGGGCCCTGCTCTCCTGGAGATGGCTGAACACCTGCTTGTCTTTGAGAAGCAGTGAATTAATTCCTTGTTTCTCTTTGCTTGTGTGCTTGGCTTTTGCTTTCCCTATTAAACTGGCTTTATCTCAACCCACGAGTTTTCTACATTTTGTCCTTCTGATTCTCTCCCCAGTTCTACTGGTGTGGGAGTGAGCGAGTGGCTGTGTAGGATTTGGTGGCTGGCTGGGGTCAAGCCACAACAGTCCATTTTGGACAATAACAAAAGACTTCTCTATATAGTCACTCTTGTGTTCAGCAAAAATCCAAAACATAGCCTCATACAAGCCACTGTGAAGAAAATTAAATCTAGCCCCGCCAAAACCAGCACGGAACTGAAGATGAATTTGAAGCTTGGAAGGCTGCCTTTGTGAATCAGAATGCTTTTCTTGAGGAGGTTTTGAGCACAGCTTTATAAACCTCTCTGTCAAGAAACACAACTAAAATATATTTATGTCATTATTTTGGGGATATTTGCACGATATTAGATTTTCACAATCCGTGTGCTTGCACACTATTTTCGGGTTTGACATGTCTTAGAAGGAAGTATTTCAGACTCGTTACCTTTAAATATCCTCTTATCTTTGAGTGTCTTGTATGAGAAAGAATTACACTGGTTTTTAGTTGATGAATATGTAGGTTTTGCACCAACAACTTATTAGTCATTCTACAGTGAGCCAAAAGGCAAGAAAATAACAGAGGTCTATGGCAGGTAAATGCTATTTATATCTCATCCTTTAAAGAAAAGAGACAGAGGGAGAGGGGTAGGGAGAGGGGAAGGGAGGGAGGGAGGAAGGAAGGAAGGAAGGAAGGAAGGAAGGAAGGAAGGAAGGAAGGAAGGAAAGAAGGAAGGAAAGAAGGAAGGAAGGAAGGAAGGAAGGAAGGAGGGAAAGCCCTAACCAGTAACATAATCTCCAAGAAATAGATTTTGTAAGCGAAACAAGAAGTGTCTCCATTTTTTCTTCTGACCATTATGGAGTTGTTGAGACCATCTGAAAGTATACATACAGCCATGTTGAAAGCAATATTGTCACTAACTATGTTTGTATTTAGTTATACTTTAAATTTAGGTAAAGACAAATCAATTCAGTGAAAAAGAAACATTCTTCTAAAACATTTCTAGAAGCAATCCAATTTTGAAATTTCAAAGATGTTCAGCAATAAATCTTTAGTTTCCACTATGAAATATTTTTTTGATAAATCTTCAACTCCTTTTCTAATTTAGAGAGTTGTCAAAATTCCTGAGAAATCATAAAGAGAAGTGTTTTGCAGTTTTTCCTGGCCAAATGCAGACTCTTAGAAGCCTTCTTGAAAGAGTCTTCCCTCCCAGGCTTTCAAATTCAATTTTACAGACTCAACAGAACTAGGACAAAGATAGTCTGAAATAACTTTCAGACTCCCAAGCCTTTTCCCAATTGAAGTTAGAATTCTGAAATACTTGAAATGCACCCATGACTAGTAAAAATGTATTATTATACACAGTTTCAGTATATAAAGCAAAAAATCTTTTAATATTTTTAATCTTGACATCCACTGAAGCCAGGTCAGTGATGCTAACCACTGAAAGTACAGTTTAGTGAAATTAATAAACATAGACAACTAGCAATGGTTCAGTACATTCTGGACAGCCAATGCAATTGTGCTTCTGATAGCATTTTTTGAAATGTGTGTTGAAGGCTGTAATCAGGCAATTGCTGCAAAAATAATTATGTTAATTGAAAATGTTGCTGTGTCTCGAAAGTACCATCCCCACATTTGAGCAAGCAGAAATAATAGCATATTAGGTCCTTATCTGTTTTAGGGGCAAAACATCTGTCTTGGCTTGAACATTTACTGCAGGCTGCTCAAGCCAGGCTGGAGAACATTGCGCTGGATTCAGGTGCAGAGAGCTCACAGCCAATGTTCTGGCAACTTGGCTGCACAAAGTCTGACCTGGAGAAGATGATAAATGCAGGTATGGCAGTACACGGCAGGGAGCAGCTGAGGATGCTACATCTCCTGATTACAGGGCACAAGAGCAGACACACAGCTCTGCAGCCTGTACCATTCACGTTTTATCTGCTGTTAACCTTGCCAGCAAGTGGCAGCAGCGTGGTGCAGTGGTTGCTTGGCTGTGGTATAAGACAATCCTAAGAAACTAGTATGGACATTAAAAGTAATTTAACCAAAACAGCGTGCTCTCTTCCTGGGATAGTTTATGTTGGCATTGTGGCTTTTTTGCTCTTTCGACCTAACCAAGCTCTTGTCCATCTCAATGCATCAAGACATTAAATAAAAAGCCCTAACTAGGTAATTTTAGATAGCTTAGTTCAGGAGTAGAGGAGGTTGTGGTGCAATGTATGTAATCTCTCTGCATCACTGCTTCTACTATTATTTCTGCTGTTGGTGTGATTATACTCCTTTTTGTGTTTTAGCTGACCTTATGTCTCTCTGCTCTGTGAGTATTTAGTACCTTCCTAAAATAGCAGTAGTGAAAATGTAAAAGCCAGCATGGTCTTTATAAATGTAATTATAACTAAACATAATTTTCCCTTTGTCTTTTAAATGGAACTGATGAAACATGTACATAGTCATTGATCTTAAATGACTGTTAACTCTCAAAATCAGAGAAAGAAGAGAATATTCACAATGAGCCTTAGTTATGTCTATGTTATTAAATTATCTTGGCTAGTCAGCCTATTATTTTGTGCTCTGTGTTCTTTCTTTTCCTGCCTTTCCTCTCATTCTTATCTGCTTTCCCTGAGAGTAACTTATATATCTGATTAAACGGTAATTAGTGACTTCAGTGGGGCTGCATGTGTGTAACTGAGAATAGAATTTTGCCTACAGAATTTTTAAAATCAAATGTGTAATAATTAAAGGAAACTGAAGTGGTGTATGGTTTTTAATAAGATGACCTAAAAATCCAAGTAGCTGAAAGCAAGCTTTCTGGGGAGGGGAAAAAAAAAAAAAAAGTCTTTTTTAAGCATGTGAAGTAAGGGGAGGAAAGGGTACAGCATATATCAGGTTTGGTAGTTGTCCTTTCATATTTACTTTCAATTTGATAAAAATCAGTTATGCACAGATTAAAAAGAAAGTAAAAATGAAGTCAAGTGCAGGAGTACATCTTTAAATTTAATATAAAGTTAAACTCATAATCCTATAATTGCTTTTCTCTTTTTCAATTAAACCTTACAGTATATTCATCATATAATTATTTTTACTGCAATATTTAAGTAGCATGATTCTTATCATTTTAAGTGACTGATGTGGGCTAGGAAAAGAGACACAACCTGCCTGAGATCTGAAAAGACATCTTTATTTAGTTAACTGTTTGACAGGTAGCCAGATGCCTTCGAGTTGAATTCCTGTGTTGCTTGGGAGGCCAGTGCAGGTGTCACCTGGTAAAGCCCACAGCGAAAGAGCACAGGACAGAAACTGGAGTGGGCAGCGGGTGCACCAGGTTACAGCCGTGGCTGTAGGACTCCTCATGCTCTGTGGCCCTGACCCACTGCAGGCTTTTCTGTCCCAGACTGGCTCTGTAATAAGGTGCTGATAACCACCTGCCAGCACTCCCAGAGCTTTAACCCTGGTAAGTGAATGATAGTAATGGGTAATTACCTCTAGGTAGGTACATACTGAAAAGGAGGGACAAAGGTCTTCCCAGCCTTTCTGCAGTCTTGATATCTCTTATAGAGGCTTTTCTTTTTCTTAGGGTAAAAAAAGGATGGAAGTTTGTCATTAAGTATACTAACATGAAGGTGTGATTTGGTAAGTCTTTCTCATATGCCATATGATGGCATACCAGTAGCTTGCCAAAGATAAATCACTAGCTTTCTCTGCTTTACACCAAGCAAAATGTAGCAAACGTGTCACCAATCAGTTGTGGAGATAACTGCATGAGCTTTGGCTTTATCAAACCATGAGTCCAGAGAAACTACAATAAATTATATAGAACAGAACTTCTGACTTCATGTTTAGAGAAAAGGTATTGCTTCTGTAGGAAAAAAACCCAAAATTTTATCAAAAGGAAAAAAAAATCTTTGAGTTGTTATATTATCATTCAATTAAATTAGTTTTGTGCAAATATGGACAAAGTGCACTGCATTCACAAAGGTGAGAGTGTACTTTACAAAATTTGTTGGAGCAAGAACCGATCTCTTTAGTGCTGCTGCCTCTAAGCAGTGGTATTCGTAATTTTTATCTTGCAAAATCATGGTTAAAGGCCCTAAGTGGTTTAATAAAGTTTGTTCAATTCCTGTGTTTCATATGTAGGGGGGCATGGATTTGAAGCCCATAATTTTCATGCTTCTGTTTTCTAGCTAGGGCTCAGTTCTGATTAGAAGTGTTTTTTTCACATACTGTATGACTTACATACTAATTATGAGAACACACCTGTCATTTTCAGTTCTTTCCTTTTATGAGTTTGCACACGACCCAGCAATGTGCACTTCCAGCCAAGAAGGCCAACCGTGTCCTGGGCTGCATCCAAAGCAGCATAGGCAGCAGGGTGAGGGAGGGGATTCTGCCCCTCTGCTCTGCTCTGGTGAGACCCCCCCTGCAGTGCTGCATCCAGGTCCAGGGGCCCCAGCACAGGAAGGACATGGACCTGCTGGAGCAAGTCCAGGGGAGGGCCATGAAGATGATCAGAGGGCTGGAGCACCTCTCCTATCAAGACAGGCTGAGAGAACTGGGGTTGTTCAGCCCAGAGAGGAGAAGGCTCTGGGGAGACCTTAGAGCACTTTCCAGTACCTAAAAGGAGCCTGCAAGAAAGCTGGAGAGGGACTTTTCACAAGGGCATGATGTCATAGGACAAGGGGTACTGGCTTCAGACTGAAAGGGGATACATTTAGACTGGATATTAGGAAGAAATTCAGAAGAAATTCTTTACCGTGGGGGCGATGAGACACTGAAACAGGTTTCCCAGAGGAGTTGTTACTGCCGCATCCCTGGAAGTGTTTAGGGTTTGATGGGACTTTGAGCAATCTGGTCTAGTGAAAGGTGTCCCTGTCCACAAGAGGGGTGTTGGAAGTAGATGATCTTTAAAGTCTCTTCCAACTCAAACCATTCTATCATTTTATAAGGAAATCTGTCCTACTGCGACATAGCTTAAAGAAAAAGGATAATATAATATAATCTATTACATAGTTTCTTATACAGAAGGGCAGAAATTTCTTATTACCAGGAGATGAGAGAAGAGAAAAGGGTAAATTATTATACTTATTTCAATATTTCCTTGTAATGGTAGGAATACAAATGCATCTTTTGTGCATTATAATCAGGAAATGAAAGAGGTGAAAAATGAGATACCATTAGGATGGCGTCTTTCTAATGGTCGCATATCTTTAAACCCAGGTAAGAATAATAAGGTGTACAAATACTGGAGAGTAAAGAGTTTAAATAAATATATAATTTCAGATATTTACTTGCAATGATTTTGGAAGTTTTATCTGTTTAAGTGAGTCCTGCCTCACATCATCAGTAAAGGGTGTATGGAGTCCTTAGTCTGTACAGTTTGCTGTCAGAAAAATTCCTTGGTGATTTGTGCAGCAGTTGCTATAAAGATCATTCATTAGACATAACCAATAACAGTCATGAAGTCTAAAAAGGACAGAAATAATTAACTTTAATTGCTTTATTTTGGTCTAAACCACTGAATTTTTGTGTATTTAAGGAACTGTGGATGAAGACCCACTTATCTTGACACAAGGGCACTGGTGTACATGAAACAAAGTATGTCCCAAAGTTACAGAGTCTGGCTCAGAATATCACACTAAAGTTAATGTCTTAAGTCAAGCTATCTGACATCTTTCATTTCTTCTGTGTTGACAAAGGACTTACTGCAAGGGTGCTTCTGCTTAACCTTTCTTGCACTGTCACTGTTCTTTAGTTAGATGCATTCCCCCAGTGGAAAAGAAGAATAATGAACGCATAAGACAGCCTTTGCAACACGGTCTAAGGTCAGCAACTAATTACAGTGAAGGCAAATAAAAATTTAAAAAATAAAATAAAAAGAAAAAATTAAAAAAAAAAAAAAGCATTCTTACACTCTGAGGTATGGAAAAGAACCACAGTCAACAAGAAGCATGCTGGATGTAGAAGTCAGATTCTGTCAAATTTTGGATTAGTGCCACAACACCTGTATCAATTTTTCAACACCATTGTGGCTCCTGTCATTTTAGTTTGATTTCATAGGAGATGAAGTGTTCTAGAAGTGTACTAATGTAGAAATTATCACTGGGCTTAAAAAATTTAGTCAGGTTCAGCAGATTTGGCTGGATCCCCAGATACCTAGAAACTAGCATGACTTACCTTTCTCATTAAATATATTTTTTTAAGAAATAAAATTTGAAGTGATTATCAATCTTCCTTTTTCTGACTAGGGAATTATTACCCCCAAAAAAACCAGGAAACTGTTACAGAATGCTTTTCTAGCAATTGTATATTTTGCTATTAATAGTCTTGACACTGTAGTTTTGATATACAAACCTGGTATTACCACCACCAGTTAAAAAAAAAAACAAACAAGCAAACCCAAACCCCAAGAAGGGGAGGCTTGATAGAGTATGAAATCCTGCTAATTATAAATGTGACAAGGTTTAACTTTTTCAGGCCAGTAACAAATACACATATATATATATACGTACACACACACAAAAGCAAATATATATGCTATATTCAGGCCACTAATCCAATTTGTAAGCATCTATATATGCAAAATTAGGATGTCAAAGTCTGGAGACTACTTTAACTACAATTAGTTTAAGGGAAAATACATAGAAAAATAAATAAACTGAGAAGCAGTCAAAAGAAAGTAAAAGCTAAGGCAGACTGTGAATACAGCAGGCAGAGAACATGTTTATAAAGGTAAGAGTTCTGCCAAAATCCATTAGCCTTGTTCTGAGTAAAGTTTGAGAGACTTCAAGCTTAAATGAGAAAGTAATTTTGAACAAGGAGGCACTTTGATTCCTCACAAGAGTCTGCTTTCAGGGCTTTCCAGAGTTGTGATGAAACTGGAGCCGAGCATTATAGATGCTCTTTTTTTGGCTGAATGTATTGTTATTAATGTTATTAAATAGAGAATTAATGTGTTAAATAGAGAAACATTTGGTTTGGATTCACTCAGAGTTTGTATGCATTGGTGTGAAATCCCTGGGCATGCACAGTGAGAGGCAGCTTTGCTCCCAGGGCTGCCTGTGCTCATTAGCACGTCTGTGCAGACACTGACATGTCCTGTATCTCAGGTGGATGGATGAGCATTGTTATGCCTGTGTGGCTTTTAGCCCTGTGTTGGCACACAGCCATGTAGGAAAGTGTCTAGAATTATCACCAAGCCATTTAGTCTGTGTTTAATCTGCTTCTAGCTTATGCTTGATCAGTAAGTGCAGTGTTTACATCCAGATAAGTGGCTTGCTTCTCAGGCACCTCAAATTTTCTTGCTGACTGTTCCAGACACGTTGGGTCAACTGTTATTTCTGTGCTGGGAACAGTAAGGACAGGCAGCCTGTGGAGTGGGTTGTGGGAGTCACTTCTGGGGAATGGAGGCAGACAAAGACTCTGTCTCTGACAAATGCTACATTAAGGCTGATGAAAGAAATAGTGTATTTTCATTAAGGCTAGACCAGGTAAGGATGTAGGACCCTGTGAAATGGTCTTCTGTTGTATTCAAATGAGGGATCAGGCAAAACTGAATGCTACTTAAGATATGCTATGAAGATAGAAACAGGGTAAGGTTCTTGCTAAAATGAGAATCTGGACTTGTATTTGCTATTTAAGGTCTAGAATTTATGATATAACAATAGATGTAAAAATACTTCTTCTCTGAGAAGAAGTATTAATAATTTGATGTGGCCATTTCAAGTAAATCAGAAAAGCCTGTGCATTTATTTAATGGATAGACAGCTCCAGCTTGGGTCAAATCTAGAGATCAAAATTAAGATAAGTATATTAGTCAATGGTAAAACATTCTGATCAGTTTTGGAAGACAAACATGAATTGTTTCCTACTGAGGGAAAAAGTAGGGGAGTGAGGTAGAAGGTTTTGCTTTTCTCTTAACCTTTTTTATTTTCTGTGATCACATGCGAATTTTACATCAATCGCAGAATCACAAGAGCAGGTAAGGTGGGAAGGGACCACAGTGGGTCACCTGGTCCAGCCTCCCTGCTCAACAGGGCCACCCTAGAGCACATGGCACAGGATTGTGTCCAGATGATTCTTGAATATCTCCAGTGAGGGAGACTCCACACTCTCTCTGGGCAATCTATTCCAGAGCTTGGTCACCTCATGTTCAGGTGGAACTTCCTGCGCATCTGTTTCTGCCTGTTTCCTCTTGTCCTATGTAGCCTGGCTCCAACCTGTAGACACCTTTCCTCCAGATACTTATAGATATTAATTAGGTCCCCTCTCAGTCATCTTTCTCCAGACTAAACAAGTCCAGATCTCCCAGCCTTTCCTCTTAAGGGAGTTGCCCCAAGTCCCTGAATCATTTTTGTCACCTTCTGCTGGACCTGCTCCAGGAGCTCCAAGTCTCTCTTGTACTGAGGAGCCCAGAACTGGACTCAGCACTCCAGATGTGGCCTCACCAGGGCAAGCAGAGGGGCAGGATCACCTCCCTTGACCTGCTGGCAATGCTTTTCCTAAAGAACCTCAGGATCCCATTGGCCTTCTTGGCCACAGGGAGACACTGCTGGCTCAGGGACAACTTGTTGTCCGCCAGGACCCCCAGGTCCTTCTCTGCAGAGCTGCTTTCCAGCTCCCAGCCTGTCCTGGTCCATGGCCTTATCCCTTCCCAGGTGCCTTTGTTGAATTTCAGAAGGTTCTTATCTGCCCATCTCTCCAGCCTGTCGAGGTCCTTCTGATAGGGCTGCACAGCACTCTGGGGTATTGGCCACTCCTCCCAGCTTTGTGTTTTATTTTTCTCAGTAAAAACAAACAAACAAACAAACAAACAAAAACCCAACAAAACAAAATCAAAACTTAAAAATCTGCTACTGAATAACATGTTGGGTCATCTCTGCCCACCTACCCTTCCTTGAGAAACAGATGCTCTGACAAGTTTAGGTCTTTAGATAAAGATTAGCGTAACATTCATACATGCATGGGACATTAATAAAATGGTGAACAAGGATATATTGATTATTAAAGATTATCTATGAATAAGAAATTGCAAGCTTTCATGGACCAAATTCCTCATCTGGCTAGGTGAATGGCACCATCTGGTGGATCTAGCCTTTGGAAAATTCTTCCTAGAAAGTGAAGTCATAATTTAGAGGCTGTTCCTCTACCATAAAACTGAATATTTTGCAAGAAGTGCTAAGAGTTAAATAAGATGCAAAGAAAGGTAACAGTTGCTAGCAACATAATTTTCACCATTGCTCATTTTGGAAAATTACCATTATTTTTTGCACAATAAATGCCATGTGAATAGTTAAGAGAACAAAGAAAATCAGTCAGGAACTGTTTATTAAGTGTTTACTTGAACTCTCTGTTCATAGCTGTGGACATCTATTAAAGAACCTATTCTATAATTCTGTGAAATAAAGTTTTCTGAACGTGGTAATGGAGTACAGGAAATTCAAATAATATATAAATTCGGGGAGTTTTTGGGAGGATACAAATGCTCTCATTTACTCTTTCATTACATTGCAACTCAGTTGATTTGAGGAGTTCTGTAGTAGCAGTTCTTGCTTTTCAAACAAAATGACAGTCATTGGTAAATGTGTTCTGTTGGTTACCAGTAGCATTGGAAGTCTCAGTTATTCAGTCAGTTGTTCCCATGCAGGTAACACAGGGGGCCATCATCCATGGCAATCTTTGACGATAGCATATTCTGGCACCTTCTGCCCATCGTATTTGACCTGCTACCTCGCACTACTTGTAACTTATCAGGTAACTGGATGAACTGGTTACACTCCCAGATCTCATTTCTGTCAAAGAGCATGCAGTCTATAGGATCCCTTGCTCCTGCATGGACGTCCATGAGAAGAATATTTCAGAATTGTACAATCTTCATTTATAGTGTAGAGGAAAATATTGCGGATGGCTTTTCAAAAACTTTACAATTATCCTAAATAAACAAATAATATTCAAGGCAGTGTAAAATAATAAGTATAACCAAGCAAAGTCTTTCTCTGTGTGGCCACAACCAGCATCTGATGTGTGCTTAAGAGTTTTCAATGAGAAATTCTTAGAATTACTTAAGGACAGTAATTTTCAGCTGCAAAATTCAGTTACCATTGGGAACCCCAGTAGTCCCAAGCATGTAATAGAAACATATTGAAAGTGACAAAGGAAAATTAATTAGACATTTTTACAAAATTGTCAAAGAGCACATTTCCTCATTCAGTGTGGCCTTCACATGCCTACTGAATTTTAAGAAAATCAGACTGTATTGTGCAATATATTTAGCTGCTGTAACAAAGAAATGAATAAGCCTGTTTTCTACACTATCTTCCTATACATTTCTCCTCAACTAGTCCCCATTAACATTAATTTCTATTAATTTCCTTTTTTTTCACATTTGATGATTAAAAACAAGAAACATAGAGGCCTTCAGAGGAAGGAAAATGCATAAATTAAAAACTGGAAAATCATAAGTGGCCTGACACTGCTTAGATTTCTCATTAAATTTCTCATTAAAGTGTCCATATTGTTTAGTTAGTATATTTTTGTCAGTATCTTGACATGAAGCCTGTTGTTGGCACTGGGTGCAATGGGACCGGGAAAAACTTTGTGATACAGTGAGAATCATTTCATTTGCAATACATTTCCAGAAAATACAATCTCACATTTATTATCCCATAATTGATAAAAAAGATTGAAATGTGTCAAAAATAGTTATTTTGAATAGTATATTATTTTATAAAATAAAATGGAAAAGAATATGAAAACAAGAGAAGTAGGCTGGTAAGTGCTGAAGAATGAAAAATGACAGAATGACTGAATGTGCTGCATCCAGAAACATTGCTTTGTGGGAAGGACACAGTATAAAAGGGCTTTTTTTTTTTTTTTTTTTTTTTTTTT
>VZTG01003997.1:206731-276424 GCA_013397845.1 Melanocharis versteri
TTTAATGCTTTTTTTTTCTGTAGAGAGAAATCTAGTGAAAACAGGAGCTGCTTCAGGAACATTTTATCAAGCTAGACCTGGGCAAGGTTCAAGAAAGGAAGACCCAGAGGAGAAAGAAAAAGGGGCACAAGGGAGAGGGTTGCATAACAGGCACAGTAGGGTACATGTCAGGAGAGACACAGAGGGTAAGAAAATGTAATAAGTAACTATGGGAAACTGCAGATTAGACTGGATGAATTTCCTCTGCGTGGTTCACTAGATGGAGGCTATGGGAATGGGAATAGGAATATGGCTGGAAATTGCAAAAGGTATGAGTCTTCTCAGCAGCCAAAGAGAATAGCTGCTGTCAGTCGAGGTAAAGTCACGGTTCTCTAAAGAGAGATTACTTCTAGCAGCTCAGTGGATGACTTGGCATTTTTATTGTTTTGGATTGATTTTGCTACTAGATGGTAACTTGTCCTATGACTAAAAGCCATAATAAATTTGAGAGGAAAATTGAGAACTTAGTGCTTTCAGATGCTGGAAGTTTGAGCACCTCACTGTGCCTTTGTAGATACAGGTGCTCCACTTCATCTAAAGTGTTCCAGAGTTGCAGAAAAATTAAAGAACAAAGCCAACCAACCAACCAACCAAACTAAACAAAATAAAAAAAAACCCAAAAAACCAAGCCAAACCAAACAATTAAACAACAACAACAACAACAACAACAACAACAACAACAACAAAATCACCAAAACCCACAAAAAACCAAACAAGGTTATTCTGCTGCACGAATAGGAGACTATTCAACTGGACTGCAGTATCATCCTATGATCTCATTTGCTGTAGATCTCTAGTAGTTAATAAACCAAAAATGAATGCTGAAAACAACGGCTGTCTTATGCCTGAGGCTTGCTACTAATTTTATCCCTGTTGAATAATTTGGATCTGATTTCAGGGATCAGTTAAGTTGACAAATGTGATTGTGGCTCTTGGGGAAGAAAATTATGTCAAAAATGTTTAGATTTGGGAAATAAATGATAATTTATTGAAGGTTGTTTTTTTTTGTCTCCTCTAGCGTCTGTGACACACAGGTTGAAGCACATTTCTAAAAACTTTTGATAATTTTCTGAGCCAGTTTCAAGTGAATTAGGTAAAAGAACCTTGACTACCATGTTTTTGTAAGTGCTAAGATCTTTGAAGTGATCTAGTAAGTTAGAGAAATGGTTCCTGTAATAAGAAAACACACATAAGATCTTAAATTATTTGGAATCTAAACAGACCTTCTTTTGAGGATGTTGAATGTCTCTTTGCAAAGGGGACCAAAATATTTTGGATTTCTTGTATGTATCTGAGATAAGTGACACGAGGTTTTGTATTTCAAGAGTTTCCACAGAGTTCAATCACATATTGTGGATACAGAATGCATTGTCAGTTAGTGATTTGAAGAAATGCTTGAAGAATCATTCAGGCAATGCTTCAAGTCTATATTTCCAAGAGAAAGGCTGCTCAAAACCAATTGATAGCTCACAAAGTCAAGTATGAAAATTTTAATTTTTATTCATTTTCTCTGGATAATTATCAACCAGATGGGAAACATCTGGTTTTATCTAGAGTGATAGAGCTAGATAGATTTTGAGTTTCAAAACAACAGGAGTATCTAAATATATGGTCCTTTGCTATCAAAGGTAATGACAACTTTGCTGTTGATTTCAGGATGAGCAGGATCTCAGCCTTCCCAAACAGGACTTAAAAATGGGAAGCGTGGCATAGCATGAGCTGAAATAATCTTAATTGGCTAAAAGATAAGGATAATAATTACACTTTTCCAGAAGATACACTTTTTGACTAGTTGTTGAGAACAGTTTCTTCTGTCAGGCATGGCTAAACAAGAACTGTTGAGAGTGGAGATGTGGGCTTACCTCTGGCACACAGGGAGGGGTGGCACATGCATGAATAAAGCCTTTAATATCACCTGGGATAACCCCAGGACCACTGACTGGCTCTTCATCTGATCTGGCATCATTCCAGTTAGGAGCTTTGCAGCCACAACCCACGTGGCCAGTATAACACAGATTATCCCATGAGGGTTCAGGCTTATTTTTAGATAACAGATGAATGAAAATTTAATTGGTAAATGAACACTGCCTGTATATTGGGATGGGCTGGTACATTAACTTTTAGAGTGTTGAGATTGAAGTCTCAAGTGCCTGAAGTTAAACAGTAAAACTTCAATACCTGCAATTAGGACACACTGATGAAAACAATATTAATTTTAAAATAGAGCAATCTTAGAGTTACAGTCTTCTCTAAACAGCAGAGGAGGGGGTTTTGTCCCATACTTCAAACCTCCTTCCTCCCCATATTCTCCATCATATTTTTTACTTGCCACAGCACTGCCTTGAATCTCTCTTAAGAGGTTAAAACTGAGTCACGAAAGGCAAGAATGCTACTGAACTCAATTTTGTGTCAGTGAAGAGTTCACTCACTTAAAAGCTCAATTCAAGCTGTCTTGAATCTTTTTGCCAGATAGCCAATTAGGCTTACATTAAAATGTGTTAGGGAAAATGTTTAATGCAGTAGTCCAATTCAAGTATAAGACTCAACTTCTTTTTGTTTCTCTACCAGCAGTGGTCTTATTCCAGGTATCACAGATAAATGTATATCTTTCAAGCTCACTTGATAACATTGTTTCATGTTTCTGAAAACATGATTTCCATTGATCAAGAGTGTTCATACAGAAGAAACTGTGGAGGAAAAAAATGAAGGAAAGAGTAACATTGCATGAGTCAGGAAGCTGTTTTAGAAAACAGGCGTATACCCTTGTGAATGATTAAATCAAATATAAAAGTATATAAGCAGTCACATCCACGAAATTTTCCAGAAAGATGGGCAGTACAAATTTGAACTTAGGCAAAAAAAACATCTGAACTGAGAACTCCCACAGCATACCTGAGTGTCTTCCACTCCTAGTGCAACCCTGGGAACAAAAGCTTTCTTGCTCTTGCCTGTTTACCATGCTCAAAACTGAAATGCTTTTCATATATTGGTAAGCTTTATGTTAACTTAAAATCACATTTTTGCTTCAGGTTTCTTGTTTGTTCCAAAAGCAACACTGTCTTTCATTTTTTAGCAAACCAACCAAACAAAAAGAATATTGAGTATTTGCACAGCCACAGGTTGCACGATGCCTTCTTCTATCATAAATTATCTTCTATCATAAAATCTTGTTCAAAATAAGCAATATTTTGTAATTCTTTGAGATTATTATTTGACTGCTTCTTGACTGTAGACCATAAGTTTTCCAAAGATATGAATTTAGGGAACTGAAAAATAGGATATGCTGCTGTATGTCTTACTTAGGGATGGTCTGGTGTTCTGCCTAATGGTAGATCTCCAAATTATGTATATTATTATAGCATGACCAATGACGTAACAGAAGACATCTCTATTACCCTCACTACTACTGAGCACCAAAAATCATTGCACATTAAACTGTCTTAGAACAGTATCTACCACTGTAAATGTGAAGGTTCTTGTTTTCGTTTTGTCACGGAGAACCTAAGAAATAGTAAAACACTTTGTTGAGCAACAGTCTGGTATTGAATTGAGAACAGGACCAGATCTCTCTGTTACCATCTTCTGCTTCTGTCTTTCCTCATGCTGAGAAAAACTCTGCAGGCAGGATCCTGAAATTGAGTTGTGCTTAGTAAGGCAGAAAAGAATTAAAAGCATGTTTCTGTGACCTTTTGGCAAAGAACATCCTCCCAATTATGCCTGGGAAGTGCATTCCTCCAGTGAAACACTGACATTTTCTCTGACTCACTGGACTTTTCCTAACAAAACTGGATGTAACTCCCTACTCTGGCAGAACACAGTCCAGAAATTAGCCTGCTGAGAAGGATGCTTGAGGTTTTGTTTACTAAAACTGTATTGCATTATATTGATCCAAATTATGAAGTAAATACAAAATTGGATTTACTGTTCAGATCAACAAAAAATCAGACGGGTACAGTAGAAGGTTTTAAAATGATTTTATGAAAAAAATACCAAAAACTAATGCAAGCACATGAAAAGGAGGGAGTTGTCACACTAACATAAGATATTTGAGACAGGAGAGTCATGCTCACAGCTAGTTTTAAGTGTGTATATTTAAAACTTCCATATGTGTAATATGACTTTGTGGTTGGAATTTCTTCTCTCTCCTGTCACTAAAATATTCTCTTTTCAGTGCTATGAAATTGGCCAAATATGTGTAGTTGTACTATCATAGCATTTTCCATCTTCAGTTAAAACTTTATAGATTTTTGCTAATTGAGTTACAACTGTTTCTGATGTGAAATAATAATGATACTTAAGTAATGCTATAGTATTTAAAGGATCTGAAAATAATGTGATGTCATACTAGGCAGCAGCATGATGCAATAGAAACAGAGCTGTATGATGAAACAGTGTGTGATGAGAACTTGTCCTCCAGAGTATTTGAAAGCCTCATGGTTTAAAATAAGTTCTTATCAACCATCTATTAACAGTAGCATTTCATCAAGTGCACACCTACCTTCCACCTTAGCTTTAACACAAAATAATCCAGTTTGCACACTGAAAGAGTGTACTGAGGGCAAGGGAAAGATCTGCTTCAAAAGTGCATTTCTGAACCAAATTAAAGCACTTCTGTTGTAGCCATAAGAGCAGGGACACAATAGATCTCTGAAGGGAGGGAAGTCTGTTTACGCAGTACGTGTCATCACAAAGCTGGGGTCAGAAGGCATCTCAGATTCACTTAATGCATTTCTGTGAGGATCACCACATATATGTCATTCCTAATGGATGTCTAATCTGTTCTCAAGAACTTCCAAAGATAGTGACAGTACAATCCCTCTAGTAAAAGAACAAAGCGGAATTCATTATGTGCTTACCATTAACATGAGGTCTCTGTTTAAAGTCTGTCCACTCGTAACCTTAATGCCCGCATGGTTTTCTGTTGCCAGTTGTTTGTTCCCACTCTCTCTCAAGAGTCTCTGCTGCAGGATGATTCAGCTGCATGTTCAAAGTCCACCAACTGCTGTGAATTTTTAAGGAAATCTGAAGTTGACCTCAGTTTGTACCTTTCTAAGTCACTGGGTCATTCCTACAACAGAGATGGGATTTCTGAGAGGGGACACAAAGCTCAGATGAGGAGAAGAGTCACCACAGTCAGCCCTATGCAAGCTGCCTCTGTTCATCCATCACAAACCTCTGACTCCCTTCAGTTCTTTGCACTGTTCTTGTAGAAAGAGAAATTAGTTCATTAGCTTTGTTTTAGGCATAATTTGTCTAGTTACTGTGGTGAAAGGTAAGAGGTATTTGGAAATGGTATGTTTCATGGTGTAAACCGGTCACTGGTAGTAATCAGACCAGGACTTACACAGGGGCATGTTATCCTGAGTGTTTTGAGATGCTGGATTTCTCCTCCCTTTTTTCTGAAATACAATTCGTGATGGAGGATGTGCCTGATGTCACCTAAAGTAACAATCCCTCTTTTGCCATTTTTCTTATTCTTGCAAATGAGCTTGCATGAGGGGAACCTCCTGTCAACCCTGAGGATATCCATGCTATTCCATGTTCTGAAGCCCCTATAGTCATACCCCTATGGTGGGTATGTGGGGTTACGGGCTCCTTTCACCACAGAAGGTTAGTGTAGTTGGATATTGATGTAGAAAGCTGTGTAGAATAGTATTGACATTATGAATTAAGTCACTGAATGGATCAGATTACAGTTTAAATTTTAATGCAAATGTGTAGAGTAAAATTCTATGGATTCTTCAGTACTTTGATCTTCAAGTAGCAGGAAAGTCTTCAAAGAAACCTTCTGATTAAATAATTAAACTCAGCTACTTTCACAGAGAATCTCATTGCATACTAGATTGTGTAGAAGTCACTGATGTATTCTGAAGTTCTTTTTGCATGTTATCATGACTCTGCCTAATCCAAGTTTGCCCTTGGGATATTTGTAGATTTTGATTAGGAAAAAAAAGGTGAATACAAAAAACAAAAACTTTAAAAAAAAAAAAAAAAGTTCATGTAGACTGCTCTGCATCCTTCTTGAGAGATTTAACTGCAACATTTTAAGTAGGTACAAAGAGATGTGATACAGGCAATGAAAATTTTAGAAGTGCTCAGTCATCAACATCTCCAAATGTCTTTTTCTTGAAATATTACCACATAGGTATGTAATTCAGTTAGCAATTCTTGATCCTAAGTGCATGACTCTAAATATAACTGGGAAAAAGGCCTTGATAAACTTCTTTATTTCGTTCAAAATCTAAAATATTTTTTTCCACCAAATTCTGGTGTAGAAATTAACTTTGCTTAGCTAAAGATACCTGGGTGAACATAGAATTAAATTATTTCTAAACAGGTCCAATATCTGGTAAAAAATAGTGAAACAACCCAGCCTCCACGTAGCAGTAGAACATCTACTGAAATTTAAAACCAGGTCTCTTTAGCTGACATTCACTATGAATGACATTTATTTCACACTAATTTTTGTCTTGTGTCTTCTGTAAAGCTTGAGTTTTGTTATTACTACATGCTGAATAAATCATTTGACATTTGAAGAATTGATGTGTGAAACTCCAGCTCATGAAAAGTTCAAACCATAAAATAGTGGAAATAACACTGTGGCTTGCTTTCTCCTTAGTTCTTTATGTGATGGCCACCATTTCTGGCATACTTTCTTTTATTTTGGGGGCAAGGGGGCTTCGGGGCTGTCAGGAGGAGTGGTGCAATTTCAAGTTCTTTGCCACAGTTTATTTGCTATTCTTTAAGAATCTCCAGGAGCTCTTCCATAAGAAAAGTGAAAGCTTAAAAATTCTTTTCCTAGTACTCTTTCATATGGCATGAGAAGGATGTTGTTGAATGGGCATGCAAGCTGATATTAACAAATTCTGTACAGGTAAATATCATGACAACCATCAGGTTGTATCAGCTTGGAATCAGTTCCAGTGTGTCACTTTCCTTGCTCAAATTGAACTTAATACTTAGTCTTTTCTTTGAATATTTGCGTCTGAAAAAATATTTTGATCGCACTGAAGCAACTTTACAGATTAATAAATGAATAGCAGTTCCTTGTGCTGTTATTCGAGGGTTGACCCATTTTTCCTCAAACCTTTAAGATTTCAGTGCATTGAGTAGGGCTAAAATTTATTATTTTGCAATTCCATTCGAGAAGATATTTCCCAGGACACATCCAATTTCCTACAGTGTTTTTGGAAAAGTCATCTTGTTCAGATGTAGCATTTGATATCATAAAGGTTCTTCTAATACAACTTAAACCACCTCCCTGCAAAACATAAACTAAGGCAGCAAAAGCATGTTTTTATCAGTGCAGAAACATCTACAGTAGGAGATTTGCCAGCACAACTATCATGACTAGAGAATGTACTGGTTATTTTTATCTCACCTATCCTAGCCATGAAGGTATACTGGCAGACTTAAGTCGCTGTTGAGTCATAGCCTGAAAACTAATCAGGTTCTCAAGATGATAAAAGCAGAAGTCAAAGCTAAATTTTTCTATTTGCTAAATTTCATATATATGAGAGAAACTTCTGTCATATTGGTAAGAGAGAAAACAATCTTGAAAACAGAAAGGAAAACTCACTCTCCAGAGGTATATTTCTCAAAAAGATAGATACTAGGCTTAGTATTTGCTAATTGGTTCCTCTGCCATTCTCCTTATGCATCATTTCCACCAGTTACTTTACCAGGCCACTCCTTCATGTGCATATTGAGTAAAGACTATTAGCTGCTATTTCAAGCTCCTCATTTTCTTCAGAAATGTAACCTCTGTAAACCCTATCACAGCCTTGAGACTGTGTAAGCAGCTGAATGTCTTTATAAATAAATGAATAGCCTAAATTAATAAAAATAAATTAATTAAATAAATATTCAGTGAGTAGCAGGCATTATTAGCTTAGCCAGATTGAGTGGCTTAACTCTGTCTGACCCCAACAGATGACAGTACCAAAAAAAAAAAAAAAAAAAAGGGGAAAAGGAAATAATTGCTTCACTGATTTCTAAGCTAAATAATTAGCTAAAACCCCCACAGCAGTAAGTTTCCCTGTTTTTACCCTTGTCATCCGTGAGGGAGACAGGGATGACCAATAGGAAAAAAAAAAGCCGGCTTCCATACTCCCTGGATTGTTGCCAATGTAAGTCAAATATTATTCTAGACATACTAGAAATATGCTTGGTTATGCACTAAATGCTGAGATTTGCAACAGCTGCTTTTAGCTACCAGCACAGCAAAACTATTAGCGAAAGGCTGCCATTCTTCATCAATTACAAAAGGGAATGGTAGTATTGCTTTTGTGGCCATGGCTACTTCTGACAGCTGAGAGAAATATGTATGTTCAGGGGGATGTCTGGAATGCAAAACAGGAGAAAAGTGTGCTTCCCTGATTGTGTCTAGTGTTCAAGATATTGATGGAGCCAGCAAGCTTATGTTATTATCAGGGCTGCACAGCCATGAATACATAAACTAGAAACTGACTTTTCCAAGTAAAATATGCCTTTCTCACATTACTTTTGTGGGAGTCAGCGTCCGGAGTATATATTCAAAACTTATTATTGGTAATTTTTCTATAAAAGATAAGCCCCAAAAGGACAATGTCAGCATCTCTCTTTACAAATGCGCATGTCTTCCCAGTACTGGAGTTTTGCTGAAACTACTAGTGGCAGGTCAGGGGAATATTTATTGAGACACATAATCTCCTGATCTGAATTGCAATGTAGTGCTGCAGTGAGCCATAAATTCACTTTTTTTTTTTTTTTCCTTAAACTTTAAAAAAACCCCAATACTCACAGCTATAAAATGTGTTTAGATTTTTACTTTAATTCTGATAAGATGATGGATGCTGTTTGGGTTGCCATGGAGCTATTTTTAGAATTGTTTAGAAAGAATATTGTGCAAAATAGTTATTTTCTATGCCAGCAGCTGTGCTCCTCCTCCCCCCACCCATTAGAAAAATACTTTCACAATCATCAATTTCTTTCAAAATACTAAATCATACATGTGGAAGGGGAGAGGTTGAGCAGCAAGATGGTGACAGTTCTTCTGACTCTACAAGAAAATCGTGTCTGTACTCATCATGAAGTCGATGAAACTACCTTGGTAGTCCATTACAAAAAGTAATTCCATGAAAATTTACATACAGTGTCACATACTAATTTCCTACTAACAAAAGACAGGAAAAAGGTGAGCAAGAAAAGTGTTGTTCACAAGAAGAATTGAGGAAGGAATCGGCTTGACAAGATCATCCAAATAAGTGGTATCTTTGTTATTGCAGAAATTCAGAATTTGGCAGGATGAGGGCCTGAGTCACCTGCTCTGACCCGAACCTCTGATCTCTGCGGAGTGGAGAAAGGCTCCAGCCAGAGCCCATGGAACACTTGAAGTCCTGCTATCATTTCAGCATCCTTTCCTTTCTCAATTAACCTTTAAAACTTACTGCTCCCATCCAGCCTTCTCTTGCCTCTTCAAAGCCTCAAAGCAGGCTGTCCTCACTTTCTGTGTAAAAAAATGCACTGCTACCACTTAATGAATTTTGGCATTTGTAACCAAACTTTAATGGGATTTGCAGGCATAGTGAAAGCTGTTCTTAATGAGAAAATACATGACATATCACCATCTCCTTTCTAGTTTGTCTTTTCAATTCTATTGACTATGCATTATTTTTTACAGGAATCGTGCCTAAATAAGTGTGCTCTGTTATTCTTATAGCCTTGAATCGTCTCATTTTCCTTTGCAATGAAATGCTGTGTATTCTTTGTCGTGCTTTTCAGGCCAACAAACTAAACATAAAAAAGCTCAGATTTCCTGCTTGATTACTTTGAAAGACAGCAATGTCTCCACAGAGAGCAAGATATCCTACCCCATCTACATTTTGGTAAAGGTTAAATTTGTTTCTGGGTTGAAATAGTACAAAGAGTCAATATTTTAGTCTTTTATAAGTAAAAAAGAAAATCAGGAAAGAAAATCAGTGAATTAAATTTTCCATTTCAAAATTTGGGAGGGTCTAAACTTTAAAGTAATTTTCTAAACAAATTTTGACTAGTCATTCATAAGCAATTTGAAAATCTCAAACCGTATATTAGAATATTTTCAAATTTCTTTTTAGTACTCTTTGGATGGGAAGAGATTTCATCAATATTGCTCTTCTTTCAAAGATTCTTTTTATTTTGGCAAAGTAGCATTTTTACCAATGAGAGACTGTCAGAAAAAAAAAAAAAAGGTAATAGTTCTAGACGTCAAATCAATATTTCATAAACATTTCTGTTATGGTATAAACTCAGACATCCTACAGTTCCTTCCAGTTATTCTGATATAAACAACAAGGCTTTTATTAGTGCTATTTCTGTCAGTTTCACCAACAAGTTATAGATCTCGGGCTCCATTCTATTTGCACTTATTGATGAATCTACTTTAGTTTTAGCCAGAGTAAAATTCAGGTGAGTATGCTTGTTGTGATTTACAGTACGTTGCTCCTCAATACCACTTGTATTATTTCAAAGAAAACATAATCTTTAAAATTCCATACAATTTCTTGAGCTGTGTAAATGGTTTAACATTTTTTTTCTCTTTCTAAAACATTAATAACTAAAGCACATCATTCATTTTTTCTGCATTTTATAATGCTTTACATCAAATATGTGTTGATTGTGCATAAAAAATTAAAAATCTATTTAAATGTTGACTATCATGTAAGGTATTTCCTAAAAACAAGAAATAAATTATCTTTTTTTGTTCATTACTCCATGTAGTAATGTAAGTGTATATTTTAATTAAGATGTCATGAACTCTAGCTAGTGATCCCTCATCACTACCTTTGTGCATTAAAGATTAACAGCTATAGTGCCTGCATTATTGCCTAGGAAAAAAAATATATATTTTAGAATCTACTTTTAAAAATACATTGGTTTCTTGCTTTGCAATAAAATAGAAAGCTTGTTAGGTACAAAGAGCAATACTTGATAACGCTGAAAGGATGAGAAACCAATTTCAGAAGACCCATTTAGAACATTAAGTATGCATTTAAATAAGTAAATGACTGGAGGCATATAAAATAAAAACAAAAACCAAAAAAACCCCAAAAAATAAACAAACAAACAAAACCCCACAAAAAACCAAACCAACAACATGCCAGACCTCTCATAAAAATATAAGCTTTACATATTATTTGTTAGTTGAAAAAGATCTGACAGATGAGTTAATACAGTTGAAAATGCTGTCAATGTGAAATGGATTATTTTTCATATTCAGTGCCTGCTATTTATCAGACTAAAATATGACCTTATATGTCTCCTTTAACAAAACTTAGTTTTTAAATCAGCATTTCTTCTTCCTTTTGTGTAATAAGGTTGGACTACATGGAGCATGTACCTAGGAATATCTGCACTAATAATTAGTATGTGCAGGGATCATCAACCTCCTCAGTCAGTGACAGAATTTTCAGGCAGTTTTATGTCCAGTGTCTGCTTTCTTCATGTTGCATCACATTTTCGAGTGAGGAGTTATAGATATGGATTCAGCTGTAATGTTTATTTTCATTCATTCATTTATTATTTGCTAATGTTTTCTTTCTTTTAGAAGTTGATTTTAATGAAACTTGCACTCAGCTTAAGAACATGATCGGCCCATTAACTGTAAAAAGTGATTGCTAATCAAATAGCACTTAGATTTTTGTATTTTCTTCAGGCGATAGAATATCTCTTGGAATACCTTTTCATTCTCTGTTGCTCAATAAACTGTAACAGGAGAAGTCTGATGCTGCCACCATGCAGCAAGTGTTTTTACACTGTTAGGACCAAACCCTTCAGCACCACTGTCAGGCCTCATATGACGAGACTACAGGGTCTGGGCACTGAAAAATTATCCTCCAGACAGTTAACTTTCACTGTTACTTTCCTGCCTAAGTCATAGGATCTTTCACGTGGAACATCTGTCAGTGAGGCACTCCCGAACTAAACTTCGACAAGTCCATTAAGGTTCATTTCAGGTTGTGAACATTCTTGAAAAATTGCCGATTTTCACTTCAGAATAGTAGTAGTCTTAAAGCTCTTTCAGTATTCCAAAGATGTCAAATGACCTCCAAATACACAATGTTTCTTAAAACAGGAATGGTGGAGATAACGCACATCACCGTGCTGTTTCTCATTTAGGTGACCTCCACTCCAAATCAGCACTGCAAATTCCAACATTGAATTGCACATAAGATCATAGGAAACAGTTCTTCAAAGCTTATGGGAAAGCCTAACAATGTGGCAGTTCATTTTGCTGAAGATTGTAGTTTGAAAACTATTTTAATTATGGGACAGTGAGGAAATGCAGGTAAATAGATTAGCGGCCAGCAGGAGGAACAAGATATTTCTGCAGACTGTTGCCATTTACAGTGAGTTTTCTGCTTTCATGTGCATTTCTTTTGCTCCATTGGTCCCTTTTAAGTTGGAGTGTAAAGAAAACTGCACTGGGTGTGGTCTATAGATATGGCTGAAAACAGAGTGACAAGGAGTACTTCCTCCACAGTAGTTCTATTTCTTACTGAGCTGTATTGGAAGGGCAAGGGTACTCAAGCCTGGATTTTGAAGACAGCTACCTGAACTAAACACCTAATTTCATTCTACAGTGGTAATATGAATTCCACCTTTAGGACACTGCAGTGCAGTTCTTTAATGCACTTAGAGCTTGGTTCACTTGATCTTACTGAAGATTCAGGAGTTGATTGACCAAACACCTGTTTTAAAGGCAGCTCCTGTATTTTACTTTCATGGTTGTCTACTTTTTCACGAAGTCGTGGGATATAATCCTTTCCCAAAATTTAATCTTGAGTTTTCCCAAACCTCCATCCTGTGTGTGTTATATAAAAAGTTTTTGCAAATAATGCATGCATTGTAAACTATTTATAAGTATCTTCTGATGGTGGATACCTTTCCCTTTCTTCCCCATTATGCCTCAGCTCCCACCTAGACGGCTGCTAGCACGGAGATGAAGAATTAACTGTTTTATTCTCACCTTTTTTCCAGTGGAACAAGAATTGCGACAGAATTCACTAGCAACTGGACTAATGTGTCTGAAATATCCCTGATCGCTGCTCTATGCCAAAAATGTGATTACCTGTGTTTCTTTGCAGGAGCGTATGTGCTTCAAGTAAAGGCGACAGATGCTGATGATCCCACTTATGGAAACAGTGCTAGAGTGGTTTACAGCATTCTTCAGGGGCAACCATATTTCTCCATTGATCCCAAGACAGGTAAATAGTTTATTACCAACAGTGGAAGATTTAAGCTTTGTTTTTTTGATTCATGTGGGCAGTATCAATGAATAAATATGGACCTGGTTAATATGGCCAAAATCCAAGAAAGCAATTTTCCGCATGATTCAGTTTTTAGTATTGACTAGTATTTTATGAATTATAATGTGTTGTAGAAACAAAAGAAATATGCTCTTTCAATCAGTCCTGGAATAGCTAAAGTATGTCTATACTAAATGATTATTTTTTTAATGCTTGACCATTTCTGTATAGATAAAGCTTTTTCTGCTACATGTATCCTATTATTTTTTTTTTCTGATGATTGAGTTTTGTAACTTGGGTCTTCTCAGCATTTTTACTTGCTGAACATACAGTCCGGAATTC
This sequence comes from Melanocharis versteri, assembly GCA_013397845.1. Taxonomy (NCBI): domain Eukaryota; kingdom Metazoa; phylum Chordata; class Aves; order Passeriformes; family Melanocharitidae; genus Melanocharis; species Melanocharis versteri. The sequence continues at coordinate 220,381 of VZTG01003997.1, forward strand.
TCCAGCAATTATTGTTTTGTTATATTGGACTAATTTGAGACTCTGGAACAGTTAATCATCTCCTTCCCTCGACTTTTCCTGGCGCTTATTATCTTTGTTTGGGGTTACCGGATGTATGAGCTGAAAAAGAGAATATGTTTAAAGACACTGAAGTATTTTGGAGGTTGGTAGACATGTTAATTGGGTATCTTGTCCTATATTTTTAAATGTCATTCTTGATTCTATATTTAGTAATTCAGTTAAGGAAGCGATAACCTACATGGTGAATGACATACATTGTGGCATCCTGAGTGTGTTACAGGGAAAGCTGTCCATATGCTCCTTTCAGCAAATAGTTTCGCCTTCCAATGAAGCTGTACTTGAATGTCAGATTCAGGGCCTTTAGCCCTGATGGTGGAGCCTTGTAAGGCTGTTAGTGCGCCATCTCAGATGGACACGTTCCTTTGTTCCATGCTCCATTTATCAAGAGATCATACTGCAATTTGCAGGGAGCAATTTTACTTTTCAAAGTGAAATGAGGTTTCTTCAGGTGTCTGGGGAAAAAGAGTAGTTGCCTTTATGCTGAATTTTTTATTTCAGTTTTATAAAGAATGGGTATGAATTCAGTGGCAAGAAAAAGCTTTACTGGAGCCAAAATTGGAGTTTTAGTACAAGTTTCACAAGAAAAAAAAGTAGTTAGTAGCATTCAGAAGAAGAACTATTTTCCCTGTGGCACTTTGAATGGCCGTGTCATATGTTCTCATCTGTTACTCAGTAGTGAGTCAACCATAGGTGGTGGACTGCACCCTACTAGCCCTGAACCATCATAAAAACCTTGCTATTACCTTAAATGAATTACTCATGTGCTAAAAGAATGGACACAGCTGTAGAGGAAGATTGGTGGAACACTAGCCCAGCGTAGTTTAAAATCCTATACCAGAAAAAAAGCATATAGATTCATGCTTCTACAAGCAGCAATAATATGCTGTAACATGTCTTACATTAGAAGGCTCACATTGAGAGTTACTTGTGGGTCTAACAAAGACTCCAGAGGTAAGCAGTATGCGAATAACACTGCACAGGATGGTGCTTAATGATTTGTTCTAAAATCCAGAACTCCAGGTCAGTACTACAGATCTGGTCTTTCCAATTCTTTATTTCATAGCTGAGGAGTTTATACAGTAGTTTTTTGCTGCAGAGTTTTACTGCCAGAAATCTGCCCTGACTGCTTTTGGCAGGAAAGGGGAAGAAAGCCATTTTGGTACAATGACAAACTCAGAACTGCCAGTAGATGAATAAGCATTTTTTGCGTTGTTGTTGGCTTGTTTTGCCATCTCTTGCATTCCAGAAACAATTTTGAGACATAATCTTGTAGTTATTTAAAGAACCTAAGAGAATCCGTACTAAGTTTCTGCCCTGTATCATGTTTTCAAAAGTGATGGCCTGCTTGCCTCTAGTGAAGGATGAAGAGTAAGTGCTTAGTGATATGACCCTGGAATACTCCTCTAGTTTTCAAAGAACTTGTCCTTACAAACTTTCTGGGTGACTAGCAGTGTCAAAGTAACTAAAAGTCTGAAAGTATTTCTCCTCTACAACTTTTCCACTTCCCAGTAGATTTGACTTGTCCAGGAGTACAGTATCTGCATACCCACTGACTAGAAATCTCACAACAAAAGTTTATTTGGTTAAGAACCAGTTCCTCTTCTCTTTTTTTGAAAGAGGGGCATCTCTTAACTTGTTTCATGCCTCACACATTGCATAAGATAGTGAACACTTCATTTCTACTTATATTCTCCCTGAATCGACTCTTTTCTAGATTGAAGAGTCCTTTAAACAGAAGCCAGTCCATAACAATAATCATCCTTCTCCTCCTTGGGGTGAGAAAGTTCACACAGTATTCAGGAAGGCAGCGGATATGGGTGTATATAGTTGTTTAATCATAGCACTTCTGTTCTCTGTTCCTTTCCAAACAGTTCCAAACGTTTGTTTCTTTAGCTTCTACCACACAGATGTTGATATGTTTGTGGAATTTTCTGTTAGTACCTCAAGATCTCATTGCAAAGTAGCAGCAGTGAAACCACTGGCCATAACTTTATGTGTGAAATAAGGATTGTGTTTGTCAAGCATATGACCTTACACAAACTCCTTTCTCAAATCCCTCCTAATAGGTGTTACACATTTACATGACGATAATGAAACTAGTACACTTAAATGGTTTCTAATCTCTATGGGTCTGACTGTTATAGCTCTTCCTTTTACTCCTTGTCTTTACTGAGCTACTAATCTTTTTCCATCTTCTTGTTGGAGATAAGCAAAGCATGTGGAAGTGGTAGAGTTAGCTTTTATTGCTATTTCAGGGAGGTTGAATGCAATGCAGTACCTTCTGGAGAGCAACTGTTTGACTGGCACATTAAGGCCTCAAATCTTTTATGTGGGGGGTACTTTTAAATGCTATAAAATTGCTCTTCTGATTTTAATGTGAGAATTTTTTTTAACATGAGGACTTCTCTTAAAACAGATAACATCTCATCTTTCCTTTGTATATTCTCTCTTCTGATGAAAACATGCATTTCTACCATTAAAATGTCCTTTCCACTCAATCTTCTGATGTGCTTATGAGGTCAATATTCTTATCTATGGCTAGATGTCTCCAGGTTTTGTTAGGCTCGGTATTCTAGTCCATCTTCTGACTTCAGTTATATTATTGAAATACAAATTGGTATCATCAGGAGTACTGATGTCAATATTTATTCAGGAGGTTTTCCTTGAAACCTGGGTTTTATCTTCTACAAAAGTGAATGATCTCCTGCTGAATTATGGGTCAATAACTTTGGAAAGCAAGTCTTCTGGCCCAATTCCCAAACATACTATTTTCAGTTTTCAGTGATCTCATGGAGACCATACTTTTCTGCACATTTGATATTGATGGCATCTGAAAAGAAAAAAAGAAAAAAAATCAAAATTATTCAGTTCTGCAGTTGAACAATCTTTATTGTAAAATCTTAAGGTAGAAGGATTTAAAAAAACTTAGCTATTACATGCATGTAAGGCCTCTACATTATAATAACCTTTTGATTTAAATTTAGATATTCTTTGTGATGCTGAAGTTGAAATATCAACTTTTGTAGCCATTTCTTTCCCATGGATTCTTACCTCTACTTCATTCTTCTATTGTGCTGGTAAGATAGCTCTAATTCACATTTATCCTATCCATATGAACTGATTTTGGAAGAAATAATATTTCTTGGTATTTTGTCTAAGCCTTTGAAATATGGTAGGCAGAAAAAGGAAAATGGCCTGTGAATTGCTAGACACAAAAATTATTCTCATTGATTATTTTTTCTTCTGAAGATAAAGGGTTTTTTCCAGAAAAATATATAGAATGACCTAACACTTCCAGACAGGAATAAACAGAGGGTGATTTGGAACTTTACTGCTGCAGTGATAGCCCATTCTTCATTTTCTGAAAAACCCCTGGAACATTTCTGAGAAAGCCACTTAGTTGTACCCAGAACACCTATGTCAACCAGATAAACTGCATTTTCTCCTCACAACCCACTGTGTGCCTATGCTCAGGTTTTTTCTGTAATTTTTTCTGTAATCTTTTTGGACTTCAGCAATGCTTTTGATATCATCTCTCACAGGACGCTTCTGGACACAATGTCCAGCACACAGCTGGATAAACACCACATCACATGAAGGGTGAGCAACTGGCTCACGGGTCAGGCACAAAGGGTTGTAGTGAGTGGGGTGACATCAGACTTGTGACTTGACATCAGACTGGTGACTGGAGTTCTGTAGCGGTCCATCCTCAAAACAGTGTTCTTCAACAACTTCATAACTGACTTGGACACAGGACTGCAAGGAACACTACGTAAGTTTGCTGATGACACTAAATTGGGAGAAGCTGTTGACTCCCTTGAGGACAGGGAAGCCCTGTAGATTTTGGTAAAATATAGAGCTGGGCAATCACTGAACGTATGAAGCTTAACAAGGACAAGTACCGGATTCTGCAGTTGGAATGGGGCAACCCTGGTTGTGAACAGACTGGGTAATGAGAGGCTGGAAAGCAGCGCTGTGGGAACCTGGGTGTCTTGGTCAATGGCAAGTTGAACATGAGTCAGCAGTGCCCTGGCAGCCAGGGGGGCCAAACATGTCCTGGGGGGCATCAGGCACAGCATCGCCAGCTGGGCAGGGGAGGAGTGCTGGGGGCAGTGCCACATTATAAGAAAGACATTAAACTATTAGAGAGCATCCAAAGGAAGGCCACATAGATGGTGAAGGGCCTGGAAGGGAAGCTGTATGAGGAGCAGTTGAGGTCACTTGGTCTGTTCAGCCTAGAGAAGAGGAGACTGATGGGAGACCTCATTGTGGTCTTCAACATCCTCATGAGGGGAGGAGGAGGGGCAGATACAGGTCTTTCCTCTCTCATGACCAGTGGCAGGACTTGAGGAAATGCCACGAAGCTGAGTCAGGCGAGGTTTAGGTTGGATATCAGAGAAAGGTTTTTCACCCGGAGGGTGGTTGGGCACTGGAACAGGCTCTCCAGGGAAGTGGTAACAGCTCCAGCTTGACAGAGTTCAGGAAGCATTTGGACAAACACGCTCAGGCACATGGTGTGACTCTTGGGGTGTCCTGCACAGAGCCAGGAGTTGGATTAGATGATCCTGATTGGTGGCTTCCAGCTCAGCATATTCTATGATTCTATAATTCTATGTTATTTCATTTTGTTAGTATAACACAGGAGGTCTTCCATCCCATAGGTCTTTTCTCCTTGGAGTGAACACACCAAGGATGTTGTAAAATACTGTGGAACATACAGTCTCCACAATGACAAATTAAGCATTAATTAAGATTAAAAGATTCAAGAGGAAGCCTAGTAAAGTTCATCCTGTTTGCAAACATTTTTTTTTTCTGAATCTCACATAAATATGAACAAATTTTTTGCAGTTTTATAATTCAAGATTTTAGTTTGGAGCAAAACCATATAGTATATGTCATTCTGAGGCAGGAAAACGGTGATTCCTATTAATGTTGTCATTATCATCATGTTACAAATGGAGAGGAAGGAAATTGTTAGAGAGTTCAATTAAATGGGAATTTCTAATAGGTTTGAGAAGTAGCAGATTTAGGTCAAAGTTATTTCTAGACTCTGAAAAAGTATTATAAGCTAATGGTTATTCTGGTTTGTTAAGACAGCAGTGGTTAGTTGCTGTAAAGATAAGTATGGTCCTTAAAGTTTGCTTCTTGCCATTGCAGACCCATTTTAACACCAGGTAAAAACCCTGCTTTAAACATCAAATTGTTTAATAATAGAAAATAATACTTTCTAAACCAATAATAACAAGGAAAAAAATCATACTTCCAGTTGGTTTATTTTTCAATTTTGTATGTTATCTGCACTAGTGTGCACCTAGGCATTTTCTGATAACTGTTGTTGAATATATAGCATTTTGCAATGCTATTCACATTTGTAAAATTTTGACAAAGACATGTATTTTCTCCTACATATTTCAAGAAAAAGCCTTTAGTACCCCAAACCTTTTAGCTTTATACAACCTCATCAGCTAATTTGTGTGTTCAGTGGTACCTCTCCCTTTCTCCCCCCTTCTTTCTCTCTCCAAGTCTTCCTTTTATTCTGTATATTCTTAACGTATCAGAAAGGACATTATGGCATATCTGCTTAGATAGGTGTCCAAAATCACTGAAGACTAAAAGTCATTGTGGTAATGTCTGTGATATTTAAATTACTTTGTTTTTAAAGGAAATTCCTCGAATTTTCACTGCATGTTTGTGCTATATCAAGAAAACTTTCTCAAGCGAAGGAAGAGTCTTCTAATAAAGACCTCCTTTTGTACAGAGGGACATTGTCTTGGCCTACAGTAAATTGAATTTATTGACAAGTGAATGGATGGAAATAATTGAAGATGCAGGCTCTTCAATGCAATGCCACCTCTTCCTACATTGCCTTACTCCGTACAATGCAGTGTTCCTCCTCCCTGATGTGGCAAACCTATGATCAGAGCATTGACATCCCTAGTGAAAATGCATCATTTTCTTTCATCCATTCATGTCCTGATTGAAAAGACAAAACAGTAATTTTGAGTGGTTGTATAGCTGACAAACACACTTTTGAAAAGCTTGAGTGATTTGCGTGTGACCTCCTCTCATCAACCCAATCAGAAGATTTCTATTGCTGGTTCAAGAGATCCAGTATTAAATTGTAAGAGTAGACAATAACAGCCCTTTGTTTATTTGCTCCTTCTCTTTCCCATTTCTCCTCATAGGTGTAATAAGAACAGCTTTGCCAAATATGGACAGAGAAGTGAAAGAACAATATCAAGTTCTAATCCAAGCCAAGGACATGGGAGGACAGCTGGGAGGACTAGCTGGTACTACCACTGTAAACATTACTCTCACGGATGTCAACGACAACCCACCCAGATTTCCTAAGAGTATGTAGTATTCCAAAGCACTGATTTTCAAATAAGCATGACTGAAAGTATTAACTTGGAAAAGTTCTGTGGATAAGAAACTGACATCCTGGAAAAAGAACAGTATATGATGAAAAAAAATCAGATATCCTGGTGGCTTTTTTAGATAATATAAAGCTCAATTTGAATGTAGGAGTGGAATGTTTAAGAGGAAATATACTATCATTCCACAAGACCAACCTGAGCCCAAGAGTTCATTTCATTTGCCCTATAAAAATTATTTGGGAGATACTATTTTGTCAAGGGAAACTGCATGAATCCCTTCAAATTACAAAAGCTTATAACCTGAGACTTCCAGGTAACAAAGGCTGAGCTAGCTCATGCTAAGCATTATTGTTACAATATTCAGGAACAGATTTTTATGTGTCTTGGCCCAGAAGATTTTATCTGTCCCTGAAAACACTTACAGCCTCAAAACAGTGATCATCCACTGATAATTTATTATGTTTCACATCAGTTAGTTTAAATGAAGCTTTTCAGAAGTATGCTAATTTAAAGAGTTTCATAGTCTGTGTATGATTAGGAGGATTGTCACTTGTCTCCATAAATTTACTGAAGTTTTGTATATTCCATACCTTCAAAATGCACAAACTAATCAAGCATAAATCTTGATAACTATGCCAAAATAATTAGCTGCTATAATTCATTAGTAAGGCAAATTCGTATTAGAATATATTGCATGAATCTGCAGTAAGATCACGGCAGCTTTTTACTTCACGTGTTTTTCCTTGTCCATGAATTGAAATCCCACTATATGTATTATGGATGCTCCATAGGTACAAAACCACACCTGCAACTGTGAAGTTTTCTCTCATATAAAAATTATTCTTCTTCTTTTGTTCAGTCTGAAAATGTATTGTGTTTTTGCAGGCATGTAAGAAAGATCATGTTACGAGAAGGATCCATTTGGTCCTTCCTTCTGTCTCTTATGCTCAAATCTAAATGTTATCCATAAAACAGGCCAAGCAATTCTTCATAAAACTTCCTTACTTTCTAATTATATTTAATTGTAATGGTGTCTTTGTATTTAACAACCCTCAATGTATTTTTCTTGCAGGAAGTTGCCCCATTGCTTTGAAACTTAGGTAAAATTTCAGAGTCCACATCCTCTGTCAGAGGTACACAGGCTAATCATATGTCATACAACAAACAGCTTTCCCTCATTTTTTTGGATACATCTTTACATAATTGCCTGCGTGTTAACTCCTCCAAAGAATTTAGAAAGCACTGCAAAATACCAGCTTTATTTAGAGAAGCTGTGTTGATTTCTCTTTTTTCAATATGGGAAATTCTCTCTGAGTTCAGTAAATCTGCTCCTAGTGTTTTGCCTGTACATGTCAGTCATATCCATCCTTAGCTCCCCTAGACTCCCTGGAGAACTTTTGGGGAAAAAAAAAATCAGTGTTATATTATACCTCCAAGCCTTCTTGTGCCACAGTGGTTTGAAGCAAAATATTGCACCTCATAATAGTTCCCTTATTTCATTTTTCAGGCTCTTGGGCATGTAACAGCTAATCCAAATGATTTGTTACTGTTGTGTCTGTTTGTTCCACAACTGCTTCTATAGCTAATTTAACCTTCTCCTGAGTCCCCTATAAAGTTCTTGGATAGAAAAAAATCTCCAGTTTTTCTACACTAACAATAAAGAAAAAAAATATATTAAGTTTTACATTTGTGATCTTATCTTCTCTGAGCAGTTCTGTATCTCAGTTTTGGGCTGGCTTTACACAGTTCCTCTCAGGCTTTTGCCTCCAGATGTCTTAAAAGACAATTATTATTAGCTTTTTTGCAGAGCTTAGCAGAGATTTATTCAAACTCATTTTTTGTCTTCTTTATTGTGGTTTTATAGATAAAGCAGATTTTATGGTTCCTTCTATTGTCCTCTCTGAGACACAGCTTCATTTTTTTGAAAGATATGTTCTTGCTTTTATTAGCTATGTTGTTTTCCCTTACAGATTTGCCTTTTAATGGATATGTGCATTTGCTGTGGGTCTTCTAAATGATATCCCTAGATAGCATCCACACCACCCATAGTGATTTAACAGTCTCAGCCATCCCATTCAGAATTTCTATAGTAATATGCCTCAGTTTTATTTTTTTCCACTTTCTTGTTATTATTATTTATTTAACTGAATACAACCATCTTGTAATTCTTGTTTTTATTGCTCCTGCACAATGTGCATTTAAACTAATTATAGTTGCTGTAAAATTTAGAATAACTAAGAAACTTTTCCTGGCTAGCTAATGGTAATACTGTTCTCTTTTTTAAGTCTTAGCTGACACAGATTCCTTTCACAACCATCATTACTCCTCCACTGAGAAAGTCTGCTGTGACTTTCCTGTGTATTTCGCTCCTTGGTACTATGCTGCCTGACTGATTTTGTTCTTTCCCACAGATACTGAACACAGGTGTAATGCTGATATTCTTGTTTAGCACTAAGCATTAAAGTTACCTATGCTAGTTCCCATTTTAACCCTTGGCTTTATATTACGGCTTGCTTTCTCCTCTTTTCTGGTCCCTAATTTGATTCTGTATGAACTACCACTTCTGCATTTCCTGCTGGGCTATCATCTCCTTTTGTAGCATTATTTAGTGAAGAATGCAGAATTCTCATCACTGCACCCTTTGTCTGAACTGCATGCCTTTGCATTTTTTTTTAATTGTGTGCTTTCCAACATCTGAAAATTCTCCTGAACCTTTCACTAGGTATCACAATGGTCATAGAAAACTTTTTAAACTTTCAGAAGCCTGTTTTTCTCATGGCCAACATGAATTTTGCAATTTTCCTATTGTTTAACAAGTGCCCCAACATTCCAGTATTGTGACTCACTTCTCCTCAGCACTTTTTCTCAGCCAGGCATTTAAAGCTCTGCCTTTCAATCTTTTTCTCCTGAATGTACATGGTGAGACTAGTTCAGACTATGCCACTATGAATGTCCTTAACTTCAGGTTTCATTTGCCAGCCTAAATTTCAATCCTAAGACTTCTTTATTTTGTCAGACCTCACATGGTATCTCCTTTAGTTTCATGACATGCTGTCAAAGCACTTGTGGGATGCTCCAAACCTGATCAATAAGCAAATAACCCCAGAGGGCCTCTTTGTACTGTCATTCCTACTGTCTTCATCCTCAGTACTTGTTAAACTGCCCACAACTGCAGTCTGCTCCTTCCTTTCAGCTGGAACCCCTGCTGTTGGAAGGGTATCATGGCTACAACAGGAAAAAATGTAACTGTCTGGAGACCCAAAACTCAGTACATTGGCAAGCTTCATGTGCCCAGTGCTCATTCCCATTCTGGTTTTCAGTTGTATATTTTACTTCCTTTGTTGTTGGGGGCCTTAGTATTTTATATTTTATTGTATGCTTTCATCTACTGTGATGGTGCAAAAATGCACACGTTTCACATAATGTCAGACAGTTTTCATGACACAGAGAAATCATGGAATATATCATCGTCTTTGAAGAAGATAGCCTCGAGGTCTCATTTAATGCATGAACCGCAGTTATGACATCTTTGCCCAATTGTTGCTATGAAGGAGCAAAAAAATCACACACGAGAGACCAAGCTTTTCCTGTACTTTGCATGCTAGTAAGGTTGAAAACCTTTTCTTTCTATTATATCAAATGTCACAAAAGACAAATTACAGCAGTGACTCTCAACAAAACAGAAAAGAATAAGATTGGAAGTTTGTGTGGATATTGAAAATACCAAATACTTAACATGGCTTACAAGCTAAAATGTCAGGGTGGGGACTCTAGTGTATTGGTCAAGCCTTTTTTTTTTTTTTTCACATGTGTTACAGGCGACAGTCTTGATCGATGGGGATTTACTTAGCCAGCCCCATTTGGTTAAGCAGTGTGTGAGATGATGTGTGGTGTGCCTGAAATTCACAGAGACACAAGGTTAATTACAGCTAAACAAAAGAACTGAGTGAGAAAAAGTAGAGTATTAATTATATTTCGAACATAGCAACTGCATTTTTCAGGTTTTTTTCTCTTAAAGCATTGTAATGATTTGGAGTAATTACCTGCCAGGAAATGGAGTTTGCCATTTGCTTGACTACCACAGCTAAAAGGATACTTGTGCAGAATTTTACTTTATGTGAAAAATAAGTCTTTAAAATCAGGTCTGCGTGGGTGCCAAGTTCAGGCCTGGCAAGAGGTCAGGACCCCTAAGTGTTGCTGGGATTGAGACCTCCGGTATCTCATTGCTCGTCGTTGGTCAGCAAAGCCAGGAAGTGCAGACTGAAAAAAAGGACTAAAGGTCCTTTAACACAAACCACTGCAGGGTTAATGTTTCTGCATCACATAATCAGGACCACAGTTTTGCAAAGGGCTTATGCCAAAGAAGACATGCTGTAGATTACCTAATCAAATAAGACAATATTAAATTTCACAGGATAAAGTTTAAATTTATTTTCTAAACTTAGTAAAGCTGGAAAAAAAATTTCACAGCAGAAGCAGGAGAACATGTATTATTAATATTTGGAAGGAGCTACATTGATCAATAATACATTACAAGCTTGCAAAAAAAAGGTGTCGTGAAATACCTTCATCTCATTGAGGGTCCTTTAAGGAGACAGGCAGGTTTGGATGGGTTATCAGCATCCAGTGATGAAAAACCACTGACTATCCTGCTGAACATGGAATTTTTTATTTAGAGCCCGTGCTTTTGAACGTATTCAGTGGGGAACTCCCACCTTGCATGTCTCCTAGTAATGAGGAGTGTAACAGAGAGGAAAGCTCTAAACATATATTTCTGTCAGAGTTGTTTGACCTGCAGGTATCTATTGGCCCACATTTCAGAAAACTGACACTTCAAAAAATGGACATTTTCTTTAAAACTAGTAGGAAAAAATTAATCTGAATGATTCTATTAGTAAAAATTATTTCCAGAAGTGTTTCCTCTCTTCCCTGATTCTTCATTAATAAAACAACTTTCTGCGTTGCTGTACATGTTTCATTGTAAAAGATAGAAATTTTTTTGTAAATATTAAAATAAATATTTTATACCAAAGTTCGATTTTTACCAAAACAAGAGAAAAAAAGTCAGGCAAAGACTAAAAAGGTAAGTACTTTTCCTATCAAAAAAATGATGTTCAAGAAATTGAACAAAAATTACGTGTAACACACATTGCCTTTGAACAGAGAGGAGTGGAAAAAAGCTGCATATGTGTAGGCATGAATCCTGATCCAGAAGGGAACTGATGGCCTTTTTCTCTCAGCTGCATATGTACATGATAGCTGGCTAAGTAAAAAGATATTTCAGCACATCATTCCTGAAAGCTAATGGGCTAACCCTTAACTCATCAAGCAGTGGACCAGTCTGAGCAAGCTGCCAGGACAGCAGTGGCTTGTTTCCAATTCTTAAAATAAGCTTCAAGAAAAAATGAATGGGTTATATTTACTTCAACATTTAAATGAGAAAAACTGTATAATTAGTTGTTATAAATTATGCTTTATGGAATCAAACCAATTAAGTGAAGTGGTGGATTCATATTTTGTGAGTTTATTATGCTTCAGTTGCCCTGTGTCTTTCTTTTTTCACTGCTGACAGAGTGAGTGTGAAAGCAATTTAGAGAAATAAACCCTTATATGCTGAGCAATAAAAGCACACGTGAATCATTTTAGTCAAAGCAATAGTATGTCTTTCTATTTTAATATGACATAAATATGCTTTTAGAGAATAAGGCCCTGACATAGAAGAAATGCAAAAGAATTTTAAATTTTTTACAGTTTTTATTCTGATATTAGCAAATAAAAGACCATTTCAAGCGTCTTATGAAGTCTGCAATAAGTTTGGTTTATTTTTAAGTGTGTATTTTTTAAGGTGACACTCCCTGAGTTTGCTTTTTTTAACTCAAAATAACTATTTGGAGAAAGCTGTATTTTATCACATCATTTCCAGTTAACAGAAGTCAGTTTTGTGAGAGAATGATTAAAAGCTTTTTCTAATAGAAGAGAAATTAATTAAGGTTCAAACCCGATACTTAAATTTTGTCTACTTGTGCATGTTTTATCTTTAAAACAAATGCATCTCTGATGGTCAGAAACCATTATCTCAGGGCTGCTTTGCAACCACATTTAAAATATTCAGAGAGCTGTAGAGCAATGCCTAGACATCACAAGGGCCATTTTTTTTGCTGTCATTGGTGTTTCCAAAAGCACCTCAGTAAAATCCATCAAGATAGTTTGCATAAAAGAGCATGGCAAATTTCCAGAAATGCTAACATGTTTGGAAACAGAAACACAACTATTCTTCTTTCTGGTAGTGACACCTTAAATAAAGCAAGGTGGAAGGTTCATTCCTACGACCTTGCACATCAGTCCATACTGTAGGTGTTTGCAGGTAATTGGATTTGGATTTCACCAGTGGCAAGTACAGTGCATTCCACAGAATATATTAAATCCTTTATTGGGGACAGCGGAGGAAACAATAATTTTAGAGAGAAAAGTTCACAAAGTAGACAACTCAGAAACAAACAAAAATAAAATCTTTCTTTTATGCAATTTCAGGAATTTCAGTGTACGTAAAAAAGACCTTTATAAGCAGAAACTACTCCTTTATTCTCTTAGTTATATAACCTTGGCATGGCACTTGAATGATCTATTAACTGGATGATCTATTTTATAGATATATTCAATACTATATACTATATACTCTATATTATCTATTAGGAATGGGCTTTGCATATTACCCTTTGGGCTGCATCTATTTTCAGTGATTATTTATTGGTTTGCAGCCTATTTTGATAGGCGTACTGTCAAGTACTACAATCAGTAGAAATATTTAAAAAGAAAGAGCAACCAAGTGCTGAACCTGGAATAGCCTGCCTATATATACTTATGCATACACACTTTGTAGATTGAAAATTCTTGTCATAGTTATTTACTTATTGGAAGCTTAGTACATCACAGAAATTGCACATGAATTAATTATCTTAAGTTTTACTACATGAAAGCTGGTCAGTTTTTATCTCAGTAAACTCGATGTCGTTGATTTAATTCAAGTGGCTTTGAACAAGTCTAGTTCAGATTATATTGCAAAATTGGTTCAGAAGCACAGTGCAAGCAAGAGATCTTCTGGTCCACATGAGATAGAAAGGAAAATCTTTTAATCCATTGCTTTGGATGAATGGCTTATGAGAGAGATGTTCCTCAGATAATGGTATCTACTTTTGAAGATTTCAGAAGAATGAAACACAAATCCCACCCAGTAGTGCATTAGAAATCTGCAGGAAAAGACTATGTGATTAATAAATTATTCTGTTCACTAATCTAAAAAAATTAAATAATGAAAGCAGTGATTTGATTTAAAAATAAGCAATGAAGATTTATTCCCTCCTTACTTGGACAATTTGCTAGAAAACTTACTCAGGATTAAGGTTCAGATCTGCCTAATTAAGCATTTTAACAAGTCTGCACAAGTTTCTGGGAAGTTATTCAACTCCCTGTAATTTAGATATGGAAGTATGGCTTCTCTCGGTATTTCTGTTAAAAGTTGTGCTTTATATACAGCACTTACATCTTTGTTGGCTCTCAGAAAGAAAGTGAGTCCATCTTTCATTGATTAAAGAATTTGCCTGGCAGACAAGGTGCCCTAATTCAGTTCTAGCAACTAATTACTTATTTTGTAGCATTTGGGAGATACCTGCACAGGACAGGTGGACAGATTCATTGCAGACTAGCCTGCAGGCAGAGATTAGTTGTGAGACTGAGCCAGAGCTTGCTTTGAATCAGAAAAGAAGGGAAGGTCAAATCCTGATTTTCTCCATCTTTAATTTTCTAATGTCTATGCCATAAGGCATAAAAGGAAAAAAAAGCACCAGCTTGGTTTTGTAAACCAAGCTTATGTTGTTTAATGTCAGAAAATCTTATGCAAGTCTGATTTCCATTTACTTGTGAGTTCTGAGTAAATTAAAACTTCGGTTTTGAGTTAAACATATATTTTAACCGACCATTTCAAACAGTGATGGAAGATAAGAATGCAAAGACTCCAGAAACGGGCTCATGCAATTGCAAGCCAGTTATGGAAACAGCACCCATTTTGGATTGTAATACTTTTGACTCAGTACTACTTTAATATCAGTAAAACTACGGTCAAATCAGTACAATAATAAATACCAGCTGACCAGTGTTTGCACAGGGCTCTTACAGGAAACAGAGGAGAATCAAGGGTGGCTCCTCTTTATTCCGGGTTTCTTCCAAGTCTCACACCTCTGTACTATTGGCATTTCTGTCTCACCTGTCTCACCCCCCTTTGGTCTTTCTTTCTTCCTCATCTTGTCCTTATTTTCAACATGCACTCTTGTCTTCTGTCTCCTATGAGAGACAAAAATTTATCCTCGATGTCATTTTCATCTTATAACTAGAGTGTGGCCATCTCCTCCTTCCACTCCACAAGTGTGTGGTTTTTGTTTTTGTTTGTTTGTTTGTTTGTTCACAATGGTAGCACTGCTAAAAGAATTTATACTTTGCTGACTCACTTCCAGCTCTGAGTTTCTCCATATTTTGCTATACTGAAATCATGAGTCTTCACCATCCCAGAGAAGATCTTTACATCTTCATCTTATTTGTTTTGGCTACCCTGTCACATAGCTCAGTGACCCTTACCTGCTGCTTCTGTTTCAGTCGAGTTACACATTTGACAGGTAGTCATAAAAAAGCCTCTGTATTCTTTTTTTCCTGCACCACTATTTAATCAGTGCAATTATGGACATTTTTACATGGACTAAAAGAAGGTATACAATGGCTTATTATATTTAACTTTTCAAAGCAAAAGAAGGACATGAGAGTATCTGGGAAAGTTCCTGAAGATTTATGTTCTCTGTACCGTTAGTCTCAGAACAGTCCAGGGCACAGTTTTGGTCAACACATGTAAAGCGTTCTCAGAGAAATTCAGGGCATTTGGAGAAATTAGTACAGGAACTATTTTCTGCAATCACTTTCCATGAAATTGACCTATTTTGGTGTGGGGGAAAAAATTAATAACATGGATTTAGGCCATTTATATTGGCTGGCTTCTGGGCCACAGAGTACGGCTGGTACATGAAATTTCTTTGTACATTTGTAGCTTATCTGAGCCTATGCTTTGCAATCCAGGCCATGCAGCCCTCTTTGGGTCACAGTATCCCACAGTTAAGTAGCCTTCTGTCATTATTTGTCTGTGTGCAACATAAAGGAGTTAAAACAAAATTTAACCTCTATAAAAAATTTTGTTTACATTTATGTCAGTTTTTTTCTTACTTTTTTCTTATTCCTTTCCATATCAGAATTCTTCATGCACTTTTAGTCAGAACTGATTTGCCCCCCAAGGTGAATGTAACCTTAGTAAAAACTCCCTGGAAACTTTTTCTCTTTTTTGTAGCTGTCACTGTTGCATGTTCTTAATCATAAAGCATCTTGAAGAGTGAATCATTTTATTCAGACTGAGTAACTAAATTCCCAACCAAAGCATACTAATTGGAAGAAAACTGAGAAATAAACTGGAGGGGGAGATATTCAATTACCACAGATTCTCAAAACACTTAATGTTTGGTAAATTCTTTGTCTGCTGCACTTATATTGTTTTCTAACTCTCTCAAGAATGCATAAGTAGCAAAGGTTATCTGAGGACTGTTTGGAGTACTGCTTGAATGAAACAAAAAACCTGTTTAAAGGTCTAAACTGAGAGAGACTGAACCCTTACCTGCAAAGCAGAGCATAAGCCAAAATACAGCTATTTCTTTATACTACTACGCAGCCAATGAAAAATAGAAGTAATTTCTCTCTGGCTATAATGCAATGCTCTGATTGCACTGTAAACAATAGTTCAAGAAATACAAATGAGCACAATAGTGGTTAGAAGTTAAATATCTATTTGTCATAACATTCTGTTGTTAATTCATTTCCCTCCTATCATCATCTCTAATTGGCAATTGATCATTAACAGAAAGATTAGGTAAATTGTTTTTGAACACTATTATTATTATCATAGTAGATTATTATCATTAATAATGGTATTTTACATCTGCTACCTTATGTAGAGAAGGTGCAAATAAATACAGTTCATAGAAATTCAACAACCTTTGGCAGGAATCATGTCATACATTCCATTACAATGTGTTTTCTGTGGGGAGTGATGAAGAAATTATTCATTCAAAACACAGAGAGTATTTAGATTGGATGCATGAAATTACCCACAGTAACCTTGGTATGTCTTAAAAGCCCCATGCATCTCCGCCTACTCTGATATTGAAAAGTAGCTAAAGCTACAGATTTAACAGCATGGGGTTGCCTTGCAATGCTTTGAGAATTGGTTCCAAAGTGACTCACTGACAACAGTGTCACTTTCTGTGTCACTTTCAGTTCTGGCAGCATCTGCCTTTTTCCCTGAGGTCTTCCATCGAAGTAAGAAATCAACATATCCTTTCTGCTTCTAACCATGGTGAGCTTACTTTCTGAGAATCTAGAGACTACAGGGCCACATAAAGTGAAACAGACCATATGTAATTATCTAATTATAATCACAATAGTTTAGGCTCATGATTTTCAAAAATATCTAAGAACTGCAGTTGTGTTCAGATTTTCAGCAGTGCTCCACTCCTTGTAAAAGCATTAAATGGGATGCCCAAGTGCTTGCAACAATCCACATGTTCCTAATGACAGCAGTAGGAGCTGAGCTGAAGGCACCAAGCAGTTTGTAACTGTCTTCTGCGAGTCCAAAATATGTCTTCAGTATATTTGCATAGAGAAAGCTATAAAAACAAAAACAAAATAACAGAAATATTCTAGAGTATATCTTTTACATTTTGTCTTGAATTCATGACAGATATTTTATTCTCAGTGGGTTCCATGGAAAATTTGTTGAATTTGTAATTGTGGTTGCCAGTGCTCACAAGAGAAGGACCTGTAATTAGGCACTCACTACTTTTGCATTTCATTGCAAAATACGCAGTATTTATAGAGAGAGATCACTTTAAACATTTAAATTGTAAAACATGAACATTACTTGTGATAAATTGAACATACTTGCTATAAAGTAAAAGAGAATACAAATGCAAAATATACAATTGCTATCCTATTGCATCACTATTTTCTTATCTATATGACACACTAAATCACAAGTATTTGAGGAAACTGCATAGATTAAACCAAAATTAAAAAAAAATAGATAGTAAACTATTATGAACTTGTACTTGATGATTTCACAATTTTATCTTTAAAAGTAATAATTTTTGGCCTCAGCCTGTGCCTGCATGAAGAAAAGTAATATGGAGTTTAGGGAAAAAAAATTGCATGGAATGTACCCAATGAGTATGTAAAAATCAACTCCTCTTCACAAGGAGTTTTTTGAGTAATACAGATGTTGAGCATGCTTTGTTTAGGTGATTTTAAGGATACAACTGAGGTGTGACTTGGAGGATTTAAGATAGGAACCTAATTTCCTTAGTCGATGGAGAGAAAAATTATTCTTCCAATACAGATGATTTAGAGCACCTAGCTTAAATCCTAAAATAAATCGTTTGACCATATTCTTAAGAGTGAATGAATTGTAGTAAGAATTGTGTTATTATATCTTGTGCCAGAGTGATAAAGAAAATATGAAAAGGCTCTGGAAAGATATTTAAGAAGCAGGGATGTTAAGCAGAGCATTACAAACTCTATGTCCCATCCTTGAAAATACACGTTTTATCATGTTAATGTTTCACATGTATCTTTCAATTTAAATTTTATAGAGGGAATAAGTGTATTGATTTACTTCATGGTGACAGTGTGATCTCCGGAATATTACCAACCTACCTACCTGATAAATGGCAATTACATGCTGCCTGGGATTCTGAAAAAGGAAAGACATCTTCTGAAAACTTTTTTCTATCTATAAGGCATGATAGATAATTCCTTGAGAATTATCCTTGATAATTCTTAATAACCACTATGTAATTTACATAAAAACCAATTGATTCAAGCTTTTAGACTATAACCCCTGAAAATTGTTTCTCTCGTATTATTTTGTTTGTTAGTAATTTCTAATGAGTAGACTGGATATTAGCAGAACAATTCTTCATTGGTTGTGATACATGATGAAACTGATCATGTGGAACTGGCTTGCCACGTAAGCCCCCAGAGTTACAGAAAGCTACACTGTCTAATACATGAATGCATTGGCAAAGTCAGGTTTTTCACAAAGAGGGAAAGTGATAAAGATGGGATCTTCCATACACAACAATAACATCAGGATTAAAGCAGTTACTCAGGAACTTGATTAGTTCTCCTTAGCCTGTTGAAATATGGAAACTCTGTATTGTCTAGAAGAAACTCTTCTTTATAAACCTGAGGAATTTCTAGAACTGAGCATTTTCTTCCCGTCTTGGTAAAATTATGCTACCATACAAATACGATTTAAGATCTTCAAAGAAGATTGATATCCTTGCCTCAGTATTAGGACACACATCTGAGTGTGTGTGTCTCCAAACAACTGCTTCTATAATTATTTCTACATTATATTGTTAAACAGAGTACTCTGTGTTGCAACAAGTATTCTCTATGCAACAATCAGCACACTTTGGAGGCAAAATCTCTGGGCTTGACTACCTTGAGCTTAGAAAATGAACTGGTATTTCCCATTTCCTGAACCGTTGCTCCAACAAGGGGGATATTAATGTCCGTGGAATTATTCTCTCACATGCAATGGGGAGGTTTATTTTTAGAAAGCTATATGACAACAACACTTTATTGGTAGGAAAAAAAAAACAAATAGCAAATGGTTATACTGAATATTTCAGTATACAAAAATTGTACCAGTATGATGAACATCATTTTCCCTTTAGGAAGGTGGGAGGAGGATGGCCTCAAAAACACAGTCTACTAGCTCACCTCAGGGGGTGATAGAGTTCTGGCTCAGGAACTGCCAGCTCTGGGGAAGCTCCATCATGTTGATTATCCTAAACTAGGGTAGGATCAAACTCAAAATGGGTTTTGTTTCTGCTCATTTTCCCTTAAAGGACTCACAACCCTTGGACATCCACGATTTCTGCAGTACTGGGAGATGTACTTTTCTGGGTGTGGACTTTGGAATCCACAGAAGAGAAATTTTTCAGTGTGGTTATGTTATATCTAATGCGGCCATAAACCCTTACTCAGAGCAGTGGGTTAGAGATTGGAAGGAGCCTTTCCATAAGTGGAGTTTTACAAGCCCATCCCAGGTCATGCGTGGCCTGCATCAGGCACGTGGTGACAAAGCCTGGCTTTTTTTCCCCACACAATGTCCCAGCCCTTCTGCAGGGCACAGAGCCACATCTAGGAAAGCCATGAATGCATCTCACTGCTGTGCTAAATCGCATCTCCCTAGTTTTAGGAGCATATGCATCAGATGCTGCTATTTATTAGGCTGATTAGCTATAGCTGATGTAGCAGGTTTAATATATTGAGTATATGCTTATATATTTACATTATCCTTTCTTTTGCCAATTACAGTGTGGTTAAAACACCAGTGAGGAAATATGAACTGCTGTCTTATGATTCTTCCTAAATGGACAGAAATCAGTGCCTTTACATCCTGGGTCAGGATAAAAATTAAAATGCCTTGGTAATTTAAGATAACAAGAATATTACAATACACTATCTGTTAGATTTGGGTTTTGTTGTTTGTTTTTGGTTCTTTTTTTTTCCCCTGAGGAAACATTAAAGATTTAGATGAAATAGAGATAAATTATTTTATTTCAATGTTTTTGCCTTTAAGAATCATGCTATTGTGATCTAACGCAAAGCAATACTTTGGAAACTGCCAGAAAGTACAGATAAAGAAAATTCAGGAGAGGATAATCTTGCACAGTACAACTGTGGTGAGAGATTACAAAAAAATGTTCTAATAGCATTTACAGCTGTTTGGTTGAAGGCCATTATGCATTTAGCTTAAGTCCTTTGATGCTAACCTGGGTTATTTCTTAATGGTTGTTTTGCTGATAAGAAGTAATGATGGTTTTCATTTGCTATTCTTATCAGACCTGAAAAGCTTTTTGGTAAATGATGGTGCAAACTGCAACTGTGGAGAAACAACAACAAAAAGCATCTTTGTAAATAAATAAAATTTAAAAAAAGAATAAAAAACAAAACAAAACAAAACACACAAAAACAACCACAAAAAAGCACCTAACCTCTTTGTAAGTAAAAATCAAACCCCAGAACAGCTTTTGGGCCTTAAAAACTAAAACTAATCTAATCACGTCAGAGGAACTGTAAATGTGTGCTGTATTTCAGTCAGTATGACTGATTACCTGTCACTTACTCGGCTCTGATTTCTTCCTGCTGTACGCTTTGGAATCATCTTTGTTTTAGAAACTCAGCTGCAGTGTATGAATTGTTAGCTCACCTCTGCCTCATTTTCCTGAATGCTTTTGGGGCTAAGTAATTAGCCCCGTCAGTTATTTCAGCTTAAAAGCTTGAACAGCATCATCACTCATTTATTTTTTTCATCCTCATGGATGCCACTCAACCTGAAACAAAGAGGCCTGATCAAGCAGTATTTATTATTAAGGTACCAGCTTTCCTATACATGGAAATATCCCGACTTGCATGCAATATATGTGACTAAAATCAGCAAAGGGGGAGCTAGTTGCAGAGTCCAGTTGTGTACTGCAGTTTGAGGATAGTGAGGGCTTTCTCCTTTGGTACATCTCAAAAGACAGGAGCAAACTTAGAAAATAAATTTCAAAGAGATTTATGCAAGTAGAAGAACGATTTTTGTTGGCAGAGAAGTCACATCAACAAAATTTGACAGAACTGTTTGAGCAGTGTAACCAGCTGCTGCGTAAGTTTGTCTGAGCTGCTTGTTCCATCATTCCTGGAAGCTGAAGAGAGCAAGGTTTTCAGGGCCCTTGGGAGTAAAAGACTATTACTCAGGCCCGTTTCAATATACCTCTATAGCAAATGGAGGTAGTAGTGTATACAGGCAAAATGGACAATAAAAAATGAATAATGCTAAACTGCCACAGCAAATCCACAGCAAGAAGTAGTGTTTGCTGGAAACAGAAAAATGAAAATCTACAAAACTGTCTTTCTATCTCATTTGATGCATAGCATGTATTGATCATTTCAAATTTCCTCTATACAAAGACTGAGCCTGTCTGAGTTTGAGAAGCATTTGGACAACACTTACAGGCACATGGTGTGGTTCTCAGGGTGTCCTGTGCAGGGTCAGGGGTTTGCAGTCAGTGTTCCTGATGCAACCCTTCCAGCTCAGCATATTCTATGATTCTAGGATTCTACTATTTGAGGGAGGGGAAAAAGGGAACGAGGGTTTCATTCTATGTATTATGTTCTCTTGAAGTTTTTCTGTGAGCTGGTAGCAATATACATTATTTGTTTTCATTTATTTTATTCTGAAAGTATGTTGTCACAGTAGAAATGTTAACAGCTTCCATATGCTGTGAAGATCATATTACAGGACGATAATGGCACTGTAATTACATACTAGATCTTCAGAAATCTGACTCTTGCAGGGTTGAAGAGTGCTTCAGAGTTTCAAATTAATCTGGATGACCCCATCTTTATTGCTGTTGAATTTCTGGAAATGATGAAATGCCAAGTCATTGAAAATAACTGATAAAAGCCTAAACAATCAGAAATGAGTAATGTAGTCTTTCTTTGACTTCATCTAAGTCCCGTATGCTTTTCAGCCAGGTACCATATTTTATAGAGAAGTGTTTGTTTTAATGAATCTGAGTGATCTTCAGATCACTAAAAATGGATCAATTTGTCAAAGATGGAAAAATCTATGATCATATGCTCTTACATTTCACGTTCACTAAAATTGTGGATGTAAACAGCAAGTGCTGCAGCAATGATTTCTGTTATCCAATATAAGTGCCTGTAAAAGACCTGGACATCAGGGCTGGAACTATGTTGTGGAAACTTAATATTGGATTCAAGTGTAGGCAAAGGCCTTTTCCATCTCTTTTCTGCATAACTTGCATAGCAGAGACGCAGTAATACACATGTTGGTGACATTAAATAATAGGAGGATTTGTGATTGTATCATTAATACCATGTTAAAATTTTATTCTTTACTCAGACTCACTGAAATTCAGCTAAGAAATAGCTGAGACTATCTTTTCATAACACCATTTTGTGCCATAATGATCCTTTCCTGCTGTTAGAACACCAAGAAGTACAGCTTCTTTTAGTATGTTCACTTGGAAAAAAAAAATGTAGTGAAATTATAATTGCCCAATCTTTAGTAGCTCAGGCAGTGAGTAATACAAAGCTATACACGGTAATGTCCAGAAGTGAATGCTGACACAAGCTGACTTTACTTATGGGGATTTACTCTAACAAAAAAGGCAAATTTTGCCTTCTGGTATACTTTGCATACTGACAGGCAGAGGGGGGAAGCAAACAAAAGATATTTTTTCAGAGGCAATCAAACAGACAATTATATAGGTACCATAGTCCAAATGACTTGCTCACAAAGGACTAAGCTTGTTCCTAATCCAGCAGTGCTAATGTCATTTTGTTCCTCACCTGAAAATATTGTAAAGCTGAAAAAGCTGACACAGCATGCATTGTAAGGAGATAACGACAGGGAACAGCGTCTGCTGTTTAATTCAGCGGCTGAATGTGAAAGTCATCTATCCTGCTGTTACATAATATACAGCTTCTCAGAGCCTCATTTTGTGATGTGTGGCTGAACCACTGCGGGGTGGAAATCTCTGAGACATCCCCCAGTGTGCCTCCCCATAGTCACAGATGCCTGTCCTGCTATACTATTGAAAAAGAAGTGCAAATTTCCTCCTACGTGTCACATGTAGCAGAACCGAGCAGGCCATTGCTGATGTTTTCTGAAGGGGCTTCTTTGTGAGAGCCGTGGAACATTGACCCAGGAAAACAAAGTGGACCCAGGAAAAGAAAATTGTGGGGCTAGTTTTGTTGAGAGACAGGATGAAGTGAATCAAACATCCCGGGCTCAAAACCAGCTCCAAAAGTTGCTGGCAGTTTTGACAGCAAAGACTGCTACGTGAAGAAAGGCGAGCACTACCTGCCCACTGTAAATATTGATCATGGAGGTGTTCACTGGCAGCTCAGCAAGGTAACAACTCCAGCGAGAGGTGCAGCTAAAAAGGGAATACAGACACTTCAGAAGCAGTGAAATAAGTCAGGGCACCATGTTACAAGCGCAGGCCTGCTGCTACTGCTGTTGCTAAAATCAAGGCTGCCTCAAAGTACTTTGGACTTTTTCTTTTAGCTCTATTAACTATTATGTCTAGCATTTTTCAACATAGCTGTTCCCCTGAATGATACCATTTTCTCCTCACATATCAGTAGCAATACTTATTTTAAAAGTGTGCAATTTTTTGGTGGTTTGTTTTTAATTTGTTATTACTACTTGTAGTAAATAATCTGAAAGTAAAAATGTTCTAAGCTAAAAAATTGTTTAGCTCTGAAGTTTTAGTAAGAGCACCCTCTGGTGGCTCCTGTATGAACAGTATTCTCTATCTTCCATAAGGAGTTGTATATATATTTATAACGCTGAATTTTAAAGAAATGGGTGGAAACCTTTCCCCCTGACTTTTTCCTTTCAACCACTGTTAAAGTCATAAATATATTTTCTAAACAACAACAACAACAACAACAACAACAACAACAAAACACAAAGAAAAACAAAACAAAACAAAACAAAGCCACCAATTCCCCCCAAAACCCAAAAATAAACAAATAAACAATCAAACCAAAAACCCCAAAAAACAAACAAACAAAAAAACCAAAACAGAAGGAAGAAAGTGCTTATAAACATGTACTGTCTGTAAGTACAACTTAATTCAAAAGAGAGTCAATCACATTTAAAAAATTAAAGATAGAAATATAGATAGATATCTTAAGAGATGTAGATGCTAAGGCCTTTACAGCTGCAATGGAAAAAAGTCAAACTCTAGGGAAAATATATGGGTAAAACATACATATATTTTTTAAAACCTTTGTTGTTTTGATCTCCTAATTTTAATTAATTATTTAAGTATTTTTATTTTGCACAGGCTCCATGATTTTAATCAGAAATCCTATGTTAATTACTAAGAAATCTCAAGAATGACTCTCTGCCACTTTGTCATAGGTATCTTCCATTTAAAAGTACCTGAGACCTCTCACGTTGGTTCTGCTATTGGACGGATCAGAGCTGTGGACCCTGATTTTGGGAAAAATGCAGAAATTGAGTACAACATAGTTCCAGGAGATGGAGGAAACTTGTTTGACATCACAACAGATGAGTACACCCAGGAAGGAGTCATAAAACTGAAAAAGGTATGTGGCACCAATGAGTGGATGTGCCTATGACTCAAAGGAGAAACTAGAGAAGAGAATGAAATGTGCAATTTTACCTCCTAAATAGCACACAGTAATTGTGCTACATAAGTAGTTTATATCTCTATTTGAATCCACGGTTGTGATCTTAATTTTAAAAGTCATTGCAGTTTAGTCTTTCATTTCACATGTAGTCAGGTATGACATTTCATAAATAATGTCATGGTGAAGAAGTAATTCCTATCTCTGTCTAGAAAGTACGATTTCTCTTTTATGGGAAGTTTTCTACCTAAGACCATACAAAAAACATTTTAGCTCAGAGCGTGGAATGAAAGAGCTATATTTTATGTTAGAGATAATGTAATAAATATTGAATTATAAGCAGTTTCTTTTCAAAATTTTGACTTTGTGTTTGCTATTTAAGGAATCTGTTGTAAAGTACTATGGTGAACACAGTTTTTATTCAGCATAGAAGAGTCCCAAATGTTTGCAAATAGCCACGCCCTACTTCCAGCCTCGTGACAGTGTCCCAAGTAGCTGGTTTTCAGATACTCGTGCCGGGAAACACACTGCATCTCAGCCACTGATGTTGCTTTAGTGCACTAGAACAAGTTCAAAATTACTGAATTTATGAATTTCAAATGTGGAAAGGATGAATTTTATCTAGAATTTAGTGATTAAAACACTGAGTAGGAGAAATCCAAAACATAGAGTGTCAATTTTTAACCAGTTATTATTTTCTGAGCCCAGGCATTTACACATACACCAATGATCAACTCGTTCAGTAGACAAAAATCTGAACCACGGCTCATTTTGGAAGACACAGTTATGTTTTATAGACAGCTCAGGCTTGTAGGTGTAAATTTTGTAAAAAAACAAACTATTAGCTGAACACTTCACAAGGGTCTGTGATGGAAAGATTTCTGGACATGTATATTAAGAAAAGCTTTAGGAAGAGTAAAGCTTTAGTTCTAAGAAAATTTAGAATGTAGGTGCTTAACTTCCCTCGGCTCTGACCATAGATCTATATTTGCATTATGTTCATTCTAATAATGGGATTCCTGGTTTCAACCTCCTGACCTGGGAAACAGTAAATTATCCATGGGTGCATTAAAGGACAAGATGATGTGAAGTCACTGACTCTTCTGCTAGTTTTAATGACATAAAATGGAAGCCACTATACTCACAGGAAGTAATTTGTCAATGAGACAGAAATTCTTTGACCTCTTCATACCCCCCTTCTTTTCTGACTAAGAATTTGAGTCTACTGTTTCCTTCTAATGGGAGTTTGTAGACTTTGTTTAATTTTTAAAAACCCTTCTGATCACCTTTTTCCCTCTATGCAGATGACTCAAAAATGGGTCCATCTGGAGCTGTCAGGCTGAGCAGCTGCATACCCCTCCATATGCACTGCCAGTCGGAAATTGCAGTGAGTGGGAACCATTAAAAATTAATATTTGATCATCAAGAGCAGGTTTTTGATAGAATTCAGTTCTCCTTGTATTAGTCCTAAGCCTCATCTGTGCTGCTTGTTTTTATACACAACAATAGAATTTTCCATACTTGTGGTTAGGTGTATATATTACCCCCTGCTGGTTGTCCAAGTTGGCAGTGATGATGTTGATAGGAAGGGTGCTAGGGTAATTAAAAGGGACTTCAAGGCTCTGGGCCAATTGGTTGATGGGACAGGAGTGCAGGCGGTGTTCTGCTCAGTTCCTTCAGTAGCAGAGATGAATGATGAAAGGAACAGGAAAACCCATGTTATCAATTAGTGGCTTAAGGGCTGGTGCCGTCAGCATAATTTGGGGTTTTTTGGTTGTGAGGCAACTTCTATGTCACCAGACCTGCTAGAGTCAAATGAGCTCCATCTATCTAACAAGGGCTAGAAGGATTCTAGCCCATGAGAGGCCTTTAAAATTGGTTTGAAGAAGGAAGGGGATGAAATCAGGGTCTCCAGAGATGAGCCTAAGGGTGGTAAGCCAGGGTCGGGGGTGAAATCAGCCCAGCTGATGTGCATGTACACTAATGCTGCATGGGCAACAAACAAGAGGAGCTGGAAGCCAAGGTACAGGACAGCTATGACACAGTCTCCATCACAGAAACGCGGTGGGATGACTCGCATGACTGGGGTGCTGCAATGAATGGCCACCAGCTCTTCAGAAGGGACAGGTGAGGAAGGAGAGCCAGTGGGGTGGCTCTGTACATTAGGCAGTCCCTTGACATGATAGAATTTGAGGTCAGTGCTGATACAGTTGAATGCCTATGGGTAAGGATCAGGGGGAAGGCCAACAAGGCAGACATCCTGGTGGGACTACCCAAACAGATTGAAGAGGTGGATATATTATTCTATAAGCAGCTGGAGGACGTTTCAAGATCACCAGCCGGGGGTGGGGGGCTCTGCTAGCCCTTCTGTTTACAAACAGAGAAGAGCTGGTGGGAGATGGGGTGCTTGGAGGCCGTCTGGGGTACAGTGACCATGAAATAATAGAGTTTTCAATGTTTGGTGAAACAAGGAGTGGCATCAACAAAACTTCTACACTGGACTTCTGGAAGGCAAACCTCAG
This sequence comes from Melanocharis versteri, assembly GCA_013397845.1. Lineage (NCBI taxonomy): Eukaryota > Metazoa > Chordata > Aves > Passeriformes > Melanocharitidae > Melanocharis > Melanocharis versteri. The sequence goes on from VZTG01003997.1 coordinate 247,691, forward strand.
CCTATTCAGGATGCAGATCAGAGAGTACCTTGGGAAACAGCCAGTAAAAACAGAGGGGTCCAGGAAGGATAGACATGCTTCAAGAAAGAAATCTTGAAGGTGCGGGAGCNCTTCAAGAAAGAAATCTTTAAGGTGCGGGAGCAGGCTATCTCTATGTGTCAAAACGAGGTAGCAGGAAAAACAACTGACCTGTCTGGGCAGGGAGCTTTTGAAGGAACCAAGGAGAAAAAACAGGGTATATCATCTCTGGAAAAATGGGCAGGCAACTCAGGAAATGTTTGAGGATGTCATTAGGTCATGAAAGAAGAAAATTAGAGAGGTGAAAGAAAAAATAAAATTGACACAACCACTCCCATATCCAAATACTTTAGAGCTGGTCATTGTATTTAGTCTTTCCAGCAACAAGATAGGGCATAATCTGAACTAGGGAACTTTTACAACCGCAGAATTTGATCCATGTTGCCTAATGTAAATGATAGATCTCGTCACTGAACATGAGGGAAAAACTGTGATCCTAATCCCTTCTTAATCTTTGTCATAGTGAGAGGGTACAGTGAGAAAATATGAATATCAGGAAATACCGGCTTTGTTCTATGCAGGAGTGTGGAAAGAAGATAAACCAAATGCACAGGGCCTTCAGCAAAGTATGCCTTTATACTGACCCTACACTTTGTCTTTCACAAAACTTTTCTCAGGAAAAGATCCCTTTCACAGAACTTTAAATCATCCAAGTGTTTTAAGACATTTTGGAGTCATCCAAAATCCATCCACTTAGGTCCTTCGTTAGATCCCAGGTTAAACAAGAGCAATATGGATTCTTAAAGATATTGTTCGGTCAGTTGTCTTTTTATATCTTTACACTTGTAGTCATATAACTGTGTTTTCATGGGTTGCAGTTTTTAGATTACAGAAGTGCTGGACACTCACAATTCTATAGACATCTATTAAAATGCATGCTACTTGTACAGTACAAGCCCACAACAGCACTATTCATTTGCCTGCAGAGAAGCAATTTCACATTGCAAGATGTTCAGAACACTGATTTGACCTTGTGGGATTATGCAAATATTTAAGTATGTACTGAAGTCTTTTTTAAAATCAAAGTGGGTTAATGAATAGGACCAACATGTTCAATTAAGAATTATAAATAATAAACAGAGAAAGCCACTAATAAAAAGTGCTATATGCTTTAAAATCAGGTTTGCACTTTCTTCTCTATTATAGCATATTCTGGTGCTGTAAGTGCTGCAATAATTCAGTGCTGAGCCATTTCAAAACCATTTATAAAATTAGCTTTTATTTTCACTCAAAAATTTTTTGCAGCCAGAAACTCTCCGTCACTGCATAAATGCTTTTTTTGGTCTGTTGTTATGCAGAAAAACATTGAGAGATTTCTATATCAAAATTGATAAAAATGAAGCCTTCCTGGACTACCTTTATTTTTGGTGGAAAATACATTTGATGAGAAAAAAATTGCACAGACTAAACTGTTCCTTTTAGCACACTTAGTGTGTTGACGGATGAAGAAGGCCATTCTCTGCTTCTAGGATGCTAAATGGGTAAGAACAGCTACAGCTGGACAAGTTGTGGATTTTAAATCCTCTGTTTTGATTGCTCATTTATTTTTGTGCTATGATCCTACACAAGTCTGGTTACTACTACTCTTGTGCTAATTACATATATTAAAAATGTAATAGCTCTTCTTACATTCTGCTAAATAAATCATCCAAATGCCGTCTAGCACCACTGTGTGGTTAGTACTGTAATAATTTTTTTTCTCTCAAAATAAAAAATAAACGAAAATAGTATCCCTAAAAAAGGAGGGGAAAATCTGGCTTAAGGATAGTGCTGTATACAGTTCTCTGTAAGAGTAAGAAATATTTCTATGTTAGGAATAGAATTATAATCTGAGCACAGATAATAATGTTAGCACAGGCACTATCTGCCTGTAATCATAACCCACGAGTTTGTGGGAGTGGGAATAGTGGTTGTGCATTTTGAGGAGGAAGAGCAGGCAATATTAAGTCCTAGAGTACAGGCAGAAAGTGCTGAGCTGTGTACAGATACAATCACAATGAACAACAGGAAAAGTAAGGAAGAGGAGACGTTCAGTCTTTGTAGCTTGTGGATAGAGCTGTTTGGTTCGGTTTTCCCTGAAACAGGGAAAGGCACCTTCAGAAATGGGTGAGATGCTTGAGAGCAACAAAAAAATGAACCTCTGACACTGGTCAGCTTATCCCCTTCTCCAGATACAGAACATATGTGTATTTTGCCCACTTCCCATCAAATCTTGAAATACTCACTATGGATCTCATTTTTTGCTGTGCATTCTCAACTCTGACTGATGAATGCTCCTGGTTGATCTAGAGCTTACTTTACTGAACCTGCTCTGTAGTACCAGTTATTTCCTTATGCTATATAGAATCCAGTGCAGAAGTCCAGTTAGTGAAACATAACTGCACGTACAGAAACTGTGTCAATGCACAGCAAACTGTCTTATGCCAATATTTCACAAAATGCATAGATGCTCAACTCATTTGAAGGGGGAAGTGTTGCAGGCTTTTGAGACCAGCATATGTGACCCAGAGTTATTCTGCAATGTCACAATGCTAGTATGAAGTCAAGCCTAAGTTAACATGCACTTCCTGTCAGCCCAGCCCTACTATCCATAACTATCCATATATCCTGGGACNGAGGCCGTCTGGGGTACAGTGACCATGAAATAATAGAGTTTTCAATGTTTGGTGAAACAAGGAGTGGCATCAACAAAACTTCTACACTGGACTTCTGGAAGGCAAACCTCAGCCTATTCAGGATGCAGATCAGAGAGTACCTTGGGAAACAGCCAGTAAAAACAGAGGGGTCCAGGAAGGATAGACATGCTTCAAGAAAGAAATCTTGAAGGTGCGGGAGCAGGCTATCTCTATGTGTCAAAACGAGGTAGCAGGAAAAACAACTGACCTGTCTGGGCAGGGAGCTTTTGAAGGAACCAAGGAGAAAAAACAGGGTATATCACCTCTGGAAAAATGGGCAGGCAACTCAGGAAATGTTTGAGGATGTCATTAGGTCATGAAAGAAGAAAATTAGAGAGGTGAAAGAAAAAATAAAATTGACACAACCACTCCCATATCCAAATACTTTAGAGCTGGTCATTGTATTTAGTCTTTCCAGCAACAAGATAGGGCATAATCTGAACTAGGGAACTTTTACAACCGCAGAATTTGATCCATGTTGCCTAATGTAAATGATAGATCTCGTCACTGAACATGAGGGAAAAACTGTGATCCTAATCCCTTCTTAATCTTTGTCATAGTGAGAGGGTACAGTGAGAAAATATGAATATCAGGAAATACCGGCTTTGTTCTATGCAGGAGTGTGGAAAGAAGATAAACCAAATGCACAGGGCCTTCAGCAAAGTATGCCTTTATACTGACCCTACACTTTGTCTTTCACAAAACTTTTCTCAGGAAAAGATCCCTTTCACAGAACTTTAAATCATCCAAGTGTTTTAAGACATTTTGGAGTCATCCAAAATCCATCCACTTAGGTCCTTCGTTAGATCCCAGGTTAAACAAGAGCAATATGGATTCTTAAAGATATTGTTCGGTCAGTTGTCTTTTTATATCTTTACACTTGTAGTCATATAACTGTGTTTTCATGGGTTGCAGTTTTTAGATTACAGAAGTGCTGGACACTCACAATTCTATAGACATCTATTAAAATGCATGCTACTTGTACAGTACAAGCCCACAACAGCACTATTCATTTGCCTGCAGAGAAGCAATTTCACATTGCAAGATGTTCAGAACACTGATTTGACCTTGTGGGATTATGCAAATATTTAAGTATGTACTGAAGTCTTTTTTAAAATCAAAGTGGGTTAATGAATAGGACCAACATGTTCAATTAAGAATTATAAATAATAAACAGAGAAAGCCACTAATAAAAAGTGCTATATGCTTTAAAATCAGGTTTGCACTTTCTTCTCTATTATAGCATATTCTGGTGCTGTAAGTGCTGCAATAATTCAGTGCTGAGCCATTTCAAAACCATTTATAAAATTAGCTTTTATTTTCACTCAAAAATTTTTTGCAGCCAGAAACTCTCCGTCACTGCATAGATGCTTTTTTTGGTCTGTTGTTATGCAGAAAAACATTGAGAGATTTCTATATCAAAATTGATAAAAATGAAGCCTTCCTGGACTACCTTTATTTTTGGTGGAAAATACATTTGATGAGAAAAAAATTGCACAGACTAAACTGTTCCTTTTAGCACACTTAGTGTGTTGACGGATGAAGAAGGCCATTCTCTGCTTCTAGGATGCTAAATGGGTAAGAACAGCTACAGCTGGACAAGTTGTGGATTTTAAATCCTCTGTTTTGATTGCTCATTTATTTTTGTGCTATGATCCTACACAAGTCTGGTTACTACTACTCTTGTGCTAATTACATATATTAAAAATGTAATAGCTCTTCTTACATTCTGCTAAATAAATCATCCAAATGCCGTCTAGCACCACTGTGTGGTTAGTACTGTAATAATTTTTTTTCTCTCAAAATAAAAAATAAACGAAAATAGTATCCCTAAAAAAGGAGGGGAAAATCTGGCTTAAGGATAGTGCTGTATACAGTTCTCTGTAAGAGTAAGAAATATTTCTATGTTAGGAATAGAATTATAATCTGAGCACAGATAATAATGTTAGCACAGGCACTATCTGCCTGTAATCATAACCCACGAGTTTGTGGGAGTGGGAATAGTGGTTGTGCATTTTGAGGAGGAAGAGCAGGCAATATTAAGTCCTAGAGTACAGGCAGAAAGTGCTGAGCTGTGTACAGATACAATCACAATGAACAACAGGAAAAGTAAGGAAGAGGAGACGTTCAGTCTTTGTAGCTTGTGGATAGAGCTGTTTGGTTCGGTTTTCCCTGAAACAGGGAAAGGCACCTTCAGAAATGGGTGAGATGCTTGAGAGCAACAAAAAAATGAACCTCTGACACTGGTCAGCTTATCCCCTTCTCCAGATACAGAACATATGTGTATTTTGCCCACTTCCCATCAAATCTTGAAATACTCACTATGGATCTCATTTTTTGCTGTGCATTCTCAACTCTGACTGATGAATGCTCCTGGTTGATCTAGAGCTTACTTTACTGAACCTGCTCTGTAGTACCAGTTATTTCCTTATGCTATATAGAATCCAGTGCAGAAGTCCAGTTAGTGAAACATAACTGCACGTACAGAAACTGTGTCAATGCACAGCAAACTGTCTTATGCCAATATTTCACAAAATGCATAGATGCTCAACTCATTTGAAGGGGGAAGTGTTGCAGGCTTTTGAGACCAGCATATGTGACCCAGAGTTATTCTGCAATGTCACAATGCTAGTATGAAGTCAAGCCTAAGTTAACATGCACTTCCTGTCAGCCCAGCCCTACTATCCATAACTATCCATATATCCTGGGACTTTTCCATAATTTTACATGAAAGCCTCTATCAGAAACAATACTCTTGTATTTCTTTTGTGTGGGTAAAAACCAGAAATTTCTGGAGTTCTGCCTCGTTGTGAAGCAGAACAAACTGACAGGGTAGTTCTTTTTCCACCCTTGCTGTGATTATCATCAGAATTCATTATGTCTTTCAGACAATTTTTTTCTTTCAATTCTTTAATTCTTTCTTTCTCTTCCCCTCTGTTTACCTAATATACAATTTTAGATATAGATTCATCTATATAGCAGCATTTCTTAACTTCTGCCTTGAATGTGAAAAACAGTAATATTTCAAAAGATGTTTATTTCTAATACAGAACTGTTTTTGTGCTGTCCTAGTCATACTCAATAAGTCCATTCATGGTACTTACAGAGTTGCAAGGTAAAGTGGTTTGTCAGTATGTGTTATTTGGTTTGGGGATTTGTAGAATGGCTTTGCTGTGCACAGGTGTGTATATGCTGATAGCAGTTTACTAAGCAACTATATAGAGCAGCTTGTAACCTCAACATAGGAAAAAGCAGATAAGAACAAGTTGAGGGGGCCAAATACATCTGTTCTGTCACTGGTACTTAGAACATTAATTAGAAATACTCCAGTTATTGAACAGTTCTCAGTTAATAAGGCATCGCCTCAATATTAGCAAAAATGCTGTTTACTGCACAAAAAAATAATGTCTGCAAAATAAAAGCCTTATTCAAACTTACCTTCTGCATGTAATTACTTTTACAGAAGGAATAAAAATTTCTCTTGGTTATTAAAAAAAAAAATCTATGAAGTCATTCCATTAAAATCTGATTAACTGAAAGACATTTCAAGAACCTTACAGGGTTGGTTTGGGATTTTTTTTTTTTATGATCCAAACATTCTACTGTGTTTGTGTCCTTAGCAGCATTCCAGATTAGAAATTAAAATGGGACTGAGCACTCTCAGATACTTATTGTATAACAGCAAAACACAGTGGTGGGGTTTCTTTTTTTGGTTTTTTTGGGGTTTTTTTGGGGTTTTTTGGGGGGTTTTTTTTTGGGTTTTTTTTTGGTTTTTTTTGTTGTTGTTGTTTTTGGTTTTTTTTGTTTTTGTTTTTGTTTTTTTTTTTTTTTNTGTTGTTGTTTTTGGTTTTTTTTGTTTTTGTTTTTGTTTTTTTTTTTTGTTGGTTTTTTTTGTTGGTTTTTTTTGTTTTTTTTTGTTTTTTTTTTTGTTTTTTGTTTTTTGTTTTTTAATACAGCTAAAATATTGTGTGGACCACTCATTTCCTTGACAGATTTTAATGATATCTACTAAAAATTACAAATATAGTAAAATGGCTTTTTTAACATGTTTTAAAACAAAAATAAAAAAATCCAAAATGTTTTGCCTGAAAGCTATACAGACATTCAATTCTACTCTTTTCAGGCAGACTCTAGACAATTCAGACAAATGCCAAAATTTGAAACTGTCAATGCTATCTATATGACTCAACTGTTTGAATCTGGGAAAACCAGAACTGATCAGGAGATTATAGCATGAAATCCCCATGCACACAAGACATTAAAACTATACTCTTGTTACATGATGTATGTTGTATAAAATCTTTTTGTATTTGAAATTAAGTCCTAGGTTTACCACTTGCATAATTTCCCATCTCTCCATACATTTCAGTTGTGGTTTAGCCTCACTTCGGCTAAAGGCTAATTTCTGCTATTTTGTGTGAGTCTGTCACTGATTTCTTTGTCTCATGATGGCTCATCACTTTCAGCCTGTCTCTTCTTATTTTGACTGCCACCTGTGCTTTGCACTGGCCACATATGGCTTAACCTCTAACTGTATTTATCATCAGACCCATATAAGGACGGAAAGAAGGGATGAGTTGCTCTGAGGTTACAGTGGAAAAACGTTATCCCTTCTTGGGATCATGCTGTCTCTTCAGAAATATGCTTTAGTATTTCCCCATAATGCTGGGGGGTAGAGAAGTAATGCAGCCACTTTATCTGCTTCCTGGGTACCTGTGCAGTGAAATATGCCAGTCTGAACATACCAATAGACAGAATTGTTTGAAATTTTACTGTTTTCTGCTCTGCTTGCATCATGAAATGTTGTGACTGGGCACTGGCCATGCACCATGATCTGGTATAATTGCCTTGAAGAGTAATTTGGTGAAAGACGGCCTGCAAGGACTGCATGAATTATGGCACTTTCCATTAATACACATCTCTGCAAATATGCTGATGTATTATAGGAGCCAATCGGAAAAGTTTTAATGCAATTTTGGTGGTATGAAAGACACAAACGAGGTATTACCCAGAATTACGACCTATGTGGGAGCTTAGATTTCTTTCTTTCTCTGTCTTAATCATTTATCTCTAGCTTAACCCCTGACTTTTTCTTCTCCAGACTGAGTCCTTAAACTTCAGATTTCTCCTCTTATTGTATTTTTGGAAAGTGTGTTAACAATTTACATCAATATCTGGAGAAGAGTTGTTTGTTTTTTGTTTTTTTTCTTTTGGGTAAAATTGTTTTGGCAATGCATAACACTATGCATGAGTAGTATAGAAAATGAACATACAGTGTAGCAGCAATTTGGATAATGGAGCAACGTGTCTATTTTTAGTGAAAGCTACATCTTAGGGTTTCACCACTGGGGCATGAGATCTACCAGACTTAATTTTGTCTGTTTCTTCTCAGGCTTAGTTTCTTCTTCTTTCTGTCAGTCCAGACACAAAGGTGCAGCACATACTGGCTTGTCTGGTAATTTTGTCTGTAGGAGGATGGTTGTGTATGGTATTGGACTACTTTCAAGCCTGATTATTTCTATGGCATTTAGATTTATATGGCTAATTTTAAGTCCCCAGCTCAAAAGAAGACTGAGCAGCTACTCTACTAAAATTAGGAAGTCTCTCATGAGGATTTATAATCATTATGGTAGCTGTTCAGCTAATTCAAGTCAAGGTAACTCAATTGATTTTAATGGAGCTACTTCAATTTACACCAGTCAATCATCTGGCCGATTATGTCCTGTTGTGATAAGGACAAAAAACAGAAGAATTTAAATCTATCCTGGCTGTGACAACTGACTGAAAACACTGGGGAAAAAAATAACAGACATTGAAATATTCTTGTTCAAACACATGTAAACTGGCTCTTTTTTCCAGATAACATATTCTTTCCCATTAGAAAATTTCCAGCTTAACAATTATAGGCAGAAACCACTAGGTGCCAGTGTTACCCAGACATCAGGAAAAGGCTTTGTTAGAAACATTAAAAACAACATGAAAGCCAATGCAGATAAACCCTTTAAATAAAAATAAAGCTTCTGCATCTTTTCATCTAAATAAGAATGCATTAAAGGTTTTGAGATTATTACTCTTCTAGAAGTAAGGGCACTAAATTGATATGCATTGACAGAAACCCACATCAAAACTACTTGATTGCAGGATATATTCCATCAAAACCCCAGATAAGTACACAAAAGCTGCTGTGTCATCTTCAGGACCTCATGAATTACACCTAGGATCATAGGACAGAGCCAAAGTCTGCATTTTGCAAAGTACACGCAGCTCAAGCATATGGCATGAATAGCAGTTCATTGCTAAGAGTGACGTTTTACAGGAAAAGCTTGTTTCAGATCAAGTTAGAATTCACTTTCCAAGTCATACCTGAAGTTTGGTTTGACTCATTGGTATATATCAGAGTTTTCATTTGGGCTCATCTTCATCACTGTCATGGTCTTCTAAAAGCTTTTCCTGCTGAAAAAAAAGGAAATCTTCTATTTAAGGAGCTGGATCAGCTAGAGACAGCTGATTGCTGGTGCATGAGAGTTGTGAATGCAAATCTCTGACTAACTTGCACTCAGCTCATTTGCAAGAGATGAATATCACTCATTTAACTTCAGACATCTACGGTGTAACTGTTTACATCCATGCCAGTCATCCTGATTTTTTTGATGTGGAGAAGCAGTAATTTCCTGACTATGATTCATCTGGCCTATTTCAAAAAACCACCTTAGCATAAGATGAACTGCAAAACAAACTTAAATGATTGATTAGCTCATAAGATGGGTTTTACACTAAAGGCATCTTAAATTTTGTCAGATTAATCCAACCAAAGTGGTTTTGCAATGCCTAATTTTTAGTCAAATCTAATGTTTTGCTTTTGTTCTTTCTACAGCCATTAGACTTTGAAACGAAGAAGGCATACACCTTTAAGGTGGAGGCCTCCAATCTCCACCTTGACCATCGATTTCATTCAGTGGGTCCATTCAAAGATACTGCCACTGTGAAGATAAATGTGTTGGACATGGATGAACCTCCAGTGTTCAGCAAGCCCATGTACACGATGGAAGTCTATGAGGATACACCCGTGGGGACCATTATAGGTGCAGTGACAGCACAAGACCTTGATGCTGGCAGCAGCTCGGTTAGGTAAGGGAGCTTTTCCTTCTTCAATAACTCTCTGACAACCCAAAGTGCTGCTGAAAGTCGGATGCACTGGCAAAGAACTTAGTATGAAGATATAATATATACCAAGTCTGTCACTGTAACAGATAACTGATGCTCTGAAAAAAATATTGGAAGGAAATGCTCGTTTGGGTGAATTATCTGGAAAAATACATTAAATGCTCACATCTTCTTATCATACTGATCATGTAAGTTACCACACACTGACATGCTTCAGAGATGGTGTGTTAAGACTAGGGAATGGCATGGTGCCTGGGTGTCACAACACACTGGTAGAGGACGTGATGTTTGCTATAAATTCCTCTCCAGGCTGAACAAAGACACGTGTCAGGAAACTCCTAGGCTTTTATTGTACAGTCACCATAACTCTGACTCACAAGTTGTTGGCCAACAAGCCCTTAAATTCTTACAGTGTACTTCCACAAGAGTGGTAGCCCTTAATTTTGTAAGGTACACATCAATAAGTTCTCAACTCCCACAACAAGCTCCTCAAAATGTGCTGGCTTACACGCCACAACACACTTCCACAAACTCCCCACTCCTGTAAAAAAGTTTAGTATGGAGTATGGGCCATATTTGGCCCAGGCAAAGCAAAGGCAGAAAATAGGAAAGAAAAGGGGGAGAGAACAAGGAATATCACCAGTCCTTAGATTCCTCCTTGGTCCTGCCAGTGTGGATGGTCCAAAGCTGGGGCAAACAATGAGAGCGAAAGAGAAAGACAGGAAAAGAGAGTGAGTGGACACAATCCATGCCTTTTATAGTTAACCTGGTGCACACCTCTTACGTAAAGTAGATTTTTCACACTGTTTTGTTAGCACATGCATAGCCAGCCCTTCTCCAGGAAATGAGTTGGCAGGTGGAAGCTGAGAATGAGTCTCAAGGTGGAGCAGGAAGTTGGCTCAGCACAGCCCAGCCCCACCTCTGCAGGATCCTCTTCTCTGATCACACCTTTCCTGTAGCAATGCTCAGAAAGTCTGAGACAAAATGTGCTTAGGTCTGGTCCTCTACACTGGGTCTTCCACAAAAATATCTCCAAAGTACAGTAGTGAGAAAGGAGGTTGTACATGCTACATCTGTTTCAGTTAGACCTCAATGGGTGACAGTAAGCACTGCCCCTTTCACAAGAACCAGTTAGTCCCTACCTCTGGCAAAGAACAAATGCTCTGATAAATAATCATCACATGTGTCTTGGCTGAGGCTGTGGGGACGTGATTGCTGACCAACATAGTTTAGCACAAGGAAACTCCTGCCAGGCAAGCCTCTCATTTATTGCTGTAGCTTATTTTCATGAAATAAAAAGGAAGGGGGATCTAGTATACAAATGTAATATATTGATTTTGATGACCTATTTACAGCCACATTAGAAAGATTAAAGTGAATCAGAGTCATGTATCAATAAGGAAGCTCCTTAAAGCTCAGACACAATCTAAGATGTAGGCAGTTGTTAACGCATACTTCCAGTACCAATTTGTGCTGGGCCTACCTGACTTACGGAAAAATTTTTATTCCCAGATTTTCATAAGAAATATTGCAGACATAATGCATCTCATCAGTCTTTAAATATTAATTTTTATCAAATGGGACTATGACAGAACAGGAAAATGCCACTAGTGTCTACCGGGTGCATGCAAATTCATGCATATTTGATTATAAATTGAATTGGACTTTTTTAATCCATGTTTATTGGTTACCTGTATTTTGGCTCAGTACTTATATTCTCAAAATATACAATAAACATGCTAGTTGTAATCATATGCAAAAATTTAACATACAACTGTGACTGTTGAGCTCCTGCTTTGTCAATTCACTCTTAATTTTTGCTTAAAACTATTACTACTGCTCTTTGTTTCACTTTTTTGTTAAATGAATCTTCATTTTTTTTAAGATATAGAAATTTATTTGTTCCTGAGTCTGTGACACATTCCTTCTCTGACAAAGGATCAAAACCTTCACTAACAAAGACTGAAGTCAGAACCTTTTTCCCTGGTGGTAGCCTATGAAAATAGCCCCAGTGAAGTCAATATTCTGTTGAAAACCAAACTCTCTTGCAACTGGATAGAAAGCCTTTAATCACATTGTTGAGCAGTTTTTCATATGACAGTGGAATCATTTGGATGTAGAAACACTCCTCAGTGAGAGTTTTTTATTTCACAAACCCTCCGAGGAGACTGAAGTGCTTTTTACTGATTCTCCATTTGCAACTACACAAGAAAAATAATCGTCTCATGATGGTTTATCCACATACGGTGTTCACTGGAATATTGAATCCTAAGCCATTTTATAGCGTCCGTGTCTATGTATTTTAACCCTGAAATCACTACTTGAGTGTCCAAATGCCCATCTACAGTTAATACCCCTACATTTTAATCTCACTGCTCTACTTGCTGAGCCCTTTCACCAATAAACTGGGGAAGTGCTCCCAGGGTCACATTTATGAGCTGATTCAGCTGGTTCATACCCACAGAAAAACACGAACTATGTCCCAGAATGTTCTGGTGTTCTTCAGTGGCACGACTTTTGGGCACGTGTGCATCTACATGACTTACGTTCAGAGTCGTGTTTTCTACCCGTGCAGCGATGTCCTGCCCCAGTGCAGCAGCCCAGATGGGTTTGCCCTGGTGTTGCCAGTTGGTCTTCTTCCATTGCTGCAGCCACCACCACAGGGCATCAGCCACCATCCAGGAGTTGGTATTGAGATATAGTACAAGCCACTTTTCTCATTCAGTGATCTCTAAGGCTAGTTAGATGGCTTTCACTTCTGAGATAGGCTTGACTCCCCTTCTCCTTGAGCAATTGTTGTGTAGAGCTTCGCACAGCAGTTTTCCACCTCTGATGGTTTCCTACCACACAGCAAGATCTATCAGTAAATAAAGCATGGGCTCTTTTGTTTTCTGACAATTCGTTATATGATGGTGCTTCTTGGGCACTTTGAGCCACCTTCCTCTGCATGGCCATTGTGCAAGGGCATCCTCTGTATCTTTAGGGACATTATCACTTTTTAGTTTGCTATAGATGACTTCCAGGACTTCTAATTCTCTCAAGTACTGGATACCTTCATCTGCAGTGATCCACTATCCTGGGGAATTCACAAGACCTTCCTTAAATGGATATCGTGCCCTCATGCTTTAGAGAGGCCATCTCCAGACACGGCAAATTGCTCCTTCTTTTCCAATTCCTCTTTCAATTTCCCCTTCTCTAGCAAAGGATTTTAGCCATTGCAGCTTCATGACCTTCTAATTGCTGATTGTCAGCCCTGTTATCCCAGCATCACCTGGCTGGTGGCTGTAATCTTTCCTCAAGTCTCAAAGTTCTGATGAGGTCAAGGAACGGGTAACTTCAGGTTCCTGTTTGATTTGTCTCACTCCTTCAAATTTCTTTGTTGAAAGACCAGCTTTGTCATCTGACCTCTCCTCTCCTGATTGTTCTCATTCTCCTCCTTCTTCTTCCTCTTCCTCCCGTTCTTATCAATGATATGGACCTGTAGGTTTCCTTATCCATTTTTTTGTTTTCACTACTGGTGCAAGGTACTGTAGTTGCTGTGGTTTGAGTCCCTGTCTCAGCCATAGTGTCCTCATAGGCAGTTTGGGTTCCTGCCTCAACCAGAGTCCTCTGTGAGTGCTGAACTGTGGCTTGGCAGGCACAGGGCAGGCTCCAGCACAGGGCAAGAAGCTGCTGGCTTTCTCTGGGGTGGGCAAGGCACCCTTCCATCAGTTGATGAGTCAGGTTGCCAGGGTTGGTCACCTTTTCAAGTGTAAAGTCACAGGTAACTGGAGGTAGTAACCACCCTAGGAAACTGCCCAAATCCTTCCACACAGCCTGCCACTCAGGAACTGGATGCCTCGGGGCCCATTTCAATATCTCCATACTTCAAGTTTGTTTTCTCTTACACCAAGATGACACCAGATTCCACAAATCCCATAGTGTGTCAATAGTATTAGTTAATATTATTAACAGTATTAAGCAGCTTAAATGAGGATGAGCAATGACCATGGGAGCCTGCATGATAAACCCATTCACATCAATCTTGGGCAGGGAGAGGGAGATGTATTCCTTCATTATCCACAGAAGATAGCTCCCCCAGATAACAAGGCTGCCATGTAAGGGCAAAGCACAGAGCCATTGTTTGTGTGAACATGTTCCCAAACTCAGCAAAACAAAGAGATAAGGAGTGCAGCTGACAAACCTCGTGTCCAGCAAAGGAGCTTGTTACTCAATAACTGCTATAACTATAGCATGCAATATAGACAGATAGATAGATATAACTGCCTTTGTCTCGCCCCTGTTCAGGGGCCAAAAAGGACAGTGGTGGGTTGACCTTGGGTAGACACCACGTGCCCACCAAGCCACTCTATCACTCCCCTTCCCAGCTGGATGGGAGAGAGAAAATGAGATGGAAAGCAACTCAAAAAGGCAGTTTACTAAAGCAAAAATAAAACTTTGTGCATGCTAAAGTGAAGGGGAAAAAAAGGTTTATTCTCTACTTTCCATCAGCAAGCGACATTTAGCCACTTCCCAGGAAGTGAGGCTTCAACACATGTAGTAGTTTCTCTGGAAGGCAAACACTATAAATGCCCTTCCCCCTGCTCCCCTTCCTCCTCCTTTCCTTAGCTTTTTTATCTGGGCTGATGTCATACGGTATAGAATATCCCTTTGGTTAATTTAACTGGCACAGTTGTGTCTCCTCCCAGGATCTTGCCCAACCCCAACTCCTTGATGGGGAGAATGTTGGAGACACAGTGCTGATGCTGTGCCAGCGCTNACTTCCCAGGAAGTGAGGCTTCAACACATGTAGTAGTTTCTCTGGAAGGCAAACACTATAAATGCCCTTCCCCCTGCTCCCCTTCCTCCTCCTTTCCTTAGCTTTTTTATCTGGGCTGATGTCATATGGTATGGAATATCCCTTTGGTTAATTTAACTGGCACAGTTGTGTCTCCTCCCAGGATCTTGCCCACCCCCAACTCCTTGATGGGGGGAACATTGGAGACACAGTGCTGATGCTGTGCCAGCGCTGCTCAGCAGTACCCAAAACACTGGTGTGTTATCAACACCTTTCTAGGTACCAATGCAGAGCACAGCGCTGTGAAGTCTGCTATCAGAAAATTAATTCTATCTCCACTAGACCCAATACACTTATGTATTGTTATTCAATATTCCATAAGTTTTATATCCTCTACATGAAAAAACAAACAAACAAACAAACAAACAAACAAACAAACAAACAAACAAACAAACAAACAAACAAACAAACAAACAAACAAACAAACAAACAAACAAACAAACAAACAAACAAACAAACAAAAAACAAGCAAAAAAAAAAAAAAAAACAAAAAAAACCCCAAACAAAACAAGAGCATAAGTTAGAAAACCGTAAATTAGGTTGAAGGTGGTGAATGTGTTTGCAAGTTCTTATTGTATCCTAAGCAGTCATGCTCTGTTAGCTGTTTAAAATCTAGATCATCTCATAGAGCTAGGGAATGACTTCATCAATTTCATCATATTGCAAAGGAGTCCAAGCAACTTCTGAGTAAATATGCCCTCTAAACAAATGGGGAAAAGCAAGTCATGCTCTTTGAAGACACAGCCCATACGAATTAATGGATAGTACTGGTAATACTACAACTACTGGTTATAGTTTCTCGGCAAATTAATTCGTTTTCTATGAAATGTTTTACTGGAATGGTTTGGCCATTAAGAAGTCCGTAACAGAAGAAAGAAATAGTCAACAGTCTGCCAAACAATAAAGACTGGGATAAAATCTGCTCTGTATGCAACAGAAGGCAAAACTCCAGAGAGAAAGGCAAGCTAGAACAGCTCACGTGAAAAGAAACAGTATTCACTCCAGCAACTAAATCCATGTTACCAGATAAAAATTTTACATCTGTTATGTTAGGCACATTGGAAAGGGGGAGATAACGACTAAGAATGAAAACTGGATTTGATGCCTGAAGGAAGGCTACCTGGAACTGAGGCTGGACAGAGTTAAAGAATAGAGTAGATATTTATTGAAAGGCCTTCACAGGACACACCCTGGGAGTACAAAAGTCTGGCCAAGACTACACCTAAGATGGACCCCCAAGATGGACCCCGGGTCACGGGTTCTCGCCCTTTTTATAAGTTCTGGCCCATTTACATATTCGGGCCAACTGTCCAACCACAGCTTCAGTCCACGCACTCCCATCCTTTCGGACTGTCCCCTCTCAATTTGTGGCTGTTTACATTCTGGGAGTCTGAAGCTGCAAATGTCCTTGGTTCTTCGGACTGGAAACAATGTGTTTTGTCTAGCCAGGCTAGGAGAAGAGCTGTTAGCACTATGCATGAAGCCCAGAGTTACACACTAATGCAGTATAAAATCTAAAAAGTATGAAAGTTAAAACTAAAGGTATCTGATTCAGCTGTTAAAGAAAAATATTTTGCTGGAGGACATTGAAAATGGTGAGAGTTATATTCTTTTTCTCTTTTCTTCTATTACTGGTATCAAATTTTTGGACGAGTCAGAGTCTTAAAAGGTTTGTTTTGTAGGAAGGTATTTGCTAGAGGAAGGGCACAGAGAATACATTCAGTAATGAACAGGAAATTAAGCACAAGGAGAAAAGGAGCCGCAGGTATTCAACACCTGCAAGGGTGACTGGCTCTGCAGCTGTTTTGGAACACTACCTCAGTGCACCTAATTTTCAAACTGTGTTAAATCTGGAGCTTATGTGTCTCAGGTGATTTGTTTTGTCTATTCCCATTTTATCCATAGTGCTTCAAGAAATGCTCAGCATACATATTAAGGTGAAGTCCTATGTACTCTTTGGCCATTAAAAATCCCAAAGCACTTGTAAAAACAGCTCTGATCTCATTTTCTTCTCAGACTCCTCTAGTTTGCTGCAGTTTGAAGATGACTGGGAGGAAAAAAAAAACAGCTGTAGTGTGTTAAAATGTATGCAATTCGTAACTATGCAAGTTTTTGATAAAGATCCTTATACTTCTGGAATAAGGCGGTTTAGGACTTCCTAAAAATCGTTGTTTTATGTGTCCATAGAGCATGAATGCTATAGACAAAGCTGTCTAAATAACAAGAAAGCAGAAATGGAGGGAAAGACTGAATTACCTGCAGTACTTCCTAGTGAGCTCTGTCTAACAGTGTGTGAGAAGTTCAACAACTTTGCACTGACACGTCTGAAGTTGTCAGATTTCCATGGAGATGATCTTCTGGCAGAAAGTTTAAGAGGATTATTGTCCCTGATGTGAATCCCAGACATGACTGTAAATAACAATGAGTGTCATATTCTGTGCCACAAAACTGTCCTTCAGATCTTCTCTGCTTGACTCAGGAGTTCTGCCTTATGAACTGAAAGAAACACTCAAAGCAGGAAAGCTGTGGGGATCGTGCATTTTCTTGACCAAATCCAGAGTCATGAAACTGTGATATTAAAGTAAAAAGTCATGTGTACTAGCCATAGGTCAGTCCTGCCCTCAGTATCATGGGGTAAGTCAGTATTCCCTGCATGTGCTTCCAAAGGAAAAGCCTATTTTGTTTTCTGAACTAGTTCACAATGGTCCATACACTTTTATGAATAGGTTCTGTTTTCCCAGCAAAATACTTTGTCATGCTAAGATCAAGAAAACAAAGATTTCTTCCAGAATCCTTGAACACCGTATCTTAATATACAAGCACCAACAAGATTAATTAAAGTATGTAAGAGTCTGACTTTTCAATCCCTTAATTCTTCTGACTTTTTTGTGCCTACATTTTTTTGAGTTTACTTATTCTTCAAAAAGAAAAGTCCCATCCTGTGACATTAAAATGTATCTTACGGTTGCATACATATATGTAAAGTCTGGGACATCTAGTTCCAGCACCTCGAGCATCTTCATTTAATAACAGATTAAGTGACAGCTGTTTTTCTGTGTATGATAACATGCTGGAGAGAAAAAAGTCAGTTTCGTACAGATAAGAGATGTTGAGACTCAGGAATTTTGGTATCTTTTTAGCTACTCTGGTGGTTTTGCACACTTCTTGCTCTGTTGCATCCTGTTGGTTTCTGTTGCAATTTTAGCTATACTCCATCCTTTGCATTTTACAAATTCCCTGTCAAACGCCGCACTTTTAAAACCTCTATTCCAAGTTCTAATTTATCGAAACTATCTAATTCAAATCCTTGCAGAACTACTTCTCAGTTTCTGCTGCAGATGCCTTGCTATCTTTTTCTGTCCTCCTACCAGCCCACTGTTATCTTACATCTCTTATGCTCTGTCAAATAGCAGTCTCCTATTCCACAATCTTTCTTTCTCTCACAGCTGGTTTCTCTATTTTTATTCCTGAACCATCTCCCATTTGCTTCACTGTTGTCCTGCTCTACCTTCTTCCTTTCTTCTGCTGAGGACAGACATCTTCTGTGATCTCAGCATCTTGATGTACTTTTTTCTCTTCATTCCAGTTACTTTATCTTCTTTCGAAAACTATAGAAACTGGGTTTCCATCCAACATTTTCTCTGAATCCCAAGTTGTATATTTGACAGACACACTGTCTCTTTCCTCACCATCCCCTCTACTTTCCATTCTCATTTGGCTTAGTGAGCACCAAGCTACCATATACTCAACAAGATCCCCATCTACCTACCTTCCAGCAACACTGGATATGATTGATATAGGGCAATGAACTCCTACTTCTGGCTCCCACTTCTCTCCAGTTTCTGACTCTTCCTCTGTTCTCTGTGTTCTGGCTCCTAAACTTTGTCTTCATGACCTCAAGCAATCACATCCTCTACTCCACTGCCCTTTTCCTGTAAGCTTTTCCCCTATGGTGCCATGTACTGTTCTGCCATTCTCTAGGTTTGAATGACCTGTCTTCCTCCTCATCGACTGTGTGGTTTCAAGGGACTGGACAGAGAAGTGGCTTCTCTTCAAACAGAAGGCAGAAAAGTCTTTCTCTTCTGTGCAAAATTTGTCCTTCAAAAGGAGCTGTTTTCTAGCAGCACAGTCTCTGCTTTACCTTTACCCTGAAACAAGATGTGAATAACAAGTTATTATGCTAATCCGCTTCATGGTAGTTTAAATTTTATTTTACACTTGCAATGGATTAGATGCACGCAGACAGTTATCACAGCTCAGCTGGCAAATCGCTCAGTTGTATCAATTCAGGGCTTGTGATACCCTGATTCAGTGATCAGCTTGGAGCTACTACAAGGAGAAACTACAAAAAAGGTGTGAATTTGTCTTAACCTTAATCTTAAATCTATATACTTAAGGCTGAAGTGATCACACACGATCAGTGGGGAAGGCAAATGTAGTCACTCATTAGCCCTCTGTGATGCTGTAGCAGGTTCACTGGAAACAGACGGAGTAGTGCGTTAAATATCCTTCTTTGCAATTTTGGGACACATGCAGACTGACATTTTGATCTGTGTGGGTTTTCTCGAGACTGGCAGGAACATGGAGCAAAGGTAAGTGCTTTCTGGCACAAGTCAGAAAGACTGTGCTAGCAAAAAATCAGACCTTCCTAAATAAAAGACTGGTGGGATTCATTTGACATGTATAAATTTTCCTGTATCAACTGGATGCACTTGAAGCGTGAAATATTATTTCCTAAGTCCAGCAAGTCAAAAGCAACTGAAAACAAAGTCTAAAACTGAGAGAGGCCAATAACCTTTATTTACAGTCAGTAATTCATCAACTTACTGAAGCTGGTGAAAAATAGCAAGTGATCTTCAGCTGGCATATGCAGTCATATTATGCTATAAAATGTCAGTCAGGAGATTGAACTGAAATAGATGTGTAGACCCAAGAAGTTTATGGACTATGGCTCTCAGTAAATGGCCTGTTTGTGAAGGAAATGGATGCTGAAAATCGAGAAGTATGTATTCAGATCCAAGGCAAAGAACAACCTGGCAAGGAAAACTTTTAAATTAATTTAGAACAGCTAAGTAGCCAAAGTGAGGGGAAAGGAACAATATGATCATTATCATTCATAATAGTTTCTGGTTTATTTCACAGCATTTGCACCACCTGGTGAAGTGATTTTACAAAGCCAGTTCTCATCCCTGAGGTACACACTGTAATTTTACCTCAAGTAATAGGTAATCAATAATTCTTCCTGATTTTTCATCAAGGACTGTTATTCCAAATTTCTCCAGCAATGGATTTCTCAAGGATTCTAGAAAGCAATTGTAAGATTAAAACAGAGCTTTAATGGCTGCAGCCATTATCATATCACCTCAGTAAGTGAACCTCTCAGGGCTTGACAAAGAATTATGAGGGCTCAAGACTTAAAACTATGTCTAAGAAAAACCTATGTACTCCAGAGAAGTGTTTTAGTTGGTAATCTGCAGTTTGGTACACCAAGTCGACCCTGAAGCTCTCTCACTAGTATAGGATAATAAATAAGCTTCACAGTATTTTTCATTTAAGGTCTTTCATCCCTTTCCACGAAGATAACTACCATTGCAACCTAGTCAGATTCCAAGTCCTTTCATTCTGAATTTATCCTTTAGGTCTGTTTGTTAGCATTGACTATACTTTCCTGTCCTAAAATACTGAAGTTTATTATTAAGTTTAAATAGTTATTGCATACAGAGTTTCTTATATATTTTGCACTTTGTTTGTTTGTCTGTTTTTTGTTTTCAGGGTTATTTATAAAGTTCAAACAACAGGGTTTTTGAGATTTTACACTTTTTGGGATCTCTGTGTTTGGAAGTTTCAGTCATATTCTGACTGCAGATGCAAACAGATCTCAGATATTTCTACTTTTACTGTGTCCTAATTCTGGGCTTCTCAGTACAAGAAAGACATGGACATACTGGAGGGAGTCTAGCAAAGGGCCATGAAGAAGATGAAAGAACTGGAGTATTCTTTCTATGAGGAAAGGCTGAGAGAGTTGAGAATGTTCAGTCCAGGGAAGAGAAGGCTCAAGAGGGTCTTAACAGTTATAAATGCACTTAGTGCACATAGGAGCACCTGAAAGGAGGGTGCAAAGAGGATGAAGACATCTTCTCAGTGGTGTCCAGGGCAGGACAAGAGGCGATGGGCACAAACTGAAACACAGGTTTCCACTGAATATCAGGAACAGGAAACACTTCTTGCTGTGAGGTTGACCAAGCACTGGCACAGATTGCCCAGGGAGGTAATCCTGGGTGAGTGGCTCTAGGTGTCTCTGCTTGAACAGTGGGTTTGGACCAGATGACCTCTAAGAGGTCCCTGCCAACCTCCATTCTTCTCTGATTCTGTGACATCCATCTTTAATAAGCTGGAACAGAATCCGTGGAAAATAAAGGCAGGGAATCATCTATGATGGCTAAAAAGACTCTGTCAGCATTCATTGAAATAGTAGGTATACAGATCTATAACAACAGATTATTTTAGAAAATAAATCTGAAAATAGTGTGAAGGAAACACAGCACAGAAATTCAGCTCAGATAGGAGGAGAGAGGAACACATTTTAGAAATAAGTGATGGGATCCAATGTTGCTCAGGTCAGACCACTAGCATGCAAATGGGAGCAAGGAGATGCTTATCCAGCAATTTTTGCCTGGTGCCCTCATGAAATTCATAAAACCTTTGAAAAGGTGACTTCATACTTACACTGACCTCTGCAGATTCTGCATTCCTTGATACATCAGAGACTTAGGGAGGAGAAATGAAAGAGGAAAATGCAGCAGCTCTGCAGCATCAGAGCTGTTCTGAATAATCTCTTATTTTATAAGCACTTCACCAAATCAGCTTCAAAGCAGCACAATGAAGCCTCCAATTCTTGACTTCACTGTTTCCTCTTGCAGATCCAGCTGACAATTCAAGTGAGTCCCAACTGATGATCTAAGCAAGCAATAAATCTTTTACTTGTGTGCTGCAGTTTTCTCTAGAGTCAGCACGATTACTTTATTTGCTTTTCCTTTGATTGTCTCAGCATCAGCATTTTACTTCAGCTTTTTAAATGGATAAAAAGATAAGATATTTGTTCAGATTTTGGTTCCAATAGATATAGAACAGAGCTAATATTTACATATTTACATGATGCAGAAGAAAACAATCAAAGATTATTTCTATTGGATATATGCCAGTAGGCCATCTCTCCTTTATAGTATTTATGATATTTAATGCCTTAGCACTTTATGAGAAGACAAAGCATTCCATGCCAGACATGGGAACAGCAGCCCAGGAAGCATCTCTGTCTTATCTTTGGGATTTAGGTCAGATGCACCCGACTGCAACATAAAGTTTAGGCTTCGACTGAGGCTGACCATCAGATGGAGTCACAGCATCAGCTTTCCCCCTCTCAGCTTTCTTAAGGATTGAGGTATCCACTCAGATTTACTTGCTCCATCCTTCTACTCTCACTCTGCCCATTAGTAGAGGTACTCATAGTCATCCAGACACCCATCCCAGCATGCTCTTTCCCCACCTAAAACCAGAAATGCAAGAGCCCTTTTCTTCACCAAGCGTGAGATGTGCCCTCTGGTGCCTGGGTGCCTTGGTGAATGCAGGTGATGGGTTCTTCCTGCTATGGGCTGGATGAAAGGGGAAAGAACAGACCACGAGGAGCAGGGCAAAGGGCAAATGTACACCTTTCAAAATCAGGGTGAAATTGTGTTCAGGGCCTATAATGTGTGGTGCTAGTAGAGAAAGTATTGACTGCTAAGCTGGGAGTGATGGTGTTAAGTCCAACGTGCCTTCTACTGATGCTCACCGTCCAAAAACTGAGACTTAATTAAACTGCAGGACAAAGCTTTCCCTCTGCCTGGCTGTCTTGAAGTTCTGCCTGCTCAATGAAGCAGGAAAAATGATGTTGAGACTGAATAAAAACAACGCATTTTCCAAATGACAACAGCTTTTGATAAGATACTCAGCTGGTAATGAGAAATGCAGAGCAGACAGTGGAGCTGACTGGAGGGTCAGATAAGCAAATGAACAAAACCTTTAAAGGCAGAGGGAGGAGAAATCACAGGAAGCTGTAGACAGGCAGAATTGACAGTTTGAAAGGGCTGATAACTGAATTGCAGCACATTTTAATTCCTGTATTACCTAGCATATTTTACTAAAGTTCCTATGTAAGATTTATAAGGCTTATGAAAAGTTTAACAGCTTCCCTTGCTTGACTCTGACCCATCATTAGTTTGGCTGTCTGTAGCCACTGCTTTCCTGTCAATTAATTTGGCATAATGGTTAATCTTCTCCAAAGGAGCAAAGTAGAATTTATTTGCACTGATACTACTCATTCCAGACCAGGTAAGATACTGACTGCTAGTATCACTAAAACCTTCAACCTCCTGATTAAAATGACAGAAGTAGGGAGCCATGTACGAGGGACTGTGAACCCAGTCAAGTAGTATGCCAAAGACTGAAACTGTTTTTTCTTGTGGGAGATCAAGTGTTACATAAAAGACACGAAAATGATAGGCATAGAACACTGACAAGAAGCATTCAAACCTTGTCCCAAGGTGTAGCAATCCCTTTGTCCTCCTCTTAAGCATCACTACCTGATGAACAATGTAAACAACACTCGTTGTGGGAAGGCTGAAGTACAGAACACAGGATAGCACTCTGAGAAATTACGCTGCTGAACTGCTTTGGAAGAGGGTACAGAGACAACTTATTTGGGCTTCTGTCAAAATAATCCCAAAATTCTCTGCTTTTTAAGCCAAAATATTTTAACTAATGCAAAACTATCCTTCCTAAAAGACTAGATATATTACCTCACTGGGATCTTCAAAAGCACTCAGCCTGGACCATTACAAAAGCTTTATATTAGTGTTAAGTGCATTTGAAAATCTCTACAAAATCACGTAGAAATATGACTTTTTGAGTGAAAAATCATAGTAAAACTGACAGAAATATTTTAGTATGTCAGTAAATTTAGGAGTGTATTTCTTTTTTAGGTGTGTCAGGTATGATGTGGGATAAAAGCAATTCTGCCGCTTCTATAGCATCACCCACACAGGCATCTCTAGTTTTTGATAGCTTGGAACAAAGCAATGCCTCTAAGACCTTTCTACCTATGCTCTCCCTGTTGGTTGTGTGTTATATGACAGTAAAGGCACTTAGAGAAGGTTAGACCAACTACATTGTCTGTTCATTTTCTTGCATTTTAATATGCAAATTTAGCATCACATTTGAGGTGGTTTTTGATGTCAGTTGCACAGGTGCAACTGAGCAGTGACCCATTTGTGAGACTGGTTAGGTCACAAAACAGCTGAAACCAAATTACATTTTTACAAACTCTCCTCTTTCATTTGAAAATTAAATTGCATTTGGGAGAACTACAGGATAACACTGATTTGAAGCAGGAAGGGAGGTCAGGATAGGAGATAACTACTTAGCATGGAACAGCAGCAGAAGCTCTTCTGTGACTCTGTCTGACTGGGCAGTTTGCAGAAATGTCATGTTAAGATTTCATGGCTATAGTTAGGTAGCAGTGAATGGCAGTGCTGGTTCCTTTTCACACTTCAGATAGAACTGGGTTTTGTCCATTGAGGGTTTTTTATTGTTTGTTTGTTTGCTTGTTTGTTATTGTTTACCCTCCATTTCTAGTATTCCTCCTAAAAAAAAAAAAGAAAAACAAAACCAATGTATTTGAGATTATTATGTATTGGCATGGGTAGGGTTCTTCTGGGATCTACCTGGTATCAATGAGATTACTGAAGGGATACAATCTGACAGCAGACCAGTCCAAGTTTCCTTTGCTTTAACCTCTAATGCCTCAGCAGTGTTCTGAAGATATTCAGCAAAGGTACAGAAAATTTCTGCAGCCATTAAGGGACATGGCTTAATAAATTACTTAAAACGTATAAACAAAAAAACCCCCGCGACCTAGTGGAAGAGCATCTGCTATGTAGGAATATCCTTTTTTTGGTTAATGACAGGCAAATTTTACAACAAAACTTCAAATGTTATTTTGCTGTTATTAGTGTTAGATTTTTCTAATAGCTCTTAGTATGAATATATCAGATGATGTTTTTATGTGACAATAGGTAAGTTTGATTGCATTTACTTCCTTCAAGCAGAATATCACAATATTAAACCCAGGATATTAAAACCGGGAGTTTTGCACAAAAGAAGTCCTATCTATTTTCATTATACTAAAAAATTTATTTCTTAGAATATTTTATATTAACAGAGTTTACTCAATAACAAGTACTTTTATTTTTTAAAATATCTAATATTTCACATATATAATAATGCATATGCATAAAGCATAATAGCTGCTGGGTTGTACGGTGTAAAGGGCACTTAAAAATTATTGCGACTTTATTAGCACAGGACAACATGAATGATATGCAAAACCAGTCTGCTATTGTTGAGCAAGTAATACATGACACTTTATTTCATATTACCATGCTGCACAGAGGAGAAAAAAGATTCTTTAGCATTTCTGCTCCTGTAAAATTCTGTGAGACAACATTTTCAAGTTAATAGAAAACCACAAGAAACAGAGTCATGGGTAATCTTTAAGTCAAAAGAAGGTATGGAAAAGAAACTAAATTAATATAATACTGATTCAAGTGCTGTAGCCCTGTGAAAGACTGGAAGTCTAACAATCCTATTTAGTTGTAAATAACTCAGATGACTATCATTTAGCACAAGAAAATAAAACGTTTTGTTAAATTTCTTTATACCTTTTTGAACTGAATGACTTCTTTAGGCATGCATGGGTTACAGCGGCAAGCAGAAATCTGTCATTGTTGAGAAACTTGCCGAAGCAGACAAATGCCTCGCAGACTGTGCTGGCGAATTCTTGCAGCTGATGAGTCTCTGTGCCCTTGTGATGCAGCAGCTCACACAGAACATCCTCCAGCAACCCTTTGTTCCATCAGTGGCCAGGACTCTGAGAGCCAGGACCTATGTACTTTTGTATTGATTTTTTGCAATAAAAGAACTGCTCAGCAACTGGAAAAGCTTGTGCTGGAGTATTTGATTCAATATTTTTACACTGGACACTCATTTCAAAAATTCTTGATTGCACCTTTAGCAAAATCATGGAAATCACTCCTCAGTGTTAACTGGAATGGAAGATGATTCCAGTAATCAACAGAAGAGTTTAGCGTTTACCTTTGAGAAGAGCAATAAAGTTCTAATGTAGAGTTTCTCATATTTATGCATGTAAATATGGTGATAAGATTTCTTTGAGTTTTACACAATGATAACTCAGTGAATGGATTTAGAGTTGCAGGAAGGAAATTTTAGTGGCAGGATGGAATTTTGGAGGACATGTAGCTTGTACCCTTCAACACAGTGCATTCTAGAACTTTTTAATTTCTTTCAGGCTTGACTTGAAGTCTGAATTTGTTGTTTCTCATTGTAGGAGTGATTTTTCTGTTTTCCTTTGTCTTAATAACAGCTATCTTAAAAAGACCTGAAATACATTGTTATAGTTGAAAATATTTGTAACTGCACCTTATGACGAGAATGATTGGTATGATGATACTGTTTCCTATTTAGCAGAGTTTACCATTACAGAGACTATAAGGATTATCATTCCACCTTTCTAGAAATTTCCTTTACTGCACCATCTCTGTTACATTACCCAGCTTGCCTTTTTAGTACCAAGCGACAGCACTCGTGTCATTCCTCTGGTGTGCAGCATAATGTACACCACTGATAGAAGGATTTTGCTACAAAAAATAAATTTTCCCTTCTGAGTTTTGCCCCTTCACTTCTCTGTGTTGAAAAAATCCTACCCTCCCCTTTTTGCTGTTGAAGCTCTTTAGTTATCTGTAGGCTGTTATCCTGTCTCCCGTTTTTCATCTCTTATCCAAGCTAAGCATATGTCGGTTCTTTTAATCTTTCCTTATAACTTGGAAATTCCTAGACCCATGACAGTTTTTCTTGCTTTTCTGTAAGCTTCTTCTAATTTTTTGATATTTATCTATTGACACGATGCCCAGGACAAAATCGTATTGTAGAGGTGTCATATTCTCAACATCCAGTTATATGCAGTTATAATTTCAAGCCACAACACACGATTATTCTACCAATGAAAATTTCTTTGGGCTTTCAGGTAGTCTCATCATACCTAGAATCTCATTTGTATTCTTCCAGTCCCTCACCCCTTTTGCTACTCCTGCTTTAATGCTTCTTTTATCTATTTATTTATATATCTATTGGAATTACAAAAAAATCTTAACCGATCACAATATCCGGTTGAATTCTCTAAGCTTTCATTTATGTTCCTAACGTTTTTGGGCTGATGTTTATTATTTCTGATATGATGAGTGGTGTTTAAATATCCCAAGTTGTCATGGATCCTGAATTTCATTTAGCTGCAGTTTAATATTTAAATAAAACTTAAAGTGAATGCAGTTTAAACAATTTAAGGTCATATACACAAATAGTGATCTATCACATTACAGAAAATTGTTATTTCGTTCCTCACCTTTCTTTGCAGTGTTTTTCTTTAAAAAAGCCAGTGTTGTAGTCACTAGTTACTAGAGTAAGCAATGCGCTTTACATCAGCAAACTGTGAGTTAAGACAAGTTGAGGTATATTTATAAAGCTCATCTATCACAGGTTATTCCTCCCTCTCAAACTAAAAAAAAAATCAGTAGGAATTTTTGAGGAAATGTTTATTGAACGCAAAGGCACAATGATCAGAAGCCATTAACCTTCAAATGCCTAATTTTGATTGTGCCGATCTTATACTGCCACTGCTTTTTTTGTCTTGAGGATACTCCTTGCAATGAGATCTCAAGTAATTTAAAAAGAAAAAGAGGAATTACTTAAGCCCATATATTCTGAAGTCAATCTCTTAGCTACCTCTGAGGATCTTGGCCATTAGATCTGATATTTTTTATGATCTGTACTTAGAGAAGAGAAATTAACAGGATATTTATCCTTTGAATATCAGCTTTAACTTTACCTTATTGTTTCCATTTCTTCCCATGATCTTTCCCTTTCAGAGCAGAAAAAGTCTGGTTTTCTGTAAATACTTTCAGTCCCTTAATAATTTAAACTTCATAGTCCAGAGTAGCTAATTTGCAAATGTTACATTTAATACATATCACTCATTTTCTCCTTATCAACAGAACTACTTTCAGTAGCAATTCTCTCAAAGCAGTCAGTCTGAAAACTCTCAAGTGGATAATATTAAACCAAATTCAAACATCAAAATACACCAATAGTTCAGCCTGGACTGAGAAAGTTGCCTTTACCTCAGTTGACTGAGTTGCTGAAATTGAGACCTGCATCACAACCATTGCCTCAAATGTCTTCAGGGTGACAGACGCAGTCTCTGAGGGCTGCAGGCACCTCCTCCTCCCACTGCTGACTAGTCACAGGGGCTTTCCACAGCGACTGGGCAAGCATGAAGTTCTAAGGGAAGATCAGAAGGGACTGGCGACCCAGCAGAAGTGATATTAAACTTAAGAGCCCAGCCCTTGAAGAAACTACAGAAAGGAAGGATTTTTCCTCTTTCCAGTTTGACTCAGTTACAGGGAAAGTATTATATATTATACTTTCCAGCTTCAAGTATTATACTTGAAGCTGGAAAAAATAATGTGTGGAAGAGCATAGTTGAGAGCATACATTCTCTTAGAAATATTATTTCTTTTTATCCTGTTGCATCAAGAATTTTCTTACATAAAAAATGCTTCATTCCAGTTCTTGGGTTTGACAGACTTTAGTTGAAGTAGTAAGACACTTTCTAAACTTGGATTGACAGCCAAATCATTCAGAATGTACACAGAAAATTTATGATTTTTTTTTTCTTAGATTCACCATCTGGGTCTACTTTAGGTACAATTTCACAATAGCATTGGAAGTACAGACAAGGATATTTATGCTGGTGTACAACAGATGATGTGGAACAACTCTATCAAATATAAAAATTGAAAGAATGCCCCCCTC
>VZTG01003997.1:276566-443240 GCA_013397845.1 Melanocharis versteri
CCCCCCCCCCATCTTTGTTTTGTTTTGTTTTGTTTTCTTCTTTTAGGAGGCCGGTTGCCACTACTGATCACTATTTATTTTACAATAAAACAATAGGGAAAACCAGCAATTAAATGTTAAATGTATTAATGCTCACTGCATTGTATGATTCTTTTTCATTTTCATGCCAATTCCAATCAAGTAATGTGCTTTACTCCTTTAGAAGCTTTTCTGTATGCATTCTGTTGCTGCAGAAGTAAGTTTGGACTGAGTACCTTCAGCAAAACTGTATCCCTAGGGACATGATCGATGCTTCCTTTCCGTGATTGCTATACAAACTCTGTGTCTTTGCTGTTACTTTCAGCAGTTTGGGCAGGTCAGAGCTCTTCTAATGCTTACCATCACTGCACCTATTGTCTCTGTTTTAGCATTCCTTAAGGTCAATCCTTGAGTTTTACCTCTTTGGCATTTGGCCTTAATCCTCCCAGTGTAGCTTTAAAACAGACTTTTCTTCCTCTAAAACACACACAGTTTTATATGTCTTACCTTGCTCATTTCCTGGCTTAAATGACACCATCATAATATCAAGAACAAGGTTTAAGAACTGCATATTCCATTTCATATATTCAGAGTTTAGCCATGTTACCAAGGGCTCCATCTTTTCATCTT
The DNA here is from genome assembly GCA_013397845.1 of Melanocharis versteri. Classification (NCBI taxonomy): domain Eukaryota; kingdom Metazoa; phylum Chordata; class Aves; order Passeriformes; family Melanocharitidae; genus Melanocharis; species Melanocharis versteri. The sequence goes on from VZTG01003997.1 coordinate 277,215, forward strand.
TCGGGTCCAGTATCAGAAAGAAAACTTCTGGAAAAAAATATTTTTTCTCCAGAGTCATAAGTCCCCTCATGTGTCTCACAGGCAGTGAGATGGCAGAACTACACAAGAGTGTTCCTGCTTGCATTCCTACTTTTTAGGAGTTATGGGTATTTATGGGCAAGGTATTGTGAGTCTGTCACATTTTTTAGACTCTGACACCTTTCAGCCTAAAATTATGTCAAAGTAGCTTGTCTGAGATATGGATGGATGTAGCTGTCAGCACTTAAGCAAGAATAAATACACTGGGGTGCCTCTGGACTAGGAATGCACAGGAGAGCACTTAGAGCTTGATATGACTCAGCTTTCACCATATCAACATTGTGCAACTGAAATTTTTCTGGTACTTCTTGATATCCTACAAGTTTTACTTTCTCTGTGTTTATGACAACCTCTTCAGAAGAAGATCTGGAAGTATTGGGAGCAGCTGGTGAAATCCCCACTAAGGGCCAATGCACTGGCACACAGGTGCATGCTTTGTGTTCTGTTTAAGCCTCAACCGAAAAAAAAAGGTACATATGGTGTAGATTGTTGCATGCTCTTCTATGATTCCTCTATTGCATTGTTTCACCGCTGCTGTCGCTGTCAGGACACAACAACAAAGAAAGGCTTTGAAAAGGTTTATAAACTTCTGGTGAGGATGAACCCCCACTGTTGCCAAGGCAGCGTTTCCTGTGATAGGCAGCAGAAGTCTTCTCCTCCACACTTTTAAGACCAAAAAATACATTCCGAGTCTTAAGCTTCAGAGCCTCCTTAGCATCCTGCCAGCTCCCATCCCTTCTGAGCATGTTGTCATGCAGGTTTCTTCAGCGGCACAGGACAGCTGTCCAGTTCATTTATTCATGGTATAACAGTCTAAAGCAACTGCCGTTGTCTGCTCGACGGCTCTGAGTTCTTGTTATCCTCACAAGGATGACCTGCTGTCACCCATGTATTCAATAGCACTCCATCAAGCAGTCTGCCATCCTCTGTGCTGCAGCAAGAGTCAACTCAGTCTTCCTTGTTGTCCTCTTCTCTTTGCAAGGAGATGAGCCCTCTTCTATGGGAGCATTCTGTGAAGGCCCGTGAGGGACGCACAGCCTCACTGTCTAGCCAGGGCAAATGCCCACAATTCTTGTAGCTCCTAAGAAGTCAGTGTGGACTCTGGGTGAGTCTTACAGGCTTGAATCTTACAACGTTATAAACCAAATATTTCCATTCTGTCTCTTCTATCCTACACGATGTCCAAAGGCATCTATTCTTGAGAAAACTCAGACAGTGTTAGCAAAGATACATCCTTCTGCACCCTCCCTGCCTTCAACAGTATAATCTGGAATACACTTCTCTGCTGGGAAGAATATTCAGGGAGACATATAAGTCAAATTTTCTTCCCTGTCAGTGAATATGAACTATATCAATGCCTGGTACTGAGAGCTGCCAGGCAGGCCTCTTCAGGGGCTTCTGAAAAATAATTCTGCTTTGTCCTGTCTCAACAAGTAAGTTCTCCCTAAATTTTCAAGGAAGGCAATGCCTCTTAGGATTAGTGCACTTATCCATGGTCTGTCTTGAAGGCGCTCTGAGCAGTCAAACAGACCAACCTCAGTTGCTTCAAACTCCTAGACCATGACTGGAAGATCTAGACAGCTGTCCTAATACCAGTATTTCAACAGTGTTCCCCTGTGTATCCCAATCTAACAAGAAATGTCAGGCTTTGTGCCCCAGATATCTGGGTTTATCCCTGGAAAGTTACTTATTTTTCTGGTTGGAGACATTTTTCCCATTTCTTTCCTTCTTCAAAGCGTTTTTTCCCACGTTAAGGACAGAGCTCAGGCTATGCCGTTGGCCTTAGAAAGATATTAGCTGCTGCTGTCCTATTTACAAAAAATCTCACTCTGAACATCAGAGTGTGTGAAAGAGTGCTTTCTGCCTATAAAAGGAAACTACATTTTCTTAGAGCCTTTGCCAAGTGGCCTCCCCTTGGGGTATTCCAAAAATTTTCCATTTCAAGACCAGATAGATGGGGTCCTATTCACTATTTTCTTAAGCTCTGTAGACTTACTGATGTATCTGGGAGAAATTCTGTGTCTAGAAGATCTGCCTGCAAGAGGATTTTCTGCTAGGTATGTTTTCTTTGGTACTATACATGGAGAACCAATGACAGGAGGAAGAATGGATGCTTGTTTGCAGCTTTTCCTGTAAATTTATATTTTGGGCAATACATCTCCAATAATTCCATCTATACCTCTCTCTTCTGTAGTCTAATTGAATATGTAGATTCTTAAAATGGGAGGAGCTGAAACAACAGGGTATTATGTGCCTAATTTAAGCTTATGTGCAGTGCATGGAGAGAGAAGAGAGGGATGTCTCTAAAGATAATGGCAAAATTAAAATAAGTAAATAAAAATACTAACAATGCTAACAGCGATGACATAATAGTTTTCACACTGTTAACACAGTGAAGATGAAGGCAATGAATTTGGGAGAACTGCTACAGTTCTGTTTTCATCAAACTGTTCAATTCCCATTTCCACGGAAGCCATGAGGAATTCTGCCATAACTACCAGCAGGAGTAGAGCTAGTCTTTCAGTGCTTACCGTGGACTTTGATCCTGTTGATGCTTATGTTTAGGAATGGGCATACCGGGCCTGTGCATGAAGTTAATCCCCTGTGTGAATGCTTCCAGACAGGCTATCAGATTCTGATCCTACAAATACTCATGCCTGAACTTCACTTTGAACACAACAGTGTTCATACTTAATATGTTTTTTGTAGTTTCAAAGCCTCCCAGTGAAGGAGGCCATCACCTACACCGTGCTTTGAATTAGGGCCTGCACTTTTTTCCCTGGCTCATGCTGTGATCTGCAGGGTACTCAGGCAAAATTAATCTTCCTAAGGGGAAATAAAAGCCAAGTTACTTTCTCATGCTTTGAACTCATTTATTTGTATGTTGCTGCGTATTTAATTTTGAAAGAAATTATAATTTATTAAACATGCAAAGTCTGACAGAGTAATTTTGATGCTCCTGAGAGAGTATCTTAGGGTAATGATATTTCTAATAAATGGTTTATGTATTTTTCATAATTTTAATGTCAAGCAAATTTTGAACAAAGAGATTGAAATTACAAATATGGGTAGACAATAATGTCATATTCAAGAAAATGTGCCTGCTCAACTGTGTAAAAGGATACATGCTGCCTTTAGCAAACCATTTCTGAGGCTTTTCAATTAAAGCTATAAACTGGTAATGATGCCTGTCAATTGATGAAATAACCTATTTCATCTACAGATAGGATTTTTTTTGTGATTTTGATTGAACAAAATGTCTCCAGACGAACACATCACCCTCTTTGTGGCATTTTTACTCTTCAAGTCTTCCAGAGCTATTGGCATTCTTAGCACCAAGCAGAAATATTTTCTTTGTGAATATGACATATACTCCTTTCTACCATTGCTTCTTTCTACAGAAGTAAACAAACAGTGTTTATCATTCCATTCCCTATATATTAAATACATAAAGAACTCTAATTAGAGACAGAAATAGCAGCTTTTATTCCTATTCTCACTGGTTTATATGAAATGAGGTGTCATGGGAGTGGTTCTCCAGGCTTTATGATCTTCTAAATGTACTTGTTGCTGAGTGCCATTTTGTTCTTACTGCCTACTGCTCACGAATGGCTTTCTCAATTTCATCCTGCCTAGTTTTTGAGAAACACTTTGAAGGTATGAAGAGACTAACAATGAAAAGGAAATTAGTAGCTGGAGGCAATTGCATCAGAAAAAATATTAGTCTGTTATGATTACAAACAGTAGCATCAAATGTGAAAATAGACTTTCAAATTAATTAGCATTTAAGGGAAATGGGTTTGAGATAGTTATCACATTGCTTTTAAGCAGCTATGTTTACAGGTACATCCCTGCTTTCTATTCCTTGCTAGAGAAAAATAAGAAATAAGTAGATATTTCTAGTTTTAAATGTTCTATATCCATACTCCTTGACAAATAAAGGCTCAGGAAAACAAAACAAAACAAAACAAAAAACCAACCAACCAAACAAAAAACCCACAAAAACAAACAAACAAACAAAAAACAAAACAAAACAAAAACAACAACAAAAAAAAGAATGGTATTGCCCTGTTCCTCACAGGTCCAGTGAAAGGTACCTGTTTTTCATGAACGCAAAGTGCTCTTTATTGATCCTATATATGTGTGGGAATAAGCATACTCTTCTCCATCTCCCTTGCTGTTACCCTGCCAAAATCCTTTAGGACACCTCTTTGTGAGCCAGTGAGGCTATGTCCAGCTCACTGCAACTACAAATGGATGTAAAGAGGCAGGATCAGGCACACTCTTCATCACCATCCATACCTCAAGCCCTATTTCACATACCTTTTCTCTTTTTCCCTCTGAGCCTATGTAGTGCTTTCCAAAGTGACTGATATAAGTAACCAGGGTCACAGAAGATGTGCATCAACTTCTTGGGACTTCAAGCTTTTCAAATAATCTGAGCACGAGGAGTACTAAATCTTTTATTATATCCCATTTCCCCTTGAGCATTCCAACTCGGCAAAAAAGGAAATAAACAAATCATTCTCTATTGTCTTCTTCCTGCAAGGATAGTAATAGCTGTGAAAAGAAAAATAACAAAACTTGAGGCGGCTACACTGCTGCTATGATAAATGAGTAATCTTTGCACATTTGCATCTACTTTCTTTAATATTTTTCACGTACAGATACTTCATCGATTGGAAGAATGATGTGGACAGCTACTTTACAATAGATGCTACTGAAGGAACCATTGCTACTAATGAATTACTGGACAGAGAAAGCACAGCACAATACAATTTCTCTATAATTGCAAGTAAAGTTAGTAAGTATGACACAAACTGAATTAATATGCTAATGTGGTATTTTTCTCAGAATGTAATGCTCAGGTATAAATATAATGTGAAGAGTGCTTGAATTGCCAAGAGTTTATTTAAGAAGGTTCAATAAATATCATTTTCCCAGACTCATTGTGAGGATAATTCTGATGTTCAATCAGCCCTGTATAGTAAAGTTTTGCTAGCAGACCCCATGTAAACACAGTTCCCTCAGAAGCTGAAAAGCGTTTTGTCAGCATGGAGAGCATGAGGAGCTGTATGGATGCCTTCCAGTTCTGATTTCTGGTTTTGTAAGTCACATCATATGAAATGAGGTTAATCAAATAACAGGTCTGTCAATGTTCTTTTTGAAAGCAGAAAAATATAAAGAGTCATTTGATACTCTGACAAAAAAGTACACTAAAATAAAGTCAAGAGTTCATGCCCTAAATGAACTAATCTGCATCTCTGCTCTTGTCACTTCTGTCTGCCCAAAATTTTATGCCTGACCCCCTCTTTTCTTTTCCTATGTGATTTGTAGTGGAATAATTAAATTTCTTGTCTTTGTGTCTTCCGCATAGCCTTTTTTTTAATAAGTAGTCCCTTTTTCTGCTGTATTATGTACCTGCAACTTCCTTCATTGCCATCCATCTCTGCGGCATTTCTCATTCATGATGTTGTGAAACTGTAACTCTCATAGGTGTATTTCACCCTTTGAATACAAGTCTTTGGTCACTTAGCAGTTGTGCAAAGGCCACAGAATTCTTTGTGTTGACATTAAGAGGCTGTAGAAGAGGATCCTGCTGTATTTCTTATTCATTCTATGCTGTTAATGTGTCAGAAAATGCAAGTTTTTGTAGCAAAGAACATGTTTTCCTCAATGTGTTGCTTGGATGAGTCTTCAAAAGTTAATACATGGCACTAACAGGAAGAGGGAGATTTGGGAAGCAGGGAAGGTATTGATCCTTATTTATTTCAGATAAAAAAAATGTCTATCAGTTGTAGTTGTAGTTACCTCAAAAAGAACTATGGGCTCACTCCATGGAAACTGAAAATATAAAGAGAACACCAGTCAAATGAACAGTTGAATTTTATCCATAGATTGGAAAAGACATACACTAGCAGAGAAGCCTAAACTGTCAGAAGTGATTGAGTTCATGCAGGTGTATATTCACAGAAAATCCAGCAGAACTGTAATTTGTTTCCAGAGAAACTGAAAGGCAGGTACATGCAGAAAGAAGGTCTCATCATGGTCTATGTTTCAGTAAAGCTTAACTGTTTGTAGTAGTGGGCAAAGGACATTTAAGATTTGTAAATTTTTTTCCTGTGGTAAGGAAACAGTTTTAGTAAACTTGATTTAAATTTATTATTCCCAAGAGTAACTAAAGATGTCTAAAACCCTGAAATTTATTTGTCTGTGGACATATATATAACAGTATGATATTTAAGCAGAGTTGTAGCAAATAGTATATATTTTAAAATTTCCAATTGTATTAATTGTCCTGTTAAGAATCTGCACCTAAAACATATCTGTGCTTCATTGCAGCATACCCCACAATATTGATACCTTGACCATTATCTATAGCATTAACAACAATTGCCATATCTCTACTATACTAGTAACTGGCAAAATTTGGGAAGATTTGAGATACAGTAACTGTCAAAACATTATGTGCAGTTGTCTGACTTCAAGCATAGAAATAAAGGCTGAGGTTTGAGGAGTGACACACCACACAAAAGCAAAAAATAATGGTCAGAGAGAAAAGAAAAAAAGAGAAAGATTGAGGAGGAATTGCTATATTTGAAGAATTATTGATATAAAAAATTGCTGTTCAGTGCTGACATAGAAACTGAAACTGTCATCCCTTATCACAGAAAAAACACACTGAGCAGTGTCATGACATATACATGACTGTGTAAAGAAGGTGGCCCAGTATTGAAATTAGCTGCATAAACTTCCTTCAGGAAAGAACAGACAGTATTGCTATTGAAGTGTTTTCACTTCCTGGTGACCTTATCTCTATGTAAGGATGTGTATATATATATATATATATATATATACACGTATGTATAATATCCTTATAAAATAAGAATAAATAAGTAGACTTATAACTAGTAGCGGTCAGATTATGTTATTTTAAAACTATATTGCTAAAATTTTGTTTTCTCATTGTGAGAGAATAGCAACAACAACCCTTCCCACACTTTTTAGTCACATCCTAATGGTCATTCTGTAAGCTACCTTGAATTGTCCCTAAATTGAGATGTTTTTAAGCAGGGGATGGATGATTGCTCTGCAGACATATTGATGATGAGATAGATATGAAGGCAGATGAATGCAGAACATCCTTAACCCATTAATAGAAATAAAGTTCAGGTTTTATATAGAACAAAGTGCATGAGCAGGTGGAGGATGTTTCAGACTCACGTTGTTTTCCCCCATTTCACTTCCCAATTCCTCTGTACTTCTTTTTATTACCTGATTATATTTTATTGTAGCTTGTTGTTTTTGTTTATTAATTTGTGGAATAAATCAACAACCTAGTACCCTGCATGGTTGCTGTTTCTGAACATTTTTGATGTCACAGAACCAATCCAAACTAATAAATTAAACATGGCTCTCATTCATTTCAAGCACAAAGGCCAGCTAGCATAAAGTAGCTTATTTCTATGCTTTCTTACCTTCCAAACAGCGTCCCCACATGTAAATCAGTCCTTTAAGAGTAGTCCCTGCCCTTACTAATTCCCAGCACATGCATGTGAATTGTCTACAAGACCACTAGTTGCCCCAGGCCAAAACTGTACCAAGACCTGCTAAAAGAGCAAAATGGCATTAAAAAAATCACAGTCTGGTGCTTGAAAATTCCTCCATGTGCTGCCTAATTACTCCGTATGGAAGTGTTTCTTCCATTTTGCAAAAGAGGAGATAGATAAAATACGTAAGATCTTACTTCTGCTTTCCTGTCCTCAAGACATAATTTAAGGGTAAAAATAAAGTAATAATCCTTCCTGTTCAAACCACCTTCCCAGCTCACACATGTCTAGACCCAAATTTTGAGAATGCTAAAGAAACCTCACCTTAAATCTCAAGATGGAGTTAATCTTCTCCTGCATACCATAACTGGGATTAAGGAATCAGCAGTTCTCCTCAATAGTCACTATCTATTTTCTCAGATATCTTGGATTTTCACAAGTTCGTTATTCAAAGAATATTATGTATTTTCTACTGCTGTAATATCTTTGAACCATTAAGATGTTGACAAATGATGGTAATAAAGCAAAAAAAATGGAAGCAGGATGGTCACTGTCTTACAGACAAGAAATACAAGGGAAGGTGAAGTCAACTAATTAATTAAGTTGATGAACTAAAGTTAATGAAGTTAATTAATTTTCCTATATCTAACAGGCAGAATTGAAACATGAAATCAGTTTATTGATTTCTAGGCTCATAATTTAACCAGTTTGTCTTCTCGTCTCTGTAATCTGGGTTTAGAAGGCATAAGCAGGTGTTTTTAGTGACTCACTCACTGATACCAGCATCTACGTTACTTGTGTTCACAGGGTTCATAAAGTCTTTATTTGAGAGAAACAACAACCAAAAACCAGAGAAAATGGAGGTCAAGTGTGCAAAGTAGTATTTTACATGCAATTCTTCATGCTTATTCACAAGTATTGCAGGTCTTTGTTACTATGTATGAATTCAAAGCTGTACACAATCTTCTTGCAGCCTTCATTTATATACACAAGTAGTTAAGTGATGCTAGTGCAAACCAGAAAGAAAATCATATAAACAAAATGAAAACCTGAAATAGCTTCATCTTAGGCTCTGGTAATTCTGTTTACTTTCATATCTGACTTTTCCAGACCATTTATGCAAGGTAAAATTCTACTTTGCTGAAATACTTAAGAAGAGAAGATTTTGGCCTCTAACATAACTTTCAAAGAACCACAGAGAATAAATCAGAGACCATCAGTGAGAAATAAATGTAAAAAGTATACTCATATTCATGTATATTTCAAGAGCATGCTATCCTGTTGCGATTTTGAGGGGGGTGGGAGGGAATGTCGAATCCTTTTGTTAATTTAAAAAATATAGGTCACATACTTCCTAAACTGTTGCAAAAAGCAGAAAAAAGTCATTTATATAAGCTACTTCACAAAAATACAACCTAAAAGATTTCTTGAAGAAAATGATGTGTCAAACAGGAATTATCAAAATCAGCTGATATTTCCATGTACATGATGCATAAATTTTGAATAAATTCATTGTTTTATTGAAAGGCATAGTGAACATATTCCTAAAAGGAAATTAACATCTATGCCTGCTCTTTGGTGGCAATGCATTAATCTCTAATCTGTTTGAAGAATGTCTCCTGAACCCCTGTCTCTCAGTGTTGCACCTTAAAATAAACACACACACAAAAACAACCCTAAAGCAAAACCTGAGTTACTCCATGTGAGTTGATGTGTCCTTTTCAGTAAGTACTGCTAGGAGGGAAGTTTAAGTCAGATTGTTTCTCCCAGTAGCTGTGTGAACTTGACCTGTTCAGAGATGTTCTGATCTCTCTATAGAGGTCCTGCCCTCTACTAAATAAAATAACTTCTTAGTATTTTTTTTTTTTCCTATTATACAAAGGAACCAATTCAACTGTGAACAAGTGATCTAGATTTCTTCTAGTTCTTCAAGCATCTAAAGAATCAGTAGATAATTCCTAGTTTCTAGACCAAACTGTCTTTGTACTGCACTATGCTTTTCTCTACAGACACATTCTGCAAGCAGGGCTGATGCTGAATTGGAAATGAACAAGGATTCAAAGAGATGTTATTATGTGTTTTCTCTATTAAATATTAAATATTTCTCTATTAAATTCATAGGTAGGGACTATAAATGCGTGGTCTGGGTAGTAAATTTCTGTTGTCTTCTAGATTCCAAGCTGTGTTTATATGGTCAATATGGTCAGTATGGTCAGTTTATCTTCTACTTGTAAATAGGTAAAACAAAGTTCATCTTGCAGTTAGTCATATGTAACTAGGAAATCATTGGGGAATACCTTTGGGTTTGACAGAGGTCTACTGAAACTACTACTGCATTTAGTAGTTCCTAAGAATAAGGAAGAAATCATGCAAATTTTTATAGTGACAATGTGAAGAGACTTTGCCCCTTGCTGTGTTAGTTATAAACAAAAGAAACGCCAAGCATTATAGAAACTGCAAAGCAAGTGCCCAATGCAAATAATTTGAAGGGTCCATTGAGGGCCTTGATGATGATCAGAGGGCTGGAGCATGTCTCCTATGAAGATAGGCTGAGAGAATTGGGCTTGTACAGCCTGGAGAAGAGAATACTCTGCGATGACCTAGTTGCGGCCTTCCAGTACCTGAAGGGAGTCTACAAGAAAGCTGGACTTTTGACAGCAGCATATAGTGAAGGGGGAATGGCTTCAAACTGAAAAAGAGGAGATTTGGATTGGATATGAGGAAGAAATTCTTCACAGTGAGGGTGCTGAAGCACTGGCACAGGTTGTCCAGAGGAGTTGTGGGTGCCTCATCCCTGGAAGTGTTCAAGGCCAAGTTGGAAGGGGCTTTGAGCAGTATGGTTTAGTGGAAGGTGTCTCTGCATGTGGCAGTGGGCTTGGAACTAGATGATCTTTTAATTTCCTTCCCACAAGCCATTCTATTATCCTATGATTTATTCCTGAAGATTCAAGACAACTCCTCTTGTACTTAAACATGGTCCCATGTTGTCATTCCTACACCACCCTGATTTAAAGCATAGATTTCTTCAGTGGTTAAATGTTTCTGCCAGTCATCTTCAGTGAAAAAGGATAAAATAATTATACTTTTGACTCACCACCTATACTATTTTTCATGTATTTGCTATCTTGCAGGAGGTCTCAGCATAAAGTAAAAGAGAATATTATCTGCTTTGTATTGAACTGGTGTCTCTGTTTTGTCAGATGCTGCATTAGCAAGTAAACTTGTTTATAAAATGTATCTAGTGACTGATGAAGCTTATCTATAGAGGAAGGACAGTGGAAAGAAACATGGGGTATACTGTTAATATTTTTTTCCGCACAGAAGTATTTTCTGCCTGCAAACACTTTTGCAGTTAAAGAAATACCTTTTACAACATGGCCAAATAGTTGAATGCTAGCTGTGCATGTTTCACTGCTAAATTTAACACCGACTCTGTCTGGCTTTCAGCAAGATTTTGTTTTTTCATAGCCTTCTCTCTTGCTTTCTCCATCTTCTGAATTGGTATGCTCTGCTTGCCTCCTTAGTATCTTGAAGGTGTAAGCAACGGCTAGGCAATAAATATTGATTTTCTGCATTGAGTTGTGGAAAACAGAATTCAGTTTAATCATTGGAAATTTTTTCCACATGCTTAATGAAAAGTGATCTGAGAAAAGTTTGCGTCCTTAATAACAGGTACAACTTCACTTTTTTCCATTTATGCTCTGGTAAACATAATCACGCTGATTCCTTAACCCATTAAGAGTAATGGATCAAAGTCAGGTACAAATTGATAAGAAGTTTGCTTCTGTTTTCTTCTTAGTTCATATCAGAAATAAATGGAAGTCAAGGGCTTTTGGGAGTCAAAGTACTGAGATCACAAGTTTATGACAGCTTATGGAGACTGGTGATGACAACAAACATAATGCTTTTCTTCTAAAATTATTTATAGGTAACCCACTATTAACCAGCAAAGTCAATGTTATAATAAATGTTTTGGATGTCAACGAGTTTCCTCCTGAAATTTCAGTTCCATATGAGACATCTGTATGTGAAAATGCCAAGCCAGGACAGGTATTTCAAACTTGTAATGATTGCTCTTTTGCTTTTTCTTTCTTTATTATTTATATCAGTAGAAATTACTGGATTTAAGAATGACATCATGGTCAGAATTCTTCTACAAACAAAATTTCTGTGTCGGAAATACATATTGGAATTCTGTTTGTTGACTTCTATCATCTATTTACAGTCTATTTATTTTTAATTTTCTCTGATTATATGGGCCTGAGCCACCCCTTACTGTGCATTTAATAGCTATGAGAGGAGACAGAATCCCTTTCTTAAAGAGTTGTAACTGTGACAGAACTTGTAGCAGATAAAGTGAAGAATAACCATTCAACTGAAAGCAGTCACTGGCATTTTAATATAAACAATAAATATTAAATACCATGAATATAGGGTAAATCTTTCTGATTTGCATCAGATATGTCAAAGCAAGACCTTCTGACTTCTCTGGTGGTTATAGAAATCAGACTTCTGCCTCCACTGTCCAGTGTACTAAGGGAATGACAGTAATCCAGCAAGATTTCACTTTCAATAGTTTCATTTGATGTTCACTTTGCACTTCTACAAAACTGCTTCTTTTAGAAGAGTGAACTGACTTCAGAATTAATCTGGTTTCAGGTGATACAGACCATCACTGCAGCAGATAAAGATTTGTCACCAGCTGGGCAAAGGTTTTCCTTCAAACTGTCATCTGAGGCTTCCAACAAACCAAATTTCACAGTCCATGACTACAGAAGTAAGTTGGCCACACCTACCTCTCCTTCAGAGCAGCAGACTGTGGTTACAATGACAAATATGTTTATTTGAATTACAGTTGTGTCTACAGACCTAACTTTTTTATTTGATATTTCTAATTGCTAAACTCTCTGGGACCTATATTAATAAAAATTCAGGTCTTGCACCTTTTCTTATTTTTAGGGGCAGGAATTGTCAGAACACCAAAGACTGAGATTTCCCTACAGGCCTTCAAAAACACTGCTACCTGTTTTATTTTCTTCTTTTTATCATTCAGTATCTCAGGAAGAATCCATATGCCAATGCAGGTATACCTTTAAACAAGGCACTATTGCTGTCTTGTTTAAATACTATCACTTTGCTAATCATTTTCAAAGTACCAAGATATTGTGCTTTCTTGAGGATGCGTAGTCCTGCAGAAGAGTGAGTTCTAAATATGGACAGTGCTGCTGAAGTACAGCTTAATATGGAGATGTATACAATTGACATGCCTGATTTTTCTTCCGATTTTTGTCATAATTGAGTATCTTTTTTTTCTTTCCCTTATAATTTGAACTCTTTTGTTAGATGGCAAAGAAAAAAACAAGACAAGAAAAAATTGATTTTTTTTCTACTGTAAGCATCTTCAAGGATGTAGTCTTGCAAACAGACACAGCTAAAACATAATAAACTGTAGTAAATTTTCACCACTAACTGCTTTAATCAAATAAGAGAAAAATAAGTATTTCAGCTGTTAGATGATCTTTAAATAACTGTGATAAGCTTTTAATATAAAAGGATTTACATTGCATTTCTAAGAAAGAACACCTAAAGCCATCCAACGAAGTTCAAAAACATTCAACTGTGCAGACTATAAGTATCACTATTTTAAAAAGTATATAATTCTTAATTTTTTTAATTGCTGTTTTCAACTTAAATTTGAGATTACGTTGATTGTGAGGTAAAGGTTCCTTCCTTGAGAATTAAGTGATCCAAGCCCTTAAAAGTGCTAGAAATGAATAATACCAACAGAAATAAAATTGCAAAAGCCATTTTTTTAGCCTTTGAAAAAGATGTATTTAAAATTATGTATATGGCCCACATTATTTTTGAAGCCATGCACTATTGACATTGTTATGTAATAAAAAACTAAAGCTGACAACATAAGCTAACAACTATTAATCCTGAAGAAACTTCAGGAAGAAATAAATTTGAAAAAACAAACTGTGCTTATTTTCACTTTGTGTATAGCTCTCGGTGAAGCTGATACAATGAAAATGGTTTATTCCCAAACTTAATAGTGACTTTTATCTTTGTGTGTCATACATAGTTAAAAAGATTGAACAGATGAGCAAAGAACTTCATTTAAGGATTCGTAAATAGAGAATATAGTGAGACCATTCATAATATTGTAGACATGAATAACAGTATCTTATAAAAACAAAACTATGTAGATCTAAAGCATTTTATCAGAGGGAATTCAAACAGTTTTCTTGAGACAGACAGATCAATGAATATGAAGGATGACTTCACAACAGATTCAAGTTCCCTTACTTCTCTTCCTGGAAGATTAAGGTATTACTCCTCCCTGGAAAGTACTTCAAGGCCCTTAAGGGTAGTATCTTCACAATTACATAGTCTTAGAACATAAATACTATGTATTTCTAAATATCTTTGATTTTTTTTTAAGATTTCTTTAAAGTAAGAGCTTTAATTTAATTTCTTCCTGTCTGTTTCCTGAAATATCCTTTAACTTCACAAAAGTTTGTTGTTTGGTTGGTTGGTTGTTTTTTTCAAATAATTACAAACCTTTTCTTTAAATAGAACTCTTCTCAGGTAATTTTAACAGATTTAATAATCAAAAGAATCTTTAAACTTAGTAAGTCTATACAGTAATTACAGCTTTTGTAAAGTGTGCTTAGTGTATGAGCTTGGTGAGGAAATTGTTCAAATATTATTAGATAATTAAATTTACCTGTTTAAATCAGTAATGTTGACACTGAGATGACTTTGAATCTCAGTAATCTGTTAATGAAGTTTCACTACTGGATAAAAACAAGTGCAATATCCCGATAAAAAGTGGAAACCACCAAGATGCATGCTTTTAAAAGCATTTCTTAACACTTAGAAAAAAATAAAAAGAAGTATGCTATTTGTTACAATGTAAGGATAAAAAAAACCAAACCAAACCAAAACATAAAAACCTTTTTTCATCATTGATGATTCACAGAGATATTAGAAAAAAATCTGTCCAAACAAAAACACTGTCTTGCAATATCTTCTGCCCTTTTTTTGCCAGAAAGATGCAGGAAGGTCTGCTCTGTGCACAATTTAGAGGTGCAATAACACAACCTTATTTTCACTCCAGAAACCTTTTAAAAACAAGTACCATTTCGTTTTAAGCTAGCAATTATGTTAGTAACAAGCAGGCACTTTGTGAAAGGAATTTTTTCTATTTTTTGAGGCCCCAGTGTTGTTCACTGTGGTACAATTAATGTTTTTACAAGTAAAGGTGTCATTTAAAATTTTTAAATAAATCAAGAAGCCCTAATCCCTGTGGTATTCTATATAACTGAAAATCATGGGTGGTCTGACACTTCAGCAGGTGTAACATTCTTGTGCTGCACCCAAGAGAACCCAGGCCCCGTACTTCAGAATAAAACTTAATGAGGACTGGAGTAAGATAGAAGCTCAAGGTTGCAGTTTCAGCAGTGCTGAGATCAATCCACCATGCTAATAGAAGTGATGCCCTGGCAGAGCTGGAGTGCTTCCAAAGGAACAGCAGATCACCCTTTCCCTGCTTAGCTGGCCTCACTCTGCTCTCTGGAGGGCAGCTTCCGTATGGAGTACACTCCGTTGCTCATGTGAGAGACAGAATTTCTTTTTGTCACACATATCCTATAAATTAATTTACTGCCAACAGACTGAAGAACCAGAAGTTATCTCAGGTTGTCCAGGCTCTTCTGTATAGAGTTCAAACACCTACCTGTGTTCATATTCTCGAAAGAACTTTGAAAAATTGAAAGGGGTCATAAAAGAGCAACAAAAAGTGTTCAAAATCAAGGAGTTAAGAGGTTGATCTGATTGATTCTTCTCAAAGGAAGATGGAAAGTCATTTATTTGCATTGCAAGCTATTAAACTGATCTTCAGTGCTGCAATTAGAAGAAAAAAGTAAAAGAATAGAAATAATTCAAATAATAGAAATACGGAAAAATAAAAGAAATAAGATTAAATTGAATGTCTTGAAATTAGTTCTTAGACTTTTTGTACAGTGAGGGTGATTAATCATAGAGAGAAAGAAAAAGTGAAGATGGAAGCTGGTTTGATTCTAACTGTTTTTAGACATTTTTACTTTTCAAAACTGAGAGTAATTGAACTTGACCTGTCCATATTTGAGTTTGATAAGAAGATGTCTGAAGCATTTTTTTTAGCCATGCGCCTTCTCATTGGTGTCTAATCATAACGTACTTAATTTTGGATACTTAGGGTTTATTCTTATTGTCCTTAATCAGAACTCCATACCAGTATTTGAGTGTGAAATTCAGAGCCCTTAATCCTTCTAACTAGTAACAAACCTCCAAGGTGTGAAAGCCATCAAGTGACATCTCATAAAAATATAATAAAGAATATGGGTGAGATGGAAAAATGGTAACTGCAGCAGATTACTTTCATTCAGCTCTGTCATGTCATTAATTCCCTGCTAAATTAATTTTGGCTTTGTTTTTAATGTAAATCCTTTAATCTTTACATCATTTCCTTGTTACTTTGATTCAGGAAAGGTGGCAATAACTAACTGGGAAGACAATACAAAGTCTAAAAGTGGACTAATTGATGGAAACTGTACTGATTTTCAAGTACTCGATTTATTTCTCTAGTTATTTTTAATGGGGCAGGAAAGCTAAAATGATTGCATATTGTCCAGGTATATTACTTTGTATTTTTAAGGAAATTAATTAGTTGATAGAGACATGATCCTAAATCCATATGCAATCAGAATCTTTTGGACAACAGGCTTGGAATGTAAGGAGATAAGGAGAAAAGAAAAACTGAAAAGTCTTCTGAATCATACTTGTAATGTTTTGTTTGTTTGTCGTTGTTTTTTTGGGTTTTTTTAATTGTTATTATCTTCTTTGAAATTTCAGCTGTAAGCAGGTTTACAAGAAAAGGAATACTGTTTAAGGCTATGCAAAAAATAACTGTACCAATCCGAATACAGTAGCTTCTGTAATGACAAAGCAAGACAATTACATAATACATGTCATTCACCAAGTTTCAAATATCAAATACCAGCCTATTACTGAAGGTGATACAAGCTACCATATGAAATGAAGTACACAATAGAAATCTGCTCATGACTGTCCTGTTTTACAGACAACACAGCTGGGATTGAAACCAGGAGAAATGGCTACAGCAGAAGGCAGCAAGAGCTGTACTTTCTTCCAGTAGTAATAGAAGACAGCAGTTACCCTGTCCAGAGCAGCACAAACACTTTGACTATCCGTGTTTGCAGATGTGATTCTGATGGCACCATCCAGTCGTGCAACGTGGAAGCAATCTTCTTACCAGTCGGCCTCAGCACAGGAGCGCTGGTTGCAATCTTGTTGTGTATTGTTATACTTCTAGGTTAGTTCTCATGAAACCCTGCAAAGTGCATTACTCTGATTATTCATTACCTTCACCTCGTGTTTAACAAATGCCATGGAAAATGAGTGGCAGTTTATTTCTAGAAGAATATCCCAAAACATTGACCATGACCATGAATCTGCCAATCCATGCAATATCTCTTATTGCATGAAGAGAACCAGTTTCCAGTGGAACCCAAATCATACTTCTTTCTCTGAAATGATTTAAATATCTTTCTTGAAAGATTAAATTTTTAGATTATTACTAAGATAGACAAGTCCTACTGACAGTAACAGCAGTAAGGACATAGTAAGAGCCCTTATTTAATTCTTCATGACCACTTGAGTAAAAGGAGAATGAAGAAATGGAAGAGGAGAAAATAATTGTAGCATAGTTTGCTACTGGCCATATCCATATAAAGCTTCACAGGAAGATTTTTTATTTCAGGCAGGCAAGGATTTCATAAGGTGGCACTGTTATTTGTTCTACCTTATATTTAAATACTGCCTTATTTGCAGCATATCCAAAGTAGTTAATACTCATGTGCATCTTACTTGTAATATAGCCTTAATCAACTGCTAATAAAATAAAGCCAACTTTATAGCTTACACAGGCACAATGTGGGCTGCAGAAATCAGACTGAGTCTTACAGATGCTGGACTACGCCTCATTTTGATAGTAGTGGCTTCCAAGGTCCCATGATAGTCTAATGCATATCCAAAAATAGCTCCTGACACAGAATATAACATGTGGATGCCTCTTTGTCTTTGGATGATACAGTTGCCACTTAAGTAAACTACTAAAGGCTCAGGGTTACATAAATAGCTTCTGAGTAAGAGTGGGTAAAAGTCAGGATTTCTGCTCTGTGTCAAAAAATTATGTTGTGAGAAAAATATTTTTTTCAAATCAGAACAAGAATGGCAAATGGTCATACTGCCATGGAGTAGCAGTTAAAATCATGAATACACTCATTCTGAAGAATTTAAAACAAAACCAAAAATCAAGTAAACAAAATGACTGATGTCAGTTCTTTTGAAGCGAGAAGAATGCTGTCTCCTTTGCCACAATTCCAGTTATAGCAGGATGGATACCCCACAACTTCTCTGGGCAACAGATTCCCCTGCTTGACATCCAGGTGATGAAGAAGCTTTTTCCTCTTACATTTTAATGGAATTTCCTGCATTTTGATTTGTGCCCATTGCCTCTTGTCCTGTGACAGGACACCCCTCAGAAAAGCCTGGCTCCATCTTCACTTCCATCCATCATGTATTTATTCATGTTAATAAGATCCCCCTGAGCCTTCTCTACTCCAGAATGAACAGACCTGGCTCTCTTAGCCTCTCCTTGTGTGGCAGATGTTCCAATCCCTTAATCAACTTTATGGCTCTACATTGGACTCACTCCAGGAAGTCCATGTCTGTCTTGTAACGAGGAGCCCAGAACCGGACCCAAAACTCCAAGCACGCATAAGCAGAGCTGAGCAGAGGGCAATGATCATCTCACTAGACCTGCTAACAATGTTTCTCCTAATGCAGTCCCAAATGCTGCTGAACTTCTTTGATTCAAGGGCACATTGACGGCTCATGGTGAACTTGTTGTCCGTGAGGATCACAAGGCCTCATCTGTCAAGCTGCTTTCTGGTCAGTTAGCCAACAGCATCTACAGTATGTAGTTACTCCTCTCCATGTGTGCGACTTGGAATTTCTGTTTGTTGAACATCATGGAGTTCCTTTTGGCCTACTCCCTCAGCTTGATGAGATCCCTTTGAATTGTGGCACAACCACTCTTTTTTATTGCCTGAAAACTTGCTGAGGATGCATTCAATCTCATGATCCAGGCTGTTTATGAAAATATTAAACAGAAGTAGTCCCAGTATCAAATCCTGTGGTACTTTATTAGTGACTGGCCTCCATCTGGTCTTTGAAATGTTGCTCACAACCTTTACCATCTGGCAGTTTGGCAGCTTTGCAATCCACCTCACCATCTACTTGAATAGTCCACACATTCTCAGGTTTTCTGAGAAGATTGTTGTAAAAGATAACAAAAAAAGCTTTGCTAAAATTAGGATAAAATCAAAGCACTTTTCTCCCTTCATCAACCAGGTACCTCATTGTAGAAGGCTATCAAGTGAGTTAATCACAATTTCACTTTCATAAATCCATGCCTTCTAGTCTTATGCCCCTTCTTCGTTTCCAGAATTGTTTTCTCCATCACTTTCCTCAGAATCAAGGTGAGACTGACTGGCCAGTAGTTCCAGCTCGTTCTTCTTGCCGTACTTGAAGATAAGAGTGACACTTGCTCCAGTCCTCAGAAACCTCTCCCAGTCCCCATGACCTTTCAAAAATTATCACAAATAGCCTCACAATGATAGCAGCCACCTTGCTCATCATTCATCTGTGTATCTCACCATATCCCATGTACTTGTGTGCCCAGTCTGTTTAAGTATTCCCTAACCTGATCCTCTTCCACCAAGGATAAGTCTTTCTTGTTCCAGACTTACCCTCTGGTCTCAGAGAACTGGAACTACTGAAGGACAACTTTACCAAAAGAGACAGAGGCAAAGAAGCTGCTGACTAGGTTGGCCTTTTCCGTGTTATTTGGCAACAGCTCCCCTGCCCCATTCAGCAGTGGGCTCACTTTTACTCCACCTTTCTACCTTCTTTTTTCTGTCTTGCTTGTACAAGCCCATCTTGCTGCCCATCATGTCCCTCATGAGACAGCACCACACTGGCTTTGTCTTTGCTAACCTCATTCCTGCGTGTTCAGACTGTCACCATATATTCCTCCTGGCTCACCTGTCTCTGTTTTCAACTCTCAGATGCCTCTTTTTTTACCGCTGAGTTTAGTCAAGAGCTTCTTGTTCATCAATGCAGGCCTCCTGCTGCCTTTGTGATTGCCTACTCCTCAGGCTGGACCACTGTTGAGTTTGGAGGAGGTGATACTTGAAAATCAACCAGCTCTCTTGGACCCCTCTTCTCTCCAGAACTTACAATGATTTTTTTGAAGCAGATCCCTGAAGAGTCCAAAGTGTACTGTATAAAAAGCTAAATTAGGATTATTTCTTCTGTAATTCAAAAATTCAAAAATTCCAAATTATTCAAATTACTTATTATTCCAAATTCCAAATTATTCAAATTACTTATTATTCAAAATTTCAGATTTCTTTTTTCTTTAATACTCTGTAGGTTGGTTTTTTGGTTTAGTTTTTTATTCTTGTCTTCAAAGTGTAAATTTAGGGTTCTATTCTCTATTTTGCTATAGAAGATATTCTTTTAAAAAAATCACGTCTCTGTCTCTCTGAACTAAACACCTGAAGTTCTGTTCAATTCTATTTATTTGCAAAGAAGGCCAGCAAGAGAATTATTTGGTAATTTCTCCAGCAGTACAGCAAGCACTTAGGAAAGTTAGACTCATATGTCAAAGAGCAAATCATTTTTCATTGACTAGAGCACTGCTAAGCACTGCTCTTTTCTAAGGACAAAAGTCCCTTTGATTGCTTGTGGCTTTCAAAGAAAGATATAATGATGTGTCATCAGAGTACTAAATTATTTCTGTGCATGTCTTAACTTCAGTTGTCTCTCATTACAGTCATTGTGGTACTGTATGTAGCACTACGGAGGCAGAAGAAAAAGGACACCCTGATGACCTCTAAAGAAGACATCAGAGATAATGTTATCCATTATGATGATGAAGGAGGTGGAGAAGAGGACACCCAGGCTTTTGACATAGGTGCCCTGAGGAATCCCAAAGCGATTGAAGATAACCAAATGCGCAGGGACATAAAACCAGACACCTTGCGTTTTCCACGCCACAGACCACCAGCAGAAGATAACACAGACATAAGAGATTTCATTAATCAAAGGCTGCAGGAAAATGATGTAGATCCATCTGCACCCCCCTATGACTCCTTGGCAACCTATGCTTATGAGGGAAACGGATCTGTTGCAGAGTCTCTCAGCTCTATAGACTCCCTCACTACAGAGGCAGATCAGGATTATGACTATCTGAGTGACTGGGGACCTCGCTTTAAGATCTTGGCAGACATGTTTGGAGAGGAAGAAAGTTATAACCCTGACAAAGTCACTTAAGTACAACTACAGCAGTGAAATAAAAAGAAAAGCAAACCACCAAGAAATTTAAAAGAAAAACCTAAGCTTTATATAGGACACAATTACTTTGATTATAAAAGACAGCAATTGTTTCCAGCAAGTTACTACATTTATCATACCGTCAGTTTTGGTTTGATTTGCGAAAGAATGATAAATCCTGTAACATACACATGTT
This sequence comes from Melanocharis versteri, assembly GCA_013397845.1. Classification (NCBI taxonomy): domain Eukaryota; kingdom Metazoa; phylum Chordata; class Aves; order Passeriformes; family Melanocharitidae; genus Melanocharis; species Melanocharis versteri. The sequence continues at coordinate 298,506 of VZTG01003997.1, forward strand.
TTTATTGTTGTTATTTTGTTACTCTGGAATTACACTGAGACAAGCTCAGGCCTACAAGGTGCAGTTTACTGACCTGACTTAGAAAGAACGTAGCTTTCTGGCATCACGGTGGAAGAGTGGTAGCTTTTTCGTAATTCCACTAAAGTGCCTATTGAAACTTTTATCATTTAAGTGGTAAACTGTCTGCTGTGATGGTGTTACAAAACTGAATGGTAAATCAGACACGAACTCTAAGACAAGAAGCAATAGCAATATGCTGACTTCTTTTGGAAAAAAATGGAGATCACTTCCTGGAATATCTAATGACTAGAACTGTGGGGGAGGAGGGGGGTGTGTACATTGTGTTTGGGGGCTATGTTTGTTGTCTTTTTTTTAAAGAAAACAGTATGTCAAGACATCATATTTCCTCTTCCAAAGTTTCACTGAAAATTTAAATTTAAAATGCTATTGCTTACTCTGAAGATGTAAAGCCCAAATTAAAAAGGAAAAGATCTTAGCATACATCAATGAATATTTAAAATGTTCATACAAATATTACATTTTCCCAAAATAATAAAAAGATGAAAGCAGCTATTCCTTTATGTGAAGGAAATTTCCCTTGGCTCTCCCTCTTCTTTTGAAATGAGACTATGATTAGAACATAAAAATGGAGAGGGTTTTTAAAGACTATTATTGTATTTTTAGTACCAAGACACCTTTTCCCTTGTAAGTATCACTAAAGAAGTACATGTAAAGAACTCCACACCACTTTTCTTTGCAGTTATATTGTTACTCTGTAGGCACATAAGCATATATATTACAAATATATTTATTTTTCCATTGATTATCTGCTACAGTTCAGCATATCACTGTATTTCACTGCAACATCCACAGGAAACATTTTAGAAAACCTTTTGAGTTTGGACACCTTATTAATTTTGTTCTTGAAAAAAAATTTGAACAGAAGCAGAATAAAAATATACACCAGCATGTTTGTCCACTCTTTATGTACATATCCATGTCCAAATGTAGTTGTGCAGATGACAGTTCAGACATGCACGAGGCACTGTGCCTTGGAAGATCTCTTGCAAAACTATTTTATGTGACTTTTTCTGATGATCTAAGGCATAGACATTTTGTAAGACAATGGTTTATGGCCCCCAAAGTGCATATATCCTTGTATTCTCTTTTCAAACTCTCTGCAGTGCTATACAATCTGCTTGAGCTCTACTCATGATTAATGACACTTCCAAGGTCAACCTGAGTCTTTCTTGAACCAGAACTCTTTTATTCACCTCAGGTCTATAGCTTACCTTTTGTATAGCTAAAGAATTAATAACTGTCAGATATACCGAGTTCACAAGTCTGCACAAGTTTTCCTTTACCCTCTGAGGGAAATGTATAGATATTTCAACATTATATAAATTAATCTCACAATGAGACTTCGAAAGATGCATATTATAAATGAGTTTTGGATCATTCAGTACAGTTGGAAAGGGCTGCATCAAAAGCACGATTGGCATAGCTTCTACCAGCAGCGCACTGAGGAAGAGACTCAGCGTATAGCAACAAAGAAGTTATGTGCATTTTATTGTTTTCAGGAAAGGTATCCTATGTTCCCTGAAAGACAGACTAAACCAAGTAAAGCTCTCCTCTCACAGGACAGGGAATTACATGAAGTGACGGAGCCCATTTGACAGCATAGAAATTTTCGTGTGGAAGATAATGTTTTAAATTTTCACACATCTTGACAGCATATCAAAAGCAACCTGATACTGCACAGTGGGCCTAAAACAGAGCACTGGAAAAAAAAATATTTTCTACTAGTCACAACTGAGACTTGATTCATACAAGAGTCACACTTCTGGAAGTAATCAACAATGCTTCCTCACGTAGCATGTGCATGGCAATACTTCCTACCCTGTTGCCACAACTAAAACAAACGTCTGACGCCACTCATTTTCAGATGTGCAGTCCTGTAGCCAACCTCTGCTCTTAGCAACTTCGTTAGTCCTTTATATGCCTTTCACTAGTAAAATCAATATAAGTGAGAGCAATGTTTGACTTTTTGACGCCATGAGACATGCTCGCTCCTGAGGAAATTCTCTGTATTTGAAGCGGATACTGGCTGAACATTAGTTGTCTTGGATAGGTAGCCATTTGTTCTAGGCCGGGCAGTCTGTATGTGAGCCTGACTTCCAAAATGGGTAGACAGAAAATGGGATCTTTAACATACTGCTACACACAATCTGTATGTCAGAGTGAGTTGCTGTATGTTATATTAATACCAAATTGAATATCAAGTGTATATCTTTGACATTTAAGATATTTGTAGCTGAGATGTTGCTATCACATAATTAATACACATCCAGGAAGATTTAGAAAAAAACCTATAATATGTAAATACTAATAAAAGTGCCCTAGAAAGATATAATTAAAATATTTGAAGACCATTTTTGAAGAGTGATCAAACAATTTTAACCTAATATGGTCATTTTTTTGTAAACAGCTCTGTAGAACTAAGGAAAATAATTGCTTTTGATTTATGCATAAACTGGGATCCAGGAAGTTTGTGTTTCATTCACTCCATTTCTAGAAGATGAGTTCTTTCACTCCCTTTCTAGAAGATGCTTGTCCGGTTTTTAATGCCTTGTTTTTTAAAAGATAATTAGAGAAATATGAATTTTACAAGAATTAAAATATGACAAGGCATCTGAGATGATATGAAGTCAGTAGGATTAGGGAGCCCCAGTGCACATGTAAATTGTATCAGTTAATTACTTCTGGTTTTACACACTATATCTTAAAAAAATCTCTATAAACCCTTGCACAGTCAAGATGTTAAAATGGATGTCTCTCTTTCTACCAAAACCTCAAATGCACTCAGAGTGTCAAGAAGCTAAGAAAGTGTATAAAAGGCACAGAAGTGAGAGAACATTTTTATTTAAATTTAAAAAAAAACGGTACTAGTGCACACACATTTAGTATCATCTCAAATGTCCCTACAGTGCACCTCCTGCAAATCAAAACATTCTGTAAAACACTTTCTGCATATGAAGTAATTGAAGTACTTTACTGGCACAAACAATTCCACTTTTTAAGTTAAATATTTATGACATACACTATTGGTGCTGAAATAAAAAGATAAATGTAAAACATTCAGCTAACAGTGGAAGTATCTAAGGAAAGTAACCTATTAAACTTACATCATACAGAATTGAAGACAAATGTATAATGGAACATCTGAAAGGAATTTCAGGGAAGAAGGAAAAAGTCTTCCCTGCCCCATCAAGAAAACTGAAAATGTCAATACTTAGGGAAGTTCACACAATTTCTCTGTGGAGTCAGGATATAAAAGATTGTTAATATTTGGATTTAAGATCTCTACCACACAAATCTGAAATTACTGCTATTCTTGTAACACAGATGTGCAAAAATGGTAGTGAGTCAAAGAGCAATGGAAAGCAATGACAGTAGATTATGTCTCTTGCACAAAGATATGGTTGAATATTTTATACTTTCATGATTTTTACTTATTTTATATATTGGCTAATTATGCTGTTCAAAATACAATCAGAGTTACTGAGGATTTACCCTAGGTTTTGGAAGTAGAGTTCATTATGAAGCAAAGACCAATAAATTACTCAATCCTTTACTAATAATATTTTTCTAGAGATTACCTTCAAAATATTCTTGCCTTAACAATAAGATTTCCATATCCACATAAACACAGCCTATCCTTTACACTGATAAAAATTTCGTTCTGCAGATGCTATATTCATCCTAGATTTACCTCCATTATTGATATGAGAGTTATTAAGACTGTGTTACTATGGAATAACAGAGCTCTGCTGAATGAATACAGGAAGAAAAGGTAACAATTCACTGGGTTAAAGGCATTTAATATTACATTAATGACTGTACTTTACTTGCTGAGATTTGGGGTTGTACTTCTTTTGCAGTTATATTATTACTTTTACTATTATCATTGTTATTAGTGTAGACATTCAAATCCTGTGTGTATAAAAACATCTTTGAGCTTTGAAAAACTTAATGAAAGCAAATAATGAAATGACCCTCAATAATAACCCTACTAAGGTGACATTTAAGTGCGAATGAAAACCAAAGTTTATATTACACACACTCACAATCTTTTCATAATGGAAAATCTATAATAACCTGAATCCTTTTCTGTTCTTATTTAAATCAAGAATCAGAGAAGTTTTCGGAACACCAGCAACCATTGCTATTTTGAGCAAAGCTAAGATAAGCTCCTAGAATTTTTTTGGTGGGCCTTTGGGAGTTTTTTAACCTATTTATTTAATTCATAGGCTTCTTTTATTCAACTTTAGTTTTCAACTAAAATCTCCAGGTAATTTTTTTTTTTTTTTTAATCTTACTTTCATGTCTGTTTTTCCAACCAAATTGCTTCCCAGGGCTCAGGGAAATCTTATCAATGTGTATAAATACTTGATGGATGGAAGTAAAGAGGGTGGAGCAAGGTGTTTCTCAGTCCTGCCCAGTGACAGGACAAGAGCCAATGGACTCAAACTGAAATGCATGAAATTCCATTAAAATGCAAGAAAAAAGATTCTTTACTGTCAGGCTGTTGAACAGTTGATCATGTTGCCCAGAGAAGTTGTAATGTATCCAACCTTGGAGATATTCAAAACCCAAGTGGGTTTTTTCCTGAGAAACCTGCTGTAAATGACCCTGCTGTAAGCAGAGAGGCTGGACTAGATAATCTCCAGAGGTATCTCCCAGCCTCATCCATTCTGTAACTTGTGATAAAATCATACTTAGACTCCTTAGCTCTAGTAAGCTCAATAGCACTAGGGACCTAACAACATAAGCAGAGTAGAATCATAGAATCACACAATGGTTTGTGTTGGAAGGGACCTTAAAAATCATCTAGTTCCAACCCCCCTGCCATGGGCATGGACACCTCCCACTAGACCATGTTTCTCAAAGCTCCATCCATAGTAACTATGACTTGTTTCAGTGAGACAGCTGAGGTAGGAGTGAAGGAATAGAGCAAACCAGACAATTACTAGCAATGTGGATAGGGTAGAGAGGGATACAATATTTACTGTAATTTCCAGTACAAGAAGTAAGGGGCATCACATGAAACTAGTAGATGTAAGGGTGAAATTAAAAAAAAAAACCCCAGATGTGGCTCTTCATGTGATGACTAGCTGAGAGACTCATGGAGGCTCAGAGTTTACACAGGTTGAAAAAGAGGCTGGACAAAGTCCTGAAAAACTGATAGTTTGTGGGTTGCTTAATACAGAGGAATCACATCTGGCTGAATGCGTTCTTGAATAGTGCTTGATTAGCATCTGGGAAGTCACATAACCTTGTCAGTTTGTAGGCATTTTGCTGGGATCTCAGCTTCTTCCTGTGCGGTAAAAGTTTACTACGCAAGTTTGACTAACCTTATTTTCTTATGATTTTACTGTAAATTTATTTGATCTTCAAATCAACATTCCCTCAGTTCTAATTTTCCAGATCACATAGATAAAACCTGGTTTTCTTATTTATTACATATCACGTGCTTATATGCATGCATATTTTGTTATTTCCCTCAGATTTTAACCATTGTAATTGCTGTATTTCCTTCAATTCTGCACACCTTTATATAATGCTTACACTCTTTTGTCTTTAACAGGGACACTAACACTGCTGTTAGGGCTGATGACACAGTTTGGCTTAGTCAATATTTAAAAAAAAAAAAGTGTTACTGCATAAAGATGATAAGCTCTACAATACATGTCATTTTTTGCACGTGTTTCATTTTGTTAGCCATCTTGGTTACTTCCCTGTGTTCCAAGAACATCTGAAAAAGAGAGGGGAGATTTAAGTGACTGACTAGACAAGGGGCCAATATTAGTCCACTATTCTGGAATGCAGGCTACTGCTCTCCTGCTATGTGTTGTAATGTTAGAGGTGATTTATTGTTTTCAAATGTTGAACATTCTGCATTTACTACTCAAATGCGTGTTTTTCTGGTGTATGCCTCTGTCAGAAATTCAAAGAGCATACACAAAAAGGTGTATGGGGAGGAAATGAAATCATATTAAGAGGGATCAAAAATAAATATGCCTTAAAAGCTTCTCTTATATTATTTGGTCACATGACTGCAGTAAATAGTTATATTTTAAGGTTTATATTTTTAATTTTGTCCTTGGAGTTCATTTTCTCATTGCACTAAGTCAGGGCATACATTTAATATTATTCAAATGCTCCCATTGCCTTCAGCCCCTGCTGCTTTAGGTTGTTTGGGTTACTTTGAAGTTGGATCTTTATCCCTCTGTGTATTCATTACGTTCCCAGATGTGGGTCTTGCTGCATAAATGACTACAGCTGAGGTTTCACACCAGAAATATCTGACCAAAAAGTACATGACACAGGAGGACAGGTGCAGAACTGTAGTTTGGGTTTGCATAAGATGTTTCAGAATGAACAAACATCAACTTAATATTCTGCAAACTGAAATAGGCAAAAATCAGACAATGAATGCAAAAAAAAGAAAAAAACCTAACTATAATATCAAAATCAAAATATCAAAACCTGTAGTGTATTTTCTCCTGTTCTACTACATATGTAAAACACCTGCTCTCTGTGAAGGGAAGGAGATACATAGAGCAGGAGATGAAGGACTCTGGAGTTGTTATGTCCTCTTTTTTATGGCTGTTTTCATTTAGCATCCTTTTGTATACATAAATAACAAGCTAACATTTCTTAGCTCAATTTTGTTTCTTAGTCTTAAATTAAGAAAAATATATTCTATGAAATGAAGGGGGACTTATCAATGACAAATTAAATACAAATGTTTCAAATGCAGTAAAGCAAGATATTAATCTTCAATTCATAAAAGGAGAAATTTGAGAACAGAAATTCAGTTTATCTTTTTTCAGGTTTGATGAATTTAACTCACCAATGAATGATAATTGCTTCTAGTAATGCTGTCCCACAATTGGTAAGTGCTGCATTTTTCTTTCTAGGACTAATTTTTTTTAATTGCAAATCTCTTTATTTAAATTAAAATTTTATATCACATACATTAGTTTTTGTGCTTGATCCAAATGATGTGATTAAAAATGCTTAATATCATATGTAGTCAAGACAGGATGGTAAGTAAATTCAGAAAAATGATTTAATGAAGCTATTTGCTGACCAGAGATATTCAAAGACAGATACTGATCTGTCTGAATTGCTGCCTATCTGGAAGATAGTGCTTTGTTACCCAAGCTGACAGCAGTGCTTGAGTTCTCTCCTGATGGTTATGGAGAGGAGAACGCTCTCCCAGGGCTCAGATTTTATGGAACAGTGTCTTGACAACTCCTCTGGGTAATTGCTCTAGAAAACTGTTGCCATGAGCAGAGTCAGATCCCCATTTCAAATACACAGCAGCAGAGGAAACTTAAGTATGTGGGGAAAGCTAAGCGGGACCATTCTTCCCATTGAAATGATCTGCAATGGACTGTATGGCAGAATAATTTCCTTATAAATGGCCTCCACTGCTGTTCTGTAACTCAGAGACCACCTGTGCATTTGCACTAAAGCATTGCAGGATTAAAAAAAACAGTGTAACGTGGATCAGAAAAAATATTGCTAATCATAATTGTTCTCTCCCTTTTCTTTGAAGTCTCTGAGCTGACCAGGCTCCATCATGCATCTTATTTTCTTTGTATACAGAAATTTTTTCAGCTTGTGACAGAGCCCCTGTGGTGGATTAGCCCCAGTCAGTAGCTGAGCACCATATAGCCACTCACTCACTTGCCACCTCAGTGGTTTGGGGGACAGAATAGGCAGAGGAAAGTCAGATAACTCATGGAACAAGTTAAAGACAGTTTAAAAAGTGAAGGAAAGAGAAAGGGGGTTGAAAAAAACATATACCAAAGCTGAGTGATGGACTCAGCATCTCCTCCTCCACAGAGATCGATGCTCAGCCAGTCTCCAAACAAAGACTGCCTCCCAAGAAAAGTCCTCCCCTCCAATTTTATTGCTGAGCATGACACCATATGGTGTGGAATATCCCTTTGGCCAGCTGCAGTAACCTGGTCTGTCTGTGTCTCCTCCCAATGCCTTGTGCACCCCTAGCCTCCTCACTGGAGTGGCAGTCACACGAAAGTAAAACCTGTTCAGCAATAGCCAGATTTGTGTTTATCTGTGCTGCTTTGCTCACAGGTGCAGAGGGTTGCTATGAAGAAAGCTAATTCCATCCCTGCTAGACCCAGTACAGCCTCCAAAGGGGCAGTGAAGAACAACTCTGAAACTTCTCACTCACACCATGCATGACTTCACTTACACACAATTGAACACATGCTCTGAAGAGTATTTTTCCTCTCAAGATTGTGCCAGGTTATTAGAGGAGAAGTTGTCCATAGGCTTTCTTTACTAACCAAGGTAAGTTTTCTGTTTAAGGTTGGAAGCCAGTGACAGTGTTAACATATCTACATTCTGCTGAAATGCAGGAGGAAATCCTCCCTTTTCTAAATCATCAGTTGAAATCCTATTTACCACAGACCTAGTGTGTCACACAGGCTGCAAAAGTCACTTGCAGAAATCAATCAAAACAGAAGAAAAAACTAAACTTGCCAATGACAAGAAACTCCCCTCTCTCTCATGCAGTAGCTCAGTAGTTAAAGCATGCACGAAAAATTTGAAGAGCTCAATTTTAAAGCAAAAGGTTGCAGAAAATATCTTGCTTCTCACAATAGCATATTCAGGCCATTATCATGCCTCTCACACAATCTGCTGTAACTATATAAAAACTGTGTGCCGAAGAGAAGAGAACTTAGTAGGCCAAACCCATAAAAAAACCCAGACGTTCCATAGGAAAGGTTAGGGTCACAAGCAAGGCACTCTGCTCTCTGGATTCTTCTCCCACAGCTAATACTTGCCTTTTACAGGCTCAGATCCCTGGCAAACTCTTCTTCCTTTTATGGAGAAATAATGACATTTCATTCATTGTATTCCTTCCAGAAATTTTTCTTCCTTCATCATGAAGACTGAAATGTCTATTTTATAAGAAGATTGGACTTGATAAATCAAGAGTAAGTACAGGCTGGTGTTTGGATGCTTCTTAGGACTGGGACTTATAATGCTCCAGTTGGTAAGGACAGTAGAACAGAACAGCACAGGCTTGGAGAAATAGATAAAGGATGTAACATAAGCAAACAGAATGCCAGCTCAGCTCTGCAAGGCTGACAAAGCAGGAGTCATGCAAAACAACAGTATTGTGCTTACTCAAGAGCTGGGGTCAATTAATGGTCACCTCAAACATTATGACACCTGACGCTGAAGATCGCTGAAGATCCCAAAAGACCATACAAGGACTTCTGACAAGGGATGTGACTATGTAAAATAAATTAATACATATACATCAAGCAAGAGAGGATGGCTAATGAATATGTAATCAGTGTGCATGATAAAAACTCCGTTCACCTGATGCTGGGGCACTCAGTTAGAGGAAGGATCCCCAGAGTGACAAGAACGCTGCAATAGAGAATGGTCAATTTCTAATATGCAAAACTGTGTTAGAAAGTTGCTATCTGGCTGATTTTGTATCACAGCAAGATCCAGCCAGGTACGTGCTGATGCCCCCTCGGTGTTCGTCTGCTGCATTGGCTGCTCTGACTCACCTAGACACAGCCAACCTTGAAGTACCACATTGAATTTTCTCTGGCCTAGAGCTGATTCCTGTAACAATCCATTAAAATAAAAGTAAAAAAGTTTTTTCTAAGTGTGCAACAGCTCTTCTTTTTGTCTGTGCTGCACTTGCTGAATCTGCAATATTTAACATAGCGGAAGAACTTTGTTCTATTTATGAAATGAGAAAAAACTTGTAAAAGAGACCACTGCACATAATAATTATTAAAAATATGCAGAGGAAACTTTCCTGCCTTTCTCCTGCAATGCTCAGATACCAAGAGCTTGAGAAATAAAATTTAGAAAAAAAGGTATATCTTCATAAAAAATCCATGTAAAAACAGTAAGCAATTTTTAATGAGATATCAGAACACTATTTTTCTGGTATGTGATGGGATATATGGATATTCTATATAGCTACTTAAAGGTTCAAACATTTTTAAACAATAAAACTTAATAATTTTTTGATTTATTTTTTTTGTCATATTATGTGGTTTGAATGCTTGAGTTGGGATGTCTTGCATTTTTTACAGTAATGTAACACCTTGAACTCTACTGGAAATACTACTGGAAATCCCTGAATTGCAGTGACACAAGACTCATAAATTAAAAAATGGCTATTATGAATTTAAAAGTGTGTTCTGGTGTATGGAACAAGTTTTCACTGAAAACACATATATCTTGTAAAGTTAATTATTATTTTTATTCATTACATTTCATATTAAGATTTTATAAAATTGTGGTAGATTAGTTTGGCAGCTCTAGGCACTAGAACATGAAATATACTTTCAGCTGGAAATGTGTTTAAAACTAATACATGAAGCTTCCTCAACCGGGCTTTCAAGCATTTCAGAAAGTTTTAGTATGATTCACAGAAAAAATAGAAGAGAAGGCACTGAAGTAAAAGAGGTACAGCATCATAAAAAATATTGACAGTAACTTTTTTTTTTACCAGTCAACCTCTTTCGAAATAAATCCCATTAAAAATAGAAAAATGTAATGAAAATTTTAAAGAATATTGTGTGTCCAGACAATAACACTAATTTTGCTAACTCCAGGTTTCTCACATTGAAACTTTTTTTTTTTTTTTTCACTTTGCAGTTAGGCTGATACTTTTACTACATAAGAAATAACTTTATATATCTGGATGTGGTTGTGTCTGATTTTATTTATTACACTGTATTTAAAAAGTTTGTTGATTTTTTTACTTCCACCCAGTCATCAAGAAGCTATTTCAAAAAATTATTTAATCAAATTAATTCTAAATTACTAAGTTTAAAACCAAAAGTTCACCATTTTCAATAACCATTGAAAAGAGTTGAAGCAATTATTTTAATGATTAATACGTTTCAATACATTCATTTCTAAGCATATGAAGGAACTTAAGCAAATGAGTTCATCATCAATCTGGCAAATAATAGAATGAATCATTCCAGTATAAAGACACAGATTGAGATTACTCAGTTTGCTGCAAAATCAACAGTTCTGTGTTGGAAACAACCTCTGAAAATGAGGTTAAAAGGAATGAAAAGGAATTTGCAAAGACTTCAAAGCCTTTGTTGGTTTAAAGACTCTGTTAGCACCACAGAGGAATCACTGAATATTTTCACAGGAGTCAGGCACATTTCCCAGCCTGCAATGCCTGACTGGCTGAGTCAGCATGACCGACTGAAAAATGTTATACTGCTAAGAAATTATGGAAAGTAAACACAGGTGCAGCATTAATATACAGCTAGAGTTAGTTTCATGTTCCAGACCTAAGGTTCAGTTTATTTCACTAACCTATTTAAAGTCTCCTCTCTAGAATAATTTCCACTTTTACGGCAATTTGAACAATGGATCGTTTGAGTAGCAAAGTTCTTGTGATCTATGGGCCAGTGATATTATGTCATCATTTCTATAGGAGGTGGCCATTTCTATCCTGAATTACTATTATATAGATCTGTTCTGAAGTGTAAGTACTCTTGATCACTTAGAGGGGATCACAAAATCATTCTCTCTCAGATATACATTCCACACCCCAAAACATATCATTAATTTCTTACCTATCCTCTAATTCACATTTTTGGCAACAATTTGCTGAAGCACTCGTAATAGTCCTGCAATCCTTACAAATCTTGATGTACAATAAATATGGTCCTTACTATCATTGTTTTGTGTGTACTCTACTCACGCTGCAGCTACTCACAGGCTTCAAGATGCCCTTCTGCTCTAACTGCATCAGCTATGCTCCAGCTTTTGCCTCCCTCCCGCTGCTTGATACGCTCTATCTTAGAGGAAGAACGTTTGCAGGTGTTTCAGTGGTACTGAAAAACTGCTGAAGAGGACTCCCCTAGAGCAGAACACAAACGCACATGTGAAAAACACTAGCTGCTGGTAAGAGCAGCCTTTCATCTTTGAGACAGGTCAGATATATGTCCATGCCTGAAATGCAGTGTGACAGATATGCGGTTCTTTCCACAGAACAATGGTGGGGTGCAGTCAGAGATGGTGTATGACCCGTACTTATAGTAAGGACAGGAGTACCTTGCTCCAAGGACTTGATTCCTTCACGCAACATCTGAAGAGAACTCCTTAGAGTATCCCAGAATGTGCAAGGCAACAGCAGTGTAAGCAAAAAACATAAACCGCTATCTGTCTGAAAGACTGGATTCTGGTTCTGATCAGTGGGAGCTGGCAGTTAATGGGCAGGGGAAGGGTACTGCAGAAGATATGTCTGCCATTCAGCCCTACTTGCCCTGTTCGAGTATCAGTGTCACAGTCATTTGGTAAAAATTTTATATTAACATTTCGAAAAATAAAAAAGTAATGATGTTCAACTTCTCTATCAGGATAATAATGGAATACTAAGAAGGTGACCACCTGATCTGTTTCTTTGTCTATGTGAAATAGGATCAAGTTTCATTCCTGAAAAAGCTCAGATTCTTCTACTATAAATATTTAAAGGCTCAGGTAATATTTATATTTGTCAGCATTAAGATTTCAGAAAATTGAACTATTCTAGTTGACAACTGCTGGGTGCCATATCAAACCATAGAGCTGGTAGGTTTTAGTATCTTAATTTGCAGCAAAAGCTTTACATTTCAGAGAAACTTGTCTCAATTCTGACAGAAATTTAGACTCATTTCACTGTGTGTAGTTATGAAATACTCTGTTTAGTACAAACTAAGAAGACTTCAGGCCATCCATGCTTATTAATCTGATTTTTTTTGCATTTTAAGTCCATTCTCTGTTAAGTAGAACAATAGAAAGTAAAAATACAGAAATCTGAAATGTGTACTCCTGCCATTTACACTAAGATTGTACTGACAAGGCAAGAGAGAGTGGGGGGTTATCTTGGCTCAGATTACCTAAAGTTTCCATTGTGGGAATTTATAGAGCATTGAAATAATTATAAAAACCAGGGTATTCAGATGCTTTGTAATCAGTGTGACAGAAAAAGCAGCTGTGAAAATGAACAGCAAAGTGACTCGAAAGAAGAAACAGTACTCAAAAGAAAAAGTATTACTAAAGCAGTGCACCACAGGAAAACTTTCCATATTCTGTACCTTAGGAACAAAGCAGAAGAGTTCTGGTTTTAATACCATGATTCAGTTCCTGTCATCCATAGTGTGGATAAAACAGGCTTTATAAATCTGCTTTGGGATTCCAAAGTAACGCTGGAAGTCCCTATTGAAAGCCGTTGAAACTTCCTCATGGCAAGAGAGTGCCACCAGCCCTGTCCAGTGATTTCTAAGACTGCAGTGATAGACTTTCTACCATCACTGTTATGATCTTCTTAAAATTTATCTGGGAAAAGCAAAAGGGCAATAGGAGAAGCAAGAAGCCACTCCTGCATTTTCACTTCTGCCAATGGCTCACGTAACCGTCCCCTAGAGCCTGGGTCTTTGCTGCCCTCATGTGGCTCACGGGTTTAGGAGTCCTTCCAAGGCAGGAAAGGGGCCTCACCATGCTTGCACTGGACAAGTGTACCTTTGCTACAGTGCATTCAAACATTGCAGGATCCGATGGGATGGGCTGCATTTAGAAACAGTGCATAAAGTGTGCATAAAGAAACAAATTACACCAGGTAGTATTGGGGATTCCTATTCGACTTCTTCTTTATATTTATTAAGATCTATTTCCATGATAAAGCATGCATGCACGTTTATTTTTTAATGTGTTTTAATCATAAAAATAATATTGGATGTTGTCAATTAATCCTGAAGTAGTAAAGCTGATTGCTACTACCAGTAACAAAAATTTCTTATGTGTATTAAGAAATGAGATATAAAAATGGCATTATAACTGCAGATGTATATATAGATATAATAGATGTATATAGATTTATATACACTAACATCAGAGATAATGGTTCCTTCTATAATAAAGTCATTACAGCTTGCCCAAAACTTCACAGAAACAAGAATGAAACAAACAATTTGACAATCAAATACTAGCTAACCGTAATCAACAGGCTCGGATCTCTTTTCAGGAGTACCACTGACTGCGAGGAGAAGCTTGAATCCTACCAAAACAACACAGTCTGATGCACATTGACACTGTAGAGGGCTTTGTGCACTTCAAAAGCATAAATTAGTAGCAAGTATCCGACAACAGCTCTCCACAGTTCCTGTATTCAGTGTAATGCTTCTGCTAAGTGCTCGCAACTTTATTGAGAGCAATGAACTGGATTCAGCTAAGAAAAAAAGTGCTGAACATTCCAAGTCAGCAAGAGTTGTGACAGCTTGCTTATGAGCCAGATTTAACTGTAGACTTACTGGGTTTGCATGGACAGGTTTTGTTTGGTAGTGGGGGAAGCCAGTGGTAGTTTCTGTGAGAAGCTGCCAGAAACTTCCCCATACCTGGCAGAACCAATGGCCGCTGGATCTGAGAAGATCCGCTGCTGGCCAAGGCCGAGCCCATCAGCAGTGGTGACAGCACCTCTGGGAAAGCATATTCAAGAAGGGAACACGTTATTGCACAGCAGCAGCTGCAGCCAGGGAGGAGTGAGAGTACGTGAGTGGAACAGCCTTGCAGACACCAAGGTCAGTGAAGATTGAGGTGGAGGAGGTGCTCCAGGCAGCGGAGCAGAGAGTCCTCTGCAGCCCATGGAGGTCCTTGGGGGAACAGAGATACACCTGCAGCCCATGAAGGACCCCATGCCAGAGCGGGTGGATGTCTAGGGGAGGCTGTGACCCTGTGGGAAGCCTGTGACCCTGTGGGAAGCCTGTGCTGGAGCAGTCTCCTGGCAGGACCTGTGACCTGGGGGAGAGGAGAGCCTGTAGTGGAGCAGGTTTGGTGACAGGAGTTGTGACCCTGTGAGGGACCCGCACTGGAGCAGGCTGTTCGTGAGGAACTGCACCCCATTGAAAGGGACTCATGCTAGGGCAGTTTATGAAGATCCAAAGCCTTTGGGAGGGACCCCAGGCTGGAGCAGGTGAAGAGCGAGGAGTCCTCCCCCTAACAAGGAAGGAGCGGCAGAGAGAACATGTGATGAGCTGACCGCAATCCTAAATCCCTGTCTCCCTGCCCCTCTGTGGGAGACAGTGTACAGAATTCAGGAATAAAGTTAACCCTGGAAGAAGGGAGGCGGGAACGTGTTTTTTTATAGGATTATTTCTCATTCCTACACTGGTTTGATTGATAATAAATTCAGTAATTTCCCCAAATCAAGTCTCTTTTGCCTCTTACTGCAACTGGTGAATGATCTCTCCCCATCCTCATCTCTCCCCTTTCTAGCTGGGGAGGGGAGTGATGGAGTGGCTTTGTTGAGCGCTTGGTGTCCATCCAGGGTAAAATCGCATGTGGCACAACTACTTATGGCACATGATTCAGTTTAGAGTTCCAACCACTACAGCTGTTTGAGTTAGAAACAATTTACTATTCGGACACAGAGAACAGAGTTTTACTTATAAACTACAACGCAATTATTATGTTTTTTTAAATCTTAAGGGAACTTTTGTTAATTTGGAAAAGGGCAAAATGTTTGATTTTATAAGGAGGGAAAACAAAAAATATAGGGAGAGATTATTTTACAGAGCATTTCAAACACAGTCTCTCTCTCTCTCACCCAGCCCCCTCTTTCACTTTTCTGCTATTTAAATGGGTTTTTGGGAGTAATTTTCCTCAAAGTATTGCCTAAACTTAATGAATCAATATGTGAAGACATTTAAAATGTCCTTAAATCATTAATATGTTATGCTGAAATAATAGCATTTATTGAGTTCTGTGAAATGGGCATAGAAACACTTAAAATTCTGTGTATTCTGTAGTATGTTAGCACAGGAAAATTGAATTGCATCAAAACTCCTAGTAAAGAAATATTAATATGAAGAAATTCCAAGAGAAATAATTAAAATACTTACATTAGTAATATTGCCAGTATGTGATGATAATTTTTAATGAGCAACCTTATGTCATTTATCTTGCATCTTAAAGCTTTGTATATATAAAAGAACCTAAACCAGCAGTGAGTCACTGCAGAATATTTTTTCACTGCTTCTTGAGAAGCAGTAAGGAAGAGCCATCCAATGTTACTTGCTGTGTAATTTTTCCTACTGTGAACAAACAAAACATCTAGTCTAAGCATTTTTGAACTATTTTTAAACTGTCCAAAAAAAAAATCCCTAAAATCATTATCAAACAGTGTTAGTAAATATAAAAAGTTGCAGCAACATGGCATCTGCTGTTCATATGGGATTTTATAGATGTTCATGGGCTTGGTTTGAGAGCCCTCTGCTCTGGCCAAAATCCATGAGAATGTTATTTGTTTTGGCTCATTATGGATCTGAGCTTAAGAACACTGTGTAAGGATTTATCTGGGAACCAATGAAAAGTCAATGCAGCTATCAGTGCGCAGGTTTTTTGTGCTTTCTAATAGGAACTCAAGTTGCCAGGCAGGTATATCCTTCTCCACCCCTGACTTCCAACTCTGTCGTTTTATGTAGCTGCTAATAATATGTATCAATAGCTAGCAGTGAGAAAAATAGAGATGGCTGCCGTTGGTCCGTGCTACTGAAGTAAAAATGATTTGTAAGAGCGAAGAAGAAAAGCTTTTGTAAACTTTCATTTTGGCTTGATTTTGTAAAGTGCTTTCACATAAACTTTTTAGGCACATCAGTAATCTCTTCAATTCTCCAAGACAATATCCTGTTTTTAAAGGTAGGAATTTGTCCATACTGAACTGAGGCCATGAATGGATGGCAAACACAGAACAAAAATGACCTTTCTCAACTCTCACAGATTTTAACTGTTTTCCATTTACCTGACTGAAAAGTTGGGCTCCATTTTAGAAGTCCCACTGACTCCTGAGACTATATACAATAGACCAGCAATCAGTGGCTCCATGTGGGAAGACAAGCTTTTGACAAATTTTAGTATGTTAGAAAATCTCTCCTGCTGCCTGTTTTAACATGAAGGACACAGAACTATAAGGATTACCAGCCTGAACTGAAATACAGAGATTTTTTTGAATACTCCAGGCAGAAAGAATCCAGTTGTATAAACCAGCTGGAGTTTTCACCATTGTGAAAGCAATTATCAATGAGTCTATATCTTCTGCATCAGAAAAAACTATGTGTGAAAAAATAAGAACATTCTATTTGCTGCACCATAGTAAGTACTTAAAAATTGTAGAAGAACTGTTGTGGATATGTTATAAAACTGTATTCATACAAGTATTTCTGTCTTTTTCTCCTTCTTGTTAAAGAAGAACAGTGTCATTCCCTACCTCGGAAAATAGTGAAGTCTTGATAAAAATGTTTCTCGTGGAAAACAAGATCATCAAGGTGCCAAAATGATGAATAAAGAATAATGACCTGCAGACTTTAAAAGCAAAGAAGAGAATATGGACGGGGAGCGGGGTGGGGGGAAAGAGGATATTTATTTACACATAATGCTTTCCTCTATGTTCTGGTTTTTCAGGATGATTTAGTCTCCTTCCCTACTCTGAAGTAAGTCAAGATCCTCCAGTGAGTAATGCAGCCTCATTTTAGTCCAGCTGTTTTTGTCAATTATGGAGAAAATCTGAAGTGAGTAGGTGGGTATCTTAGGTGTCACAGTTCAGTGTTTTAAAATAAGTGGAGTAATTATAGATTTCTGGGAATATTTTCAAAGGTTCATTAGTAGTTAAATAGCAACACCCAAAAGAAATGTTAATTGCCTTAACCTCTCTTAAATTTCTCTGTCTGTTGCAATTTCCTCATCAGTATGACAGAAATAATCCCACTAGTGCTCACATTATTTTTTATTATTTTTTAATTTACTAGTATGAGTATGCATGGTGCCCACCACCATAAGCACCTATCTGACAACCCCAGTTATACAGCAGTAATCCTGAAATTCAGACAATCTATTCAATAATGAAAATCTCCCGGAGACTTTTTCTCCTTCCAAACTGAGAAAAATACCACCATCCTACTTCAGAGGAAGAAGGAAAAATGTATTAACTTTTAGGAAGCGCTTAGCTTTTGAAATGAGTGAAACAAACTGAAACTGCTACTTATCAGTGGAAGTATATTTTTCAAATCTATTTTTCTTTAAATTATCCTGACCATCAATCTTTTTTTTTTTTTAATAAAAATTATTGGATTAATTCCTTAAACAAATAAAAAAGATGAGCTGAAAATAAATGTTGTCCAATTTAAGAAAAATACCATGGTTTTTCAAGTTATTTGTTTGGAATGGCTTAATTACAAATGTAATTACTCTCTGCCCTTCCTGCAGACTGTCAAGATTCATATAAACAGCCTGTTTTTTCCAGAATTTTCAGATAAATGTTGTAGGCAAGCAAGAAAAAAATTTCATTTAAAAATACTTATATTTTCAAAAGCAGGGTTCCTACAACATACACAGGCTATTTGGCTCTGCATGAAAGCAAAAAGTAGGTGCGTATTTACACATGCAAAACCATAAAATACTTGTTTTGATGAATCTAAGAAAGAATATCACATATTGATGGGCTTAATCTGGGCTGGCATAATTTAACGCATAGTTATAAAAAAATACATCAGTCTAGAAAAGCTTTCATAATCTCAGATTTCCACCTACTGCCAAAAAACTTACACATTTTTAAAAGCAGCTTACAAAGCTGCTGATTTTAAATGTTCTTCTGAAGGAAGACACAAAGCTACAATTACAAAATGTTCCAGTTACATTACAGTTTCTCTGAAAAGGAGAGTTTCAACTTTCAATATTTCTACAAGAATGAGAAGGAGGATATGGTTTTGCTTGTAGTTTGTATTTCATTTCTTTACGCTCGTTAATTAGATAAACCTTTTTTTCTCTTCATTAAGTGTTAATTCAGTCGCATGTGTCTATACCATGACTCACTTAAATATGTACATCTTTAATAGGAAAATGTGAGCAGTGAGAAATAGATAGCAAAATCCTGTGTCTGCATTATTGCCAATTCCTTTAACAAACTTTTAATAAATTTTATGGATTTAAAATGTGAAGGTCAGTAGAGGAAATAGTGAAAATATTTCAACTTTCAGAAACTATTCAGCAGTCAGTCCTCACAGTCACAATATATTTGAAAAGAAATGTTTAAGATATATGTGGAAGGTAAGCTGTTCCTTTAAATGAGTTTAAGGCTCATTTGTTGGTTTAATCTATATATGGAAATTCCCTGTATATTTTAGATATAAACCCATTTCTTGGTTTATAATGAAGTGATGAAGAACAGGCTATATACATTCTGTAGTACAGTTTCATTTAGGTACCTTATTTCTGCACAGCGAATACTGATGAGACTGCCTTAAGAGGCACGTAGGCAGTACTAGCAATATTAACTCTTTGATGATGTCATGAAATAACCATCATAAATTAAAAAAAAAAAAAAAAGGAAAAATACGTAAGCCTGGAATCTTTGATTTAAGGAGAGTCATCCAGTCATTTGCTTACTCTGTCCCACTGCAGCTTGGAAAAGATCTTAAAGCAGCTCTGTTGATTTTTTTTTTTAGGTTTTGTTTTTGTTTTTCTTTTGCTGTTTTGTGTTTTTCGTTTGTTTGTTTTTTTGTTGAAGAGCGCAATATGGATTTGGAGTGTTCCTATCATTATTAAAATATGCTTTATAATTTGTTTATCTGAGAATTACAGGCAAAAAATTAAACCAACACATTTTCAGCTGTGTTACTTTCTACTCTCATTCTTCATGCCAGTTTTCTTATGAGCTAGCTCCCAGCCTAGATTCAGGACAATCTTTTCAAGATCTCCCATTCTTAATTACATTTTTGGAGAGTTTTACAAGCAATGTCCTACCTTTCACCAGGGTAAGTGTTTGGAGACTGTAAGTAAAGAGTATGTGGGTAAGCCTTTCCCACACTTTACCAATCTGTTTGAAGAGCCTGTGGAGATACCTGACAGCTGATAAAGCTGGCTTTTGGGACTATTCTAGTTTATAACAGGGACTGTGCCACTTAATGGCAAGCCTGAAGAATGACAGGTACTTTTTTATCCCTTGTCCCCAGATTCCTATTAGCATTTTTCAAACATATCACTGAGGGCATCATACAAGGATATAAACTCCTAGGTGAATATGTTATACTGCTTCTAATAAAGCACTGTGAAAGGTGATAGTCCCATGTAAATTATCCCATTACTTCAGAGAACTGACCTTTAAGCAATAACTGTATTTATCTAACAAAATAAAAGATAAAAATGCTGGTATTTTTCTTCTGTAGATGGAAACTTCTGTGCACAAAGAAAGCTTTTGTTTGGTTCTAGTCAACACTTAAGCCAATAATTATTCCTTTTACTATTAACACTTTAGAGAAACATAGTTGAATGCTTGCTCAATAACCCAAGGCAATGTACTTATGTTGAAGAATGCAGCACTCAATTATTCTCGGTTATTGTTGATAGAAGAAGCAGAATTCATTCACCTCTGCCAGAATGAACAGACTTTCTGAAGGAAAGATGCTGAGAAAAGTAACATCTTAGAGGCATATAGGTATACAGCCCCATAACAGAAGACCTAATCCCATTTACCATCTTATATTCAGTCTGGAGTTATTGATTTGACAGCTGGGATGCACTGTGTTATTCCTTTAGGGATTAATCAGCCTTGTCCCAGCAATAATATGGTCAACTTTTCTTGAAAAGGTGCTGAATAATGAAGATCACAGCAAGACATTCAGCAAACCTGAAGGGAGAAAAATGTAAACTCAACATGACTTTCACATATACAGAATGTTAATATAAACAAACAACTAATTGTATGAGGTAATAATTTTGTTCAAACATAGTTATCTTGGCATTTACTATCTGCTTTAGTTTTCATCATTCTTAAGATAGAACTTGGCACAGATTTCTAACGGAGTGAAAAAACAGAGGAAAGAAAATTTCCCTATTCTCTGACAGCTCTGACAATTATTCTTATCTTGAATTGGTGGGAGCAGTTTTTTATAGCAATTTTATAACAGTTGCTTGACATCAATAATAATTAATTAAGGAAAGAAACTTGAAAACTTTCTTATGCTTCATTTAGGTTACTGAAATTAGTTTTAACAATATATTACAGATAAATTACATTTTCAAAACAAAAATTCTTATTTAGGGAAAAAGTAAAAAATAAAATTAATGACAAAGGCAACTTTTGCAACTATATGAAAACAATGGTTTCCAACTAAAAACTGAACTGAGAATTGTTAAAAACTTGGTTTCAGCATATATATTCTAGGATAACCAAAA
The DNA here is from genome assembly GCA_013397845.1 of Melanocharis versteri. Taxonomy (NCBI): domain Eukaryota; kingdom Metazoa; phylum Chordata; class Aves; order Passeriformes; family Melanocharitidae; genus Melanocharis; species Melanocharis versteri. The sequence goes on from VZTG01003997.1 coordinate 319,812, forward strand.
CAAGTACAGGAGTCTGGCAGTGGAGGGCAAAGGGACCTTCCCTGCAATATCTCAAACAGATCCATTTAGGAGTTGGTAAACCAATACATGTGCTGAAGGTATGTAAAAAAATTGTGGAATAGAAACTTAGCTGAGTAGCAAATCGATTCTTCAAGACGCTGTGGGAATTGTGGACAAGAACAAGTGTCTTAGCAGAAGTCCCACGGTGAACAGTGGGGTTTGTACCAGCTCTGGTGGGAAATGAAACTCTGCATGCATTTCCTTTCGCAAACCAGGGAAATGAAGAAAACCATGTATGATTAATGGATTGAAAAGGTCATTCTACTTCCTGCTCTCCTTGTGCACTCCCAGCTAGAAACTGATCCCCACACAGCTGTTTTTTCACTTTTCCTTGGTGCGATGGGAGACAGAATTGAAAGGGTAAAAGGAAGAAAACTTGTGGGCTGAGATAAAGGCCGTTTAATAAGGAAAGGAAAACCTGTACACACAAACAGAGCAAAACAAGGAATTAATTCACTGTTTCCCATTGGCAGACAGGTGTTCAGCCATTCCCAAGAGGGCGGGGCCCCATCATGTGTAACAGTGACTTGGGAAGACAAACACCATCACTTCAAATACCTCCCTTTCCTTCTTCATTTCCTGAGTTTATATGCTGAGAAGGATGCCATATGGTCTGGAATATCCTTTTGGTCAGATGGGATCAGCTGTCCCCACTGTGTCCTCTCTCAACGCTTTGTGCACCCCCAGCCTCCTCGCTGATGGGGTGGTGTGATGGGCAGAAAAGGCCTCGATGCTGTGTAATGTCTGCTCAGCAATACAAAAACACACCTGTGCCATCAACATTGTTTCCAGCACAAATCCAAAACATAATCCAATACAAGATATTATGAAGAAAATAAACTCTATCCTGGCAAAGATCTGCATACATTTAAAGGAAATATTCTCCTTAAATACAGCATTCATGAATCACCTCATGACAATTAATCACAGTCCCTGTTTAATGACATTAAAAACCACCAAACAAAACTTCAATTTTGACAATACTTCAGTGAAGCATTTGTTAACTTAAGGCTTCTGTCATAATTTTGTTGTGAAGACAGATGATGTCTGGAAAGGGGTATTTAAAACTAGAAAAGTACAAGAAAGAAACTTTTTTCCTATTCTCCTGGGACACAAAAGCAAGTACAGGAGAAAGGGAAAGGCCAGATCACTGCCTCATTCACTTTGAAGCATTATTCTAATTGCTTGAGAGATCATGTATGGGGAGGAGACAGTAGGCAGGCCTTCTCTGGATACCTGGACACATTCAGAGACAAATGGATTGGAGAAAACGGAGCCACTTACTCCTTACTACTGCTAATTCAGCACCAGGTTGGACTCCAAGCAATGATGCAACAAGTGGACAATGCAGACACATCGACTCTCTATAAGCTGCTTTCTAGATTGCCTCTGTGAAAAATGATTATTTTTTTATCCCCATCGAAAAATAATAAAGCAGTGAGAGTTAGCATGATGAGGTGACTCTATGCAGAAATTGCCTTAAGGCAACAATTTTCAATAGCATTTTTCAGATGGATAAAACTGCCAGCTGAAATTCCTAGATTTTGTGTCTGTATAAATTTATGTAGTTTCATAATAATTTATAGTTTCAACAATTACAGCAATGACAGCCTGAAGCCAAGCAAGGCTTTCCCTCGTGCCTCAGACTTCAAGCTGAATATTTCATTTATGTGACACAACTTATTATGAAAATTACTGTTCTGGCATTACAAACAAAATCACCTTTAATATTGTTTTATAGATTATTTAGCAGGAAAGAGTTTATGGCATGCTCTCATTCTGAATTATCACTTTGTTGCCAGAGCAATGATACATATAACTATCTGGCTAGCTTTGTGCTGTACTTCATAACCAAGCCAGTCTGTATCTTTAATTACATAAAGAACTTGATCAAGCTAAATTCCAGATGCCACCTTTTTATTTTATCAATTCTACCCAAACCAATTTTGTGTTCGATGGTCTTATTAAGGGTAATGTAATAAAGTGCTGCTTCTAACCAAAACCCAGGACCTTTGCCCCTCATATGCTCTGCATCTCATCTGAAGGCCGCAGTACTCGAGACAGTTTCACCAGATAATACCTTCAACTTCTGCAAAACTAAGCAACGTAGCTACATTAATTTATATCTACAGTAAATGATACTATTTACTTAAAACAACTACAGTGCTATTTAGGCAGAAAGAGCCTAAGCGTTAAGATTACAAAATTATTTTTGCAAGTAAAGCTGTGCAAATAATTGATTGTGTTGATATGTCTGCTGCACCAAAAACAATGAAAAAGCATTAGTATTTAAGGCAGATAAAAAATAAAGAATTTCTTACTTACATTCACCCTATCCCCTCAAAACATAGTTCTCAGTCAAAGTAAACCCTCTCTATTGGAGCTAAAAATATAAAGTTGGTTTGTTTTTCTTCTTGTTGGCCCTTTTGGGTGGGTGGTTTATTTTGGTTATTGGGTTTTGTTTGTTTGTTTTTAATGTAACCAGATTTGGGGGTGAGACTTCATTTTGAAAAAGGAAGCTGAAATGTCAAATTGAAGCATTTTGGAGTTTCACATGTACAGAGACACACCCTGATCTCTTACTTCTTCTCATCATTCTTCTCCCTGTCCTCCTTGCAGATTGCTCAGTGAGCCTGGCCATAATTCAAGGAGAGAGCTTTGTCCCAGACCTAAATCTCAGGCTGTAAAGATAAGTAAAACAAATCAATTCCATAATCTTCAGGTCTTTTCTTTTCTTTTTTCTTTTCTTTTCTTTTCTTTTCTTTTCTTTTCTTTTCTTTTCTTTTCTTTTCTTTTCTTTTCTTTTCGGCTGAGTACTGGTATGTTACTCCATAATCATTCCCATCAAAATTGCCACAAATACATGACTGCATGCACAGATATACAGTCAGAGCACCTCACCCTTCCTCCACTATCCTCTTAAAGGCAGCTTTCTGAACAGCTGTATATCAGTGCACCAAATCTGCAGCCAGAAATAGAATGCAGGTCTGTATACCATATCTATATAAGAATGCAAAGTCCAAAAGACAAAGGATTGTGGAAGAAAAAGAAGATAAATAGAAAATGGATAATTTACCCATAAAATAGTAGAGAAACAAAATTCTAAATGAACATTAATTTGTGAAATTATACCATATTTATATTCTGTCTCAAATTCAGCCAATTTATGACTTTCTCTATTTTTTTCCCAACAGCTTTCAATCCTTCTTCTCTTTCCCCAAGCCACATTTGAGTGTGTAGCAATTTAAGTGCTCTAAGTACAATAATTTAGTATAGCCATTAATATTTGTTACACACTAGGAATGCAACATTAGCAAATGTTGCACCATTAAAGATTTTCTATAAAGTGTATAAATCAAAAGCAAAAAATGGCTTAGAAGTACTTAAACTCTTATAATTGAACTAAACTGATTCCCAAGAACTGAAGGACTGTTAAGCATTATATAGGAACTTTTCTATTAAGTAATCAAAAATTTTATTTTATAAAGTCCCTAATGTATTCGTACTCTAACTACAGATTTGTACTCTGGCCTGTGGTGAGTCCTGAACCCTGGTCACATAATTGGCTGTGACAGCAAGGTCATTTTGTGGTGTTGTGTTTAAAGCATAAGATAAAAGGTAGTGTAGAAATCACATCCCAGCAAGAAATGTTCTAGCATTTTGTCTTGTAAAACTTTCACCAATATTTGCAGGGGTTCTATTTGCAGTACTGTCTTCTGAAGTGTTACATAACACTTGTTATCTAGCAAGTTAGAAAGAATAGACCCTTCCTGTGCTTTGCACTTCCCATCCAGTTGTCCCTTCCAGGAAGCAAGGAAAAGCAGCACCAGTGGTTCCCCGCGTATCTTGTCCTTCTTTCAAACTGAAAGCAGACAAATGTGGGGGGGACTGCAACATCTGCCTGCACAGGAAGCAATAAAGAACATAATAAGCAGGTCTAGGTCATGCCAAACAATAGAGAGGACACAATAAAAGAGCCTTTTTTCCACAAGATGTTCATTTGGTTTTACAATATTGCGTTCAGCTGTGACATTAATTAAGCCAGTGCTGCTTTGAATCATCATAAGTTGTGGGGTTATTCTTTTTCTCTAAGTGCATCTCCATCTCCTCCTTCTGGGCACACAAAGATTTGTCTATTGTTTTGTCTATTGAGCTTAACCGAATACATCTTCAGTTATCTTTCCTCATCCTCATTACTGAATATTGCAGTGAGACCTTATTGCCTTAAGAATATTTTCCATAAATATTTCTTAGGTAAGACAATTTCCTGTCAGAACATTTATAAGTTCCTTGCAAATTTCATTTCCAAATGAAAGAAGAAACAAAAGAGTTTGTTTTGCTTTGCTATGAGCATTTCTAATTCCACTGACTTTTCCAGAAGCACACCTGATAAGGACCAGCCTACTTCAGGAGGCAAAATATGAAAACCAATCTACTTATTAAATCATTAGAAACTCAGCTAGAGGGTAGTGAAGGAATACTGTGAGTGGAAAAAGTAGAAAGTCCATCTGAGTGAATTTTGTCAAATATACTTCACCACTTCTTCTATGTTTAAAATTGTCACCAAGTTATCCAATATTGCACACCATCATATAAAGTTATTTATGTTTCTATTCCTGAGTAGTTTTTAGCATTGTCCTGTAACACAGTGCATAGCTTACTACATCTGGTGAAAATAGAAGACAGCATTTTTTCAGGAGAACTAGGGGATTTACACATTTACTTTTATTCTTCCACAGTATGAAAGTAATCCAAGCAGGCACCAAGGCATTAAAAACTTCCATGCAGTTCTAAACACTCTGTTTTGAAAAATAATGATACAATCTGATCTTGAGAACGGTTGCAATGAGTTTTATAAGGAATTTTAGGTGAATGCTTTTGTTATTAATATAATGCCTCTTTGAAAACAAACCACAGGGATACACCAAAAAACCACATCTCTCCCTTTAACCTAAGGATATACTAATTCCCCATGAAAAAGTTTAAAATATATTTGTATTTTTCCCTTTGGTTTAGTTCTCACTTTTTTACTGATAGTTGAGAAATCTAGTTTCTGCCTCTCCCATTGTGTCAGGATTTGAACCTCTGATTTAAATGGATAGTCTTCCTTAGCTTAGCCCTTCCAAATAGGATGTGGGTGAAATGCATGGCTACTTAGGATCTTAGAACATACTTTAATATTGACCTCATCACCTGAACAAACTCTCTGCTCAGAATCACTGTTTCTTTCTTCAGGTGATTAAACCCCCCTTCTTTAGGCTAAATTGTGCTTATCCACAAAGCTGGCCTGAAAAAGTCTCTTCCAGCCTTAGCTTCAATAAATGACTCCATTGCACAAATACTCTTTTCTCAGTTTGCCCAGTAATTCCAAAATTATGTACCAGTAGGATACTGGGCCTGAGCTCTACCTCTTTTCTGTGAATTGACTAATGATGCTGGTGAGACACTAAACAAATCCCCACAGTGAAGTAGATGTTTGAAGCCATAAAGCCTTTTCTGCTCCATAAAGGATGATATGATTCCACACAGCCCTTAGTATAGGCTGTCCTGAAGTGACACTGGTGAGCCATTTGTGCACAGCAAGAAGTATGAATCTGTCTAAATGACTGTTATTAAAAGTGCAATGTGCTTTCATGAAAACAGTAGTTTCACTCCACATGAAAACAGCTCTTAAGAACAGATAGAAAAACGAAAGTAATGGGGACTATTAATGGGGTGAAAAACACTCAGATCCTTTCTCTCTTAACTATGTAAAGCCAAATTATCCTATCACAATAAAAACATGATGCTACTTGCAATAATTATGCAACTTCAAAATTACCTCACACCTGTAGACTAGTTAAGCATCATAATTAAGACTACAGAATTTCTTCTTTCTTTTCTCATGTAATGTCAGTTTGTATTGAAAAAGAAATAAAGCAAAAACCCCTCGAGTATTTAAAACCACAACTATCAGACTTTAGCTTTGTTTTCTCATACAAAATGAAAGTTTTGATCATGCTATCCCACACAATAAATGTTCTAGTTTAGTTCTGCCAACAGGACAATTTTGCCTGGCACCATACAGGATTTGATAGGGAGGAATTTATTTCTACACATCCTCCTCACTCTAATAATTAAGAAATGCTCTATTAAATGTTTGCAACCTACATTTTCTTCCTGCCAGAAATTAATGTCCCATCTTTCTCTCGTCAGTAATTACATAAACATAAACCGGTCATCCACCAGGCATCCAAAATTTGTTGCTCTCAAATGAATTTTTGCCAAATAAACTTTATAGAACTGCACCTGGAATTCACTTTTTGCCAAAAATGCACTGTTTGTATTTTCTCAGAAGCAAATGCAAACTGCATAGAAGAAGTTTCTCATAGGAGTATTCAGCTTGTGCAACTAGACACCACCTTTTGTGAGATTTATCTTAATAGAAATACATTTATAATATGAATAAACTCTTACCATTTTCAAAGTACAGTACAAAAACCCAAAAGTGTAATCTCGTTCTGCAGCGCACACTGTATTTGTGATTCAGCTTGTTTTGTGTGGTAGAGGACTCAGAATGCAGTAAGCAATATAAATAACTTAATCTTTCCCAGTATCCGTTTCCCTTTATTTGTCCTAGTAGGAATATGTGCATGGGGAAAGGAAAAAAAAAAAAAAAAAAGAAAGAAATGTCTGCCATTCCAAAGGTAGAGTATGCAAGTGTCAAGAGACAGAAGATCAATAAGACTCTGCAGAAAAAAATATGTAATCAGAAATGATAAGAGGAAACATCAGTCTGATCAATTGTTTGTAAATGTGGACACAGACTGTTTGGTAACACCATGGAAACATTTTGTTCCACAGAACAGAAGACTGAAGTAGACTATGCGAATTATAATGAAAGACTACAAATGTTGTAATGAAACAAAACGAATGGTTAGAAATTCCTAATAACAAAAATCTAGCAGCACACTATTATAGAGGATAAAAACATTTTTTAGAATGTTTTTGCTGCACGTAGTTGTGTCGTATGATTTAACAACTTTGTCTCAGTTATTCCTGGCAGGGAGGGTTTTTTTTTGGTTTTTTTTTTTTGTTTGTTTGTTTGTTTGTTTGTTTGTTTTGTTTTGTTTTTAAAGAATTTTTTACTGTTCTGACAGTACAAATTCATGATCTACTCTACATAACAAATTTATAAAAATAATTACTATATGTTTGTGTTTATTCACAAAAAAATCACAGAATCATTTAGGGAGGAAAGGACTTCTTAAGGCAATCCAGTCAAATCCTGCTGCTCAAGCAGGGTCAGCTACAGCAGGTTTTCCAGGTCTTTGTCCAAGCAGGTTTTCAGTATCTCCACAGACAAAAATGTCACAAAAATTCTGGGAAACGTGATCTAGTGTTACCTAAGACTTCGACCTGTTTCTGATCCTCAGCTATCACAGAATCAGAAACACAGAATGGGCCAGTTTGGAAGGAACCATAGTGGGCTACCTGGTCCAATATCCCTGCTCCAGCAGGGTCATCCTAGAGCTCATGGCACAGGATTACATCCAGGTGGTTCTTAAATAACTCCAGTGAGGGAGATTCCACAACTTTTCTGGGCAGTCTGCTCCAGTGCTTGTTCGTACACACAGTAAAGAAGTTATTCCTCATAATCAGGTGGAACTTCCTGTGCATCAGTTTCTGCCCATTGCCTCTTGACCTATTACTTGGCACCACCAAGAAGAGCCTGACTCCATTCCCTTTACAGCTTGACAGCTGTGTATGTCTTGTTTCCTTGCTGCCTTCCCAGAGCCAACATAACTAACAAACTTCACTTAACTTTATTCTACTCTCAATATAATGCTTATACCATCAACGAGTATCACTAGCAGCGTTGCAGTCTGCATTGTTTTATATGTATGCTGCAAAAAAATTCTCACAGTTTGAAAGAATCTGGCTTCACTATGAGCAAATTGTGATTGAACTGTATAAAGATATTTTACAGTGTTTTCTTGCACTACATGTAAAAACGCACAGAAAATTGGGAGAGACAGGGTGGGAAACTTGCAAAGTTTAATTTCACTCATAAAAATGTTATATTTTCCTGTATGTCAGAACAAGATCTATCCATCACTGAAATTCTTTACATAAAAATGCATCTTGGGAAACCTAAAATTAAATTTATTTTCTCCTTTATCTAAGGCTCCACAAAAAATATTTTTTCTCTTCCGACCCTTTGTTCCTTCCATTAAACAGACCTCTATCTTACTGTACTATGGTTTATTATTGGTGGAGATTCTATGGAAGAATAGAACAATACAATCATAAGAGGCTGACACACAAGTTATATTCTGTAAGCAGCTGTATAATTGTTATCTTTAAACAAGTGTGGCAATTTTAAGTGTCTAGGCTAGTCTTTCTGAACACTACAGCTGATGTTCTCAGCTAATTGTTATAGCATGGAATAAAGGCACTTTGGTGCTTTCTCATCCAGTTATTACATGTGATTTTCCATTTACTCTGTGCTTTCTTTTGTTTAAATTTGAATTATTGCCTGCTGAAAACACAAGAGTAAGTGGAAACAACACTGCACATCTTTGGCAACCTTCCATAAGTAAGAAACAAAAAAAGAAAAGAGGTGGGAAGAGGATTATATGCTGACATGCAACCTAAGTCTCATTAATCTCTTCGGCTTTCTGATGAACACAAAAACAAGATCAAGAGGCAACACTTCCAGCATTAAGAAAAGCTATTACAAATGCTGCCATTTCTTGTAAGGCACAGAAGGAGGAAATGATGCAAGTAAATTTTTCAATCACTTATTATAAAAGATAAGTACTTCAATGCAATTAGGTAGTGTTTTCAAGGCAAGAAAATGGGCTTATCTAGTGCAGTGAAGGGGTACCAAGGTTTAAACTGATGTAAAGGCTACAGGTTTTGATATTTTGAAAGAAAGTGCTAATGTTGCAGATCCTTACATTAACAACTGAGCTCTCCAGGTGTTCCACCCAGCCACTTTTCATACTGTTTTCTCGTGGCTAATACAGCAAGAATCTTTGGATGCTTTAATTACAGCACTAAACTCACACTTGTCCTCTTTTCCATATGCCTTAATTTTTTCAGGGTTTATGATCCCTCTTTCACACTTGGAAAGGATTTGAAGTAGTTAATGCTCATTCCACTATTTAAGCACAAGGGTTAAAAAATGTTTACCATTTTTAAAATAATCTACATTTATGTATATTATAATTTTTAATTCAATACAGAATCTATTTATTTTCTGTTACACCTCAACTGTGATTTCTTATTTTTCATTTTTGCCAGAAAACTGCCAAGTGAAATTCACCAAAGAAACCAACACCATAGAACTGAAATGTGAAGATGCTGAGTTTTGCAATGAAATTACAGGCTCCCTAAGCATGCAAGGAACACATTGAGCCAAAGTCTCTTATCAGAGTACTTTAGAAGGTCTTATTGCCAAGGACACATATTAATGAAGGAACCCAGAGTCAGATCCAGTTGACAGTACTGCCAGTAAATCTGGAATTTATCTGTTTAAATAGCTGGAGTAGCTCTGCAGTTATACCTTCTCATTTCACAGCAGTACCTGGCACTGTAATATACCATAAGTATGGGTTCTGTTTGTTTTAAACTTCATGGTACTTTTCCACCTATAAAGAACTACTTCATATTATTCATCCTGCATTTAAACTAGAACCACCCTTGACTCCTCAAACTTAAATAGAATATTTCTCTGACTTTCAAATAGCCACCATTTTCTCACTCTGTGAAATTACTGAGTAGAAATTGTTTTCGGTTTTGATTTCCTAGGGAAGATAATTAATCAGAATGGAAAATTCCATTTAGAAAAATCTTTAAAGGAATTAATCTTTCATGCTTAACAACATGAAATAAATTGTAAATACCTGAAACAGAGAAGAAATAGAAAATACAGATACTCTTTAGTGGATGAGGAGGCCCTTGTTTTTCTCAGTCATTGCACATGGAAGCACGCTGTGCACTGCTAATTACAAACCTGAGACTTCAAAAGCAAGTGAGAACAAGCTGGTTATCAGACCAAACTTGTTTCCACCCTTAAACCGAGGAGTCTCTTGATGAAAGAAGTCCAGTGTCATTGATACAGCAGGGAGATTTTTTATATTATTGAGAGGATTTTTTCCATATATGTACAAATTCAAAGTTTAGTTTATACTGTTTTGGGACTCAAAGCAGTAGTGCCATACAATTTTCAGTTTTGTTAAGGTTATTGATCCTGTCTGGACACCAGATGTCCACCAATAGTGTTTTATCACTCTGCTCCTCAGCTAGACAGGGGAGAAAAAGTATAACAAAAGACCTATGGGTCGAGATAAGGGCAGGGAGAGATCACTCACCAATTACCATTATGGGTAAAATAGACTTGATTTGGGGAAATTAACCAAATTTATTACCAATCAAATCAGAAAAGGCTAATGAGAAATAAAATCAAAATCTTAAAATGCCTTCTCCCCACACCTCCTTTTTTCCCCAGATTTACCTACATCCCTGGATTCTCTACCTCCTCTCCCACAGAGCCACAGCAGATTGTGGGATTGGGGTTTTGGTCAGGTCATCACATGTTGTCTCTCCCACTCTTTCCTGCTCAGGGGGAGGGAGGACTTCTCTCACTCTTTTCCTGTTCCAGCATGGGGTACCTCTCATGAGAGACAGTATTCCATGGACTTCTTCCATGTGAGTCCTTCCCATGGGCTACAGTTCTTCGCAAACTGCAACAGTGTTGGTCCCTTCCAAGGCTGCAGTCCTTCAGGCACAGTCTGCTGTGATGGTGGTGAGCCACATCAATTGCCTGCCTGAGAGGCCTCAGGCCTGAATGCCCAAGCAGCTTCATTGGGCTGACATAGCCACCGCCCCTGAACTCCTGCTTAGGGTGACACTTTTTGGTTGCCCCAAGATCCCTTGCATTAATTATTCATTGTATGTTAATCCCTGCACCCTGATTGGAGTCCCCTTCCTCCTCCCAGAACGTTCATTGCTGCTAGGTTTATTATTGGTCCTTGACTGTCTCTCCCCGCCCCCATGTACCCCACTTGGTTAGTTCAAAGTTATGTAACTGTTGTACCTACCTGTTGTCTGTACCCCATTGGCTGTTTCAAGTTTCCCCTTTCTCTTGGTTTATAACCCTGTGTAACAGTTGTTCAGGGCTCTTCATTCCCCAGTTCTCCCCACATTATCTACCCTCCGACTTCCTGCACTGGAATAAACCTTCCCTATTTTACCTACGAAGAGTCTCTCCGCTCCTTTCCTCCTCTCCTCGCCTTCTCCACCAGTGGGCTCGTCGTGCCCTTGGTGCGCCCACGAGAGCCCTCCCGCTCTGAAGCCCAGTCTGCCCAGCCGCAGCCCGACAGTGGGAAGTGCTGCGGCCCTCGGCATCAACGAGGCACTCTACAGGTAGCTGGGGTCCACCGTGGCAGCCTGCTCTTGCGTGGGCCCCCCATGGGGTCACAAGTCCTGCTAGAAAACCTGCTTCAGCATGGACTCCTCTCTCCATGGCTCCATAGGTCCAGCCAGGAGCCTGCTCTAGTGCAGCTTCATACATAAACCCAGTTTTCTTTGAGCATCCACCTGTTCTGGCTTGAGGTCTTCCACAGGCTGCAGGTGGATCTCTGCTCCCCCATGGACCTCCATGAGCTGCAGGGGCACAGCTGCTTCACCACGGGCTGCAGGAGAATCTCAGCTCTGGTGCCTGGAGCACCTCTTATCCATCCTCCGCCACTGCCCCGATGTCTGCATTGTTGTTTCTCCCACATATTTTCACTCCTCTGGCTTCAGTTGCACATTTTTTGCCCTCTTCTACAATATGCTATCCCAGCGTCACCACCATTGCTGCTTGGCTTTGGCCAGTGGTGGGTCCACCCTGAAGCTGGCTGGCATTGGCCCTGTCAGACAGGCAGAAGCTTCCAGCACCTTCTCACAGAAGCCACCCCTGTAGCCCCTCTGCTAACCCAGTCCATAGGTCCAGTGAAATGAGGGGGCAGTACTAGGCCTTGGCTCTGGATCCCGAAGTAGTAGATCTGTGCAGAACTGCAATGGTCTGTGTTTGTGCAGATGTAACAGCTTGCCTGAAGATAAGTTTAGCATCAGTGTACCAGGCAAGTATGTCCTAAGACTCTGTTTATCAGTTTATCAGTTCTGCAACATAGACTTACCAAACTATTAAAAGTACATTCTGCTACTTATGGACAACTGAGTATTTTCCCCACAACAATGCACATTTCAGCTGCATTTAGTTAATATATATTTTTTAATCTTCTTAGGTTGGACAAAATAGTGTAAAAAGCAATGGAAACTAATGGAATAAATTTAGACACACATATTTGCTGAGCATTTCTGGCTTTGAAATAAAGAGTTACTAATTTGAGGGTCTCCTAATTTATCTGGCAATGTATCAGTTTCCAACTGCTAATAAATTCAAGGCTGTAATTGACTTTTCTCTGCCACAAAAATCTGTAAAACTACTTCAAAGTGCTTCAGCTAGATGATAAAGCTCAAAAATGAGAAAGCTGTGCCCATCTAATAAGTTCTCAAAGGCTCATAAGGTTTATCTACAGGTTCCTAGAAAATACATGTTCAATTTCTGTGGAAATTATTTTTCACTTGCATTCCCCAAGGTCAGTAAAACTCTTAGAATGCAATTGCAGAGTATAAATGCAATACTTTGAGCGACTTTCCATTACGCTGATTCATATTTCAAAATTTACATTCCACCTTCCCAGCAAAAGAAGTGACAGGATATACCAGAGGTTAAGCATGAAGTTAACTACAAAATGACAATTATGGTTATAAAAAGGAAGGCATGCATCTGATTTGTAGAGGTCAAGTTATGATTTGTGTGGGCATCTCAAGTGGCAGCTAAGGCTCCACACTGCTCCCATAGGAACACACCTTGCTGCCCTATTTTTAGAGCTTCTGATAAGTCTGCAACTAACGTGAATATCTTTTATACATTTAAAATTTCTTCATCCAATTTAATTTAAAAGAATATTAATATTTACAAAGTGATTTAAAAAATCTTGACAGGAGATGTCAGCATTAATGAACTTTCTCCAAATGCTGAGTGTAGCATTCCCTCAAAAATGTAAAGATCGAAAAGCTAGAGGAGAGAGTACCTTTATTTTCCAAGCTATTTTGTTACTAATAGAATTTATCATTGTACAAATTTGGCTTTCATTCTTCAATTCATATAAGTAGTAATTGAGCTAATGCAAGGTGCAATACCAGAATGTGTTAAACCCCAAACCAGCCTCATCAAATTCCTCACATTCAGAGCAAGAAAATTCCTCAGTTTCCAAAAGAAGCTGCTGTGAATATCAGCTAGTCAAACTAGTTGCCAATTCCTTAATATAATGTGAATGGCTTCGTATTTTGGTAGAGGCTTGTTTCAGCAACAAATGGATATTCACCAGGAGTATTGGGTAGCACTTAAATCTAATTCTCCTGATTACGCTATCCTATCAGAGACTTCTACTTTTTTGCAGGGAACTGTTGCTTTGTATGCAGCAATATTGAAAATAATGATGCAGCTTATACAGAAAATCTGTAAGTCATGGAAGATACCATTGCCGTGCTAATCTATAACCACCAATTAAAGACATACATCACAAAATGCAAAACAAAACCTACTAGCTAATCAAGTTGTTCAGACAATGAAGACCAAAAAGAATTTTCTTTTTGTATCTTAATGCCTTCAGTTATTCTCTCCACTGCTCCATAAAGTTTTTCTGATAATGTCAGGATGAGTTTAAGGCTTTATTTTCCCTGTCAGGCTGTGGTCTTCCCATGCCTGCATTACTGGAGTGTTAACAATAATTTAAGTATCTTACTAGAGCAATCACAAACTGTCTTTGCAACTGAAATCAGATGTAAAATATACTTGAAAAACTTCAGTACATCTCAGGACCACACTGATTATACCTTTAAAAATTCCTGTCCTCTGAGCAAGGTTAATCTAAATCTTAAAATCCTAATCTCCAAATCTTGAGAAAGTAAATGACTAAAACCTGCCACTCTAGTGTAGTGCTAGAGAGACACTAAGGAGAGACAATGAATTGCTAGTTACTTTCAAGCCTGGGAATCATGGAAATCTTAACACTAAATCAAGTTAGAAAGACTTTCCCACTGAACAGAAAGTAAAGAGAAATCAATAATATGATCCTTCAACAGTGAGACTTAAAGAGACTCTGAAAGTTTAATTGTTGTAAATCAAATTAAAGGATTAAAGGTATTAGAGGAACTTTAATGTCTTTATTTTTGTGTCCAAGATTATCTGTCTGAGGGTCTCCATAACAAGAACTTTAACGTAAATACTATGTTTTAGTGGCAGTAGTAAAATATGACCTTTTAAAACCACTGAAATGACTTCTTATGTTAACTACCCACATCAAAAGGGGCATTAGACCTTTCCCACTTTTTATTTCCCTTCAAAGTTTTACAAAGAGCAAGGTATAATGGAGTGTTAACAGGATATTAAACTCAATGTTTCTTTTCAAGAGAATGCAATTTTCCATCTATCTTCTGGTTTCCTTTCATCAACAGAGAAATATTTAAATTTAAATTTAAAAACCCGAGTTTTCCCTTGGCATTTTTTTTTCTTGGGTTAAATGGGAAATTGTTGCATTAAGATTATGGAAATCTGGCAGAAAAGAAACCCCCTTGCATTCTATCTGGTCCTCGGAGATTAGAGGTGCTGAATGTGGTTGGGCTTAATTTCCAATTAGAACCAATTCGCAATTATAAATCTGGTTGCATTCAATAGGACCCCAAGTACATAGTGTGGGTTACACTAGAAGTCTGGTCTCATTCATGATTACAAATTCAAAACTTGTGCAATTTATTGGAGAAAAAGATTAAAAAGTCTTTCAGCTTGCCAGTGTTAAATTCACTAGGCCCACAAAGTAAAAGTGTAGGACTATGTACAAGTGTTCCTGGGTATAATCTGATACAGTGGGAGACACAAATCTTATAAAAGAGGTGCCTCTGCTTTGGGAAGGAAAGAGGAGCAAGCCTGTCAACTTGTCTACAATGTGGTCGTATTCTCAGTTTCTACTACTGAGGATTTCAAATGCCACTTTGTATTTTTGGGAGAAAAGGAAGACTCAAATGTTCTGTTACTGCCATCATAAATGTGGGTGGGGAGCCTACTTATATGTAATGAGGGGTACTGAGCTTTACGTAGAGAGAGATTACAAAGACTGTGGGTCTTATGCAAGGGTGGAACGTATTACTGACACCTTAGTGTCACTCTCTCTTCTGCCTGGCTTATGGCAGCAATAAGGGTCATCTGGCCTCTGCCAGATAGCCTGTCAGCCCTTCAGCATGGCATCATGCCTAAGGAACTCCCTTCACCACGTATCTCATGGCTGTAGGCCTCATTCCTATAGAAATGCATGCTTAAACAATGACCAAACAGACTGCATTGTGTTTTGGTTTATATTTTTTTTCTACAAAGAAGCAATACATTGGTGTTAAGAACCATAAAAGACTTTTCTTTACATGGATAATTTTTAAGTAGAAGAACAAACAAATGCCAATGTGCCCTATTAGCTCTTTGAATTAAGTTCAGTTTACATTAACATCTATAAACCTCTTTGATTTTAAGACACAGGAATGGACTGCCAAGTCTCATATAAAACTCATACGAGGGCCTCTTGAAAAAAAAAACAACCTGAAAGCTAAAGTTATTCATATAGATTTGATTCTACCTCTTCAAAATACACCCCCACAGTACAACCAGTAGTGAAAAAGACTGGGGCAACACAGCAGGAAATAACTAATATTTTGAAGAAACATAATTATGCCCATTCCAATCCTATGCAGTGTATTAGAGCTCTAAAAAAAGAAATTTCTGACATAAATACATCATCTTAATTTTAAGTTAAAACTTGCTTTTTAAAAGATAGGACAATGTGGAGATAATGGAAAGAAGAATAACAGATCAATGCTCACTACTGCTTTGCAAAACAAAAGAGTTGGACAGCTTGAGCTGGTAGAAAAGTGAGAGAAGGAAAAGAGCAAAATAGGACAAACTGTTTTTCTTGCACATGTTGGATGGAGACAGATCAAGTCTCAGTGCCTGGTACTGGAACAGTCTCCCTGCATGACCTTAAACCCACTGTCAGATTGATCGTGAAGTCGTCTGACTTCTATAGTAGATGAGTCATGCTCAGTTTTTAGACCAAGATTTTAATTTCTGAGATGTCACTTTCCTACTTCTCAGATCTCTGGGATTTCACTTTTCCCCATGTTTCATTGAGTCTTACCCCTTTATACTACATCTCAGGTAGTAATTGGTTCTTACTGTGTTGTGGAAAGGATAAAGTACTGCAAAAGCTGAGCAATAATTGTTCAAATTGTCTACCCTAATAGAGAAAAGAAAAGATGTTACATTCTAATATTTCTGTCCATAATTTTTTGTCAAAAATCTGAAAATGTTTTAATTGTATCATTTCTGCTCATAGCAAAAGTGAGTTACATAAGAACAGACATAAAAAACCAAGCCAGATAAGGCATTTCTAGTTTTTCCCTCAGATTTTTCTTCTGCTATACTTAACGACATTGAAACATAAATAGTGTTTATGATGAGAAACTGTTAGACCCAAATCTGGTGGAAAATTAAAAAAAAAAAAAAAAAAAAGAAGGTTGCTATGGAATTCAGTGTGTCATCTTTTTTTGCCACTCCAGTTCTGAATGCCTCAAAATCAGCTCTTGGTTTGGGGTAGTTTGTTTTTTGTTTGTTTGTTTTTGCTTTTGTTTTTGTTTTTTTCTTTTTGCTGTTCTTTTCATATTAACCTCCCCATATTTTCCAGAAAGAGTGAAAAAACACTATTATTTTTCTGTGCTGATATATTTTTTTATACTCGGTTTCCAAACTTCTCCAATGGTGAAAGGAAGAAATGATGGAAGACTAATCCTGATAAAAGGCTCAGCAAAAGGCCCCCTCATTCATAAAAAGCAAAAACTCTAAATTTTAAAGCTCTCATTTCCTCTCTGCTTAGGGGAAAATATAAGAAGGGTTTCCAATGTTTTTCTGATAATTAGATTTTATAAAATAAGTGAAAGACAACATGTAGTGAATAATTTAGCAATTATTCAGGTCAGGGAGATCTGCAGGGTTTTTAGAACACTGCATTTAAGTGAATAAAAGGCATTTTTTGATGAACATTGTCTGTATTCATCTAATATTAAATGGATCAATGTTCCATTTAATTTCTAAGTTTCAATTTTAGTTATTTTTTTTTCTCTGGCATTTCAGAGTAAATCCAAGATAGTTTCCTTTCTTTGTCCAGTATATTAAGTTTATGTATATTATAATATTCAACATAATATTCTGAATGACAAAGAGGGCCTCATTTTCTACTGGGGATGAACACAGGCTTGCATAACCATGTATGTATGATCAGAAACATGCTATTTTAATCTAGAAAAAAAACCCACAAAAAACCAACCAAACAAAAAGCTTTGATGGCCAGTATCCTACTGATATTTATGTAGCTGTTTCTAAAAAACACATGAACAACTTGGTATCAATGAAATGAAACTCATGCTGCAAAACACTGACAAAAAGGTAGCACCTTCTGGCATAAACTGGTGTAGATGTCATACTCCTAGAGAGGAAAATAACCAGACAGCCTGTCAAAAGTGTTGGTTTTACCATTCTGCAGCCTTTGCCCCTCTTGAGTTTAATCTCAGGCTGTTTGCAGATGTACTGCTTCTAGAAATGCAAACAATGCTGGTGCTAGGAAGTGGCTTCATTTGTCTTATGATATTTAAGATATAATACACATTTTAGGAATGCTCAATAACTAGAATAATTTCTGTATTTATTTCCACATCAGGTCTCCTGAAGATTGACTATGGACCCATGTCTATATGGACCACTGAGGAATATCACAGATACTTCATGTTACATCTCAGGGATGAACACAAAAGGGCATAATACTGCTTTGAACCCTGAATGCAGAACATACACATTAGCCTGGCACAGGGACAGTTAGTAAGTCTGTCTCAAGATAAATTAATTCAGACTCAGCACCATGGAGTCACAGCATCTTTGTAATACTGTGTGAATATTGGATTTTCTCTTTTCAGCACAGAGAAAGTAACTGTGAAACACAAAATACCAAAGAAAACCAACTGTTCTTACACCAGCACCTGTATGACCTGTTGATCACTGGTCACATACGAGTTGACATGACAGAATGCCTTAAAAAAAAAAAAAGCCCAAATGTCTTGACACTTGAATAGGACCCCAAAAAGTTGTGAAGCATCAATAATGTGAAAAAGGACTGGCACACTGAAAAACACTAGAAGCCCAGTATTTCTTAGAAATGGGATGTTTAGGAAGAGGGGAAAAAAAAAAAAAAAAGTCCAGAAGAATGCTGCAACATATTTCAGCTGTGTCCTGGATATGGATGGCTAATGGTACAGAATTTCCAGGTACCTGTTTACAGAGTAGATATAATCCTCTGAAAATCTGAAGAATGAATGCATACACAGAATTTTCCCAATTTTTATTCCAACATCTCATCTAGTGGTCTCTAGTAAAAACCATTCCTTCTCTCTGGAAGCCTTGTCCATGTTCTGCGAGTACATAAATGACAGGACCAAGCAAATTAGTAGTAGCATAGGCACAAAGCATACAAAATCTCAATATGGACACGTAGCTCCACAACCGAAAGGGAGAGTCCAAAAGATTCTCCTCAGGGAACTATGGGATGAGGACTATGAATGAATTTGTAAAATGCAGACTGATAAATTTGCGAATTGGTATATCACTTCTTTCTGCAAAAGCAGCAGACTGCATTTTATAGCACAAAGATGGAAAGACTCTGCTATACAACACATGGCCAAAACATCTTTTCCAGGATCAAACACGTGGATACGCTTGTGTACCTTGAACAGATCACTCAACTCGCATGCTTCTGTTTTCAGGAAAAGGCATCACATCTAAATTGTCATGGAAGTCTTTAAATATAAAAGATGGCAAAACCCCAATCTATTCCTATTTTTTATAGATACCAACCAGCATCCAGACAAAAATCTCTGTAAAGGAATTAAAACAAATTGTAGAGGAAATAGTTTTATTTCTCCCAAAAATAGAAATAGCATTTTATGTTGCAATCACAATTAGTTCTTAATCTCCTTTCATGAATTCACAGTATTGTCTTCTTTCTGCTGAATTTTAGGTAAAGGGCCTCACACCTCAGTCATATCTGCATCAAAATGGAGAACATGAATGGTATTTTATTCTAATTTATTGCCTTAAGTGAGCCACATATTGCTCTCCAGAAGCTCTAGACCAGTCTGGCCCTAGTTTATCTTCCTCCTACTAGTCTAGATGCAATAGGATGAGCCCAGAGTGACTCCTTCGCTTCCAAATGTAGCATAAATGGTAGTAATGTCCTTGCACTGCAGTACAGCACTGTCAACAGTTTTAGCCCCAAATACCACTAAAGTAAATGCAGCAATCTTGCTTGCTTAGAAAAAAAAAAATTGCAGGAGTGATTAAGTAGTCACTAAGACCAAACTTTGTTACACCCGTGCTTTGGATATATTTTGTCTAAGGATTGATAGTTTGTGTGTTATACAGCATGCAATTAGTTTGGGAGTTAGTTTTGTATTTACATGACTGCAATTGCACAATAAATCTGCTGTCCAGATTGCACAAAGTTACTAATGCATTTCAGTAAATTGTTAATACTGTAATACTGATCTGTAAGAGTTTGTAGCTCTATTATAAAAGCATTAAAAGCAGTGTATTTTACCATAGTAGATAACCCACACAGACTTGTGCAGTTGCATTGCATCACATGACAGAGAGCCAAAGGCTAAGATTTATAGGGTGAAGAAATACAGGAATTTGTGCAAAAATAATTTTTGACTGCTTTTGGAGGTGTCTAATTGCTTTAGATGTTTTCTGTTACTCATGAAAGACTGAATCAGTCAGACTCCACCTTTTATTGAGAATAACTGTGTTTATTGAAAGGCTGGTTTATGTGAACAAAGTACTGAACTGGCAGCCTCCTTATCTAAGACATAAGGCCAGATTTAACCCCCTGGTAGCGTTACTATAGAATAAGAATTGTGGAAAAGCCCTGAAGCATCCTTTCAGCCAGGTATAAGTTAGGAAAAAACAGTGAAAATATATTAGAGAAGAACAGCATGATACAGCCATGCATCTCTGCACTGATGCCACCTTCATACCTTGTTAAGAATCATTATTCTGCTCCAGGTCAGTGCAGAAAGATTCCTGCATATTGCTTACCCCACAATACATAAAGATATTTCTTGCATTAATAGAATAAATTTGCACCACATGAAAGAAGTTCTGAGTATAGAACAGGATCCTCACCATACATTACCAGAGGAAACGGTAAAACTTTTTATTACAACACTTGCCTGGGATTTTAGAGGTGATGTTCCTGACTGAGGAGTTGTAGAAATGAACAGCACATCCTCCACATGTTTGTAGAATCATGCATGTAGAGCCTGCAGAGATGAAATCTACATGTCCAGCTGTGCTATGGGTTTGCTCATACTATTCTTGGTAATTTATGTGACTTCACTCTCTCCAATATAAGGTGCATTATGTGGGAGATCATGTGCTGCTGTTCATGCACCTCTCTTACACTTGCATGAAAAGGACAGAATGTTATTGATGTTAAATAATGTATGGGTTTCGAGAATTTTGCAACAGGTAATAGGTTTAAGCATGCCCTTTCAAAATATATATCTATTAGAAAATCTTTTTTAAAGGCAGCTTTAGAAAGATCAAAAGGAAAATATTTGATATTTTTCTATGATTCTCCATTCATTTCTCTGAACAATAGAAATATTTCAATACTGAAGTATCTAAATTTACAGTTATTGTACTTTTTCACAAAAAAAGGTCATTAGTAGAAGACAATCTGATTTACATCTCACACTTGCATAGGACTTTGTGTGAATGCTGCTTCCTCTCATCTACTGAAAAATGGGTGTAAGTATAGCATATAGTTTATTTTTTCTCTGATCAGAAATGGTGAAACAGATAACTAATTTTTTCCCCTACTCTTCAGATTATGTGATGGTTTATCAAGCCTTATACTACCCTTGTACAGTGGCTGTAAATATGAATGTAAATATGATAAAAATTTTGACTGGAAAAACAGAAAGTAGAGACCTCCATTTAAGTAACGCAATGAGTAAATTAAAATCATTACAACCTTGAAAAATACTAGGAATATTTTGACTCATATATATCATCCAAAGTCATTCAGTACTCTATATAAGTCCTAAAAAACTGATTATTTCACAGAATTCTCATGCAACTTATGTAATCTTTTTATAAAATAATAATCTATAATAATCTATAATAAAAATTAAAATCTGATTTTTTTTTTCCAAACTGCAATGGCAAAAATCTGAAACAGACCTCCTGTAGCCTCTGAGAGACTCTTTAGCATACAGCAATAATATGGTATAACCCAGCAACTTTGTTGCACTGCAGGTATAAATGGAGTAACTTGGAGTCCACTCAAGTATGTTTATTTAAGAATTGGTATGGCTAAGAGCTAAATTTCAAAAGTACCAAAGGAGAAAATTCCCAGCTATGACTACAGCTCACTTTAAATGAGCTAAGCAACACTTTATAAATTATCATTTTAGTCAAAACATTTTTCAAATTTAATGGGTAAAAACCACATGCAGGTATTCATGTACCAAGCACATGAATTAATGTATAAGTACGTGCACATGTATAAACAGAAAGTTTATCTTTTTCCTACTTACATGTGTGACTTAAGAAGTCACTTAATTTGCTCATGCTTTCTCATCACTCAAAGTAGATAGCAGTAAAATGCAGGCAAACAGATATATATATATATAGCTGACAAAGAGTTAACCTGAAATCAAATCCTTTGTATGACAAGACAGAGTAATATCACAGAATCTCTGAATATTCTGAGTTGGAAGGAAAACTTTAAATTAGCTTATTTAAAATTAGCTAATTAGCCAGACTTGAAGCGAGGGCTGAAACATATTGTCACTAAAATATTTTATCTATGCATCACTTTAAATTATTACCAAACTGAAATTATTCTTTTTGGATCAGATGCAATGCAAAATTGCTTTTTTATTTGGGACCATTTCCTGTGGGTTATTAAAATGTATATAAGTATAGCTTTTTCAGATCTTGAAAGTTGTACAACAGAGTGCCATAGTAAACTCCATCCAAACAATGAAGTATCCGACATAAACCAAAGATAAGTTTATTTTTCTTTGTAATTTGATCCATAACTATTTTTAAAAACCTTGCAGAAGGAAACCTATACTGAAAAAAGTACAGGTCGCTCAGACTTAGAATAGATAAAGTATCAAGTAATTACTGTTTATCTTTTATAATTTTCATTGTTTAAACTCACTGGTCTGACAATTACAGTCAGTTATTATTCTTTCAGCTGAAATCTTGCAGGTCTTGCTAAGATTTTAGAATGATTCATAATAAACTGAATTGAAGGAATAATTAAACAGCTATCATTATTCCTTTATGCAGGATATTAATTGTGGTCAAAGGTCACTTAGAGCAGAGCTACTAGGCTATGTATGTGTTAAACAGAAAGAATAGAAAAATATGCTTTGATAGCCTAATAGATATGTAATACCTGGAAAGATATAATTGTGGAAAACCTTAAATTATTCCTATGAAAACTTTCTGAAACTGATCATGTTATTCATGAGTCACACAGAGCCCAGATGTTCAACCACTACTTCCATCATCCTAATATTTGCTGGAAGCACATTAGGGTTGAGCAGATATATCCAGGAGATATACAGAGTGTCCTGACAATATGTCCTGAACATATGTCTTGACATATGTGACCTATAAACCAAAATCAAGAGATACTTTTCTGAACTGGATAATCCCAAAGGAAGAAAAATTGGTCAAGTTGTGAAAGCCAGCAGCAAATGTCAGCAGCTGTGATGAAGTACTTAAAGCCCTGAAAGAAGGCAGCGACACAAATAGTGGAGTATCATCCATCAGAATGATCCAACTGCAGAACTGAAGCTTTCCAGAAAACTCCACTTTCGACGGTGTTTTAGGCTTTTCCTATTTCAGTGTTTTAATTCCAGTCCCCAGTGCTTTCTTATTTTTATTTTAAGGCTAGATAAGAAATAGCTCGCCTGTCCTCTAACTAACTGAGATGTCAACATACACTCGGACAAAAGTTTGTCAGGAGGAAAAAACCCAAACCATTTTCTTTTACTCCAAAACCTGTAAATCCTGTAGTTAGAATGCTCATCTAAGTTATAAAAGCCCCATCAGCTTACATAAATGCTCTGTCACACAGAATGCCAGGCTTTGAAAGGCAAGTTCTCATGCAACTCCCGTGACCCATTGGAATTTCTAGATTACTGCATTAGTCTCTCCCACATATGTTTCTACTTTGTACTAAAATTATTCACTGGATCCAACAGAGATGACAGGGATGGCTGAAGGGCCTGGTAAGGTAATGATATGATGCCAGAGCAAGGCCTTAAATACTATGTACCTTAAGTATAGACTTCAGTACTTAACTATCACTTGATTGTTCTGCAAAAGGGTTTTTTGTTATCTGTGATTTTGATTAAATATTCTCCATCGAATCCCAGGAATCTCTCTCACATTAAATTCTGTTCAAAGCCGTATAACTGTGTGAAAAGCCTTTCTGAGCCCAAGTAACTGAAATTGGTATTTAGCTTTATTTGAGACTGGAGTTCACAGAATTATTAAAAAGAAGATTCTAGGGCTTGAAATATTTGGGGGGCACGTATGTGTGTGTGTGTGGAAGGCGGGAGGGGTGTTGGTTTGGTTTTGGTTTTGGGTTTTTTTTTGTTTGTTTGTTTGTTTTTAAGAAAGCATCCACAAGATGCTCTAATCTTGACCCAAAAATAGCATTTAAAGTCCAGCTTTCCTTCAGATCTGTGGATGTTTCGTGATAGTATTTACATACTTAAAGTTAAGAAGATGCTTTTTTGGTTGATCAAACTCAAAGTAGTTAAATTTCACACCTTCAGAAGTGTGTAGAGTGTCCTCTACAGGTACTAGTCTGGGAATGTGACATAGGATTTCTTGGCAAAATTGAGTTGTCTTAGAGCACACAGAAAAAATAACATAAGGTGCCAAATGACACAGGGAAGACAAAAGATTAAGGAAAGATTAATGAAACAAAAAATATTGATATTTTCACTGAAATTCTAGTATAAATATATATAACCTATTTACATCTTCATTATAATAGGCAACTGTTTTCAGAATTTTTTAATATCAGAGCAATTTTCAGCTCACAATTTCTATTTACTGCTTAGTTAAACATGTACTTAGGTTTGGAAACAGATATCAAGAGGAAATATATCATCAAAGTAGCATCTCATTCCCATACATAAAAAATCATAGTTTATATGTCAGCTTACCTAGCCATGATAACAATTAGACGGTTTACAGCACAAAAACTTTAAAATTCCACATTTAAGGCATTTCACACTTAACACATTATTGTGCACAGCTATAAACTCTGTTTCAAGTTGGCCCAATATAAAATCATTCTAAAGAAAGCGTTTATTTGTAAAGATACATTAGACTGTATAATTTCCCATAAGAGAGATATATGGGGTGTTTTTTTAAAATTATCTATAATAAAGTTAAAAGTTTGCATATATTTTAGTCCCAACAGTGTTTTGGCAATGTTAGCTCAATGCTTTGAATTTTAATTTCTCGGCATAATTAAAAAAAAAAAAGAAAAGAAAAAAAGGAAAAGACCAACATCCTCTGAAACAATACACAATTAACCTTGCAAAACATTCTTCCCCCTTTTTAGACATCTCACTCCAGAATCATGCTGTTTAAAAGCACCTGACTTCTCAGGAATATTCATAGGTTCCCCACTATAAAAGTAACAAGATAATATGCTTTGGCTGCTGCTATTTAAAGGGAATGGTTTACATAATGAGAAATTAATATGTTGCTTCATGTTTTCATATAGAAAATAGACCATTCAAATGATTTCAAAAATATGTCAGTGTTATAGGCCTTAATGTATCACTGTCTACATTTTTTACTAACTAAATAAATGTTAATAATTTGCCTACAGCTTTCATTTTCTTTTCAGCATAAATTAGTGCAGCCTTCAAGTTTTTGTTACTTATGTGAAATGAATGTGGTTCAAATAATGTGTTAAATCTTCCTTTTCTAGAGCACAAGATTATTGAGGTTAAGAACAGTCTTTCACAGGGTCTATTTTACAGTATGTTTGGAAATCACACAGGGCCATAAGGATGCCTGCAGAAGAAGGCTGAAGTACATATATAATTCTAGAAAATATTAAGAAAAAATAGTAAGTGTTGACATGAATACTACTTTAAGTAAATCCTCTTCATAACTAGAACAATTATAAAAGAATTTTAACTTGGTTTTCAAGGAAAATAACTTAAAAATGGTAGACCATATTACTGGTGTAAACTGAA
This sequence comes from Melanocharis versteri, assembly GCA_013397845.1. Classification (NCBI taxonomy): domain Eukaryota; kingdom Metazoa; phylum Chordata; class Aves; order Passeriformes; family Melanocharitidae; genus Melanocharis; species Melanocharis versteri. The sequence goes on from VZTG01003997.1 coordinate 345,372, forward strand.
TGCTTGTGGACTTATAATTTAAGTTAATAGAATATGAACTGTAATTAATAAAGGTGCTATTTTAATCATTAAATACTTTTAAACTGAGATAACAATGAAACAAATATTAACCTGCTGTTAAAGAATAGCCCAGACCTTATGTTAATGCATGCTTGATATATTGTTTATTATGAAATTCATTGTGCTAATACAAAATACATGGGGTTTCTGTATTCCAAAGGAAATAAATCTGTTCAACAATAAAGTCTAATATATAGAATAATTCAAATAGAATGAATAGCCTATGTTTAAATATGCAAAATCACTCAGTCTATGCATCCCAACTGTAAAGGGATTTTTTTTTATTTCATCTTTATGACCTTGGTTATTATATTAATGTAACTAAGCACATATTGTATTTGCTTTGAGAGTGTCCACCAACATTTCATAAAAATGACAATATCGTTTTCTGTGTAGACTTTCTGTGATCCATTTTATGTTGTCCTAGAACCTTAATCTAAAAGTTATCAAGAAGATTTTGTCTTCCATAGCATTTATTTATGCACAATGCAGAATCAGCTGACTAATAAAAGGAGTGATGTTACAAGCTACAATGTCACGAGCTACAAATACTCCTGCTTTCCTTTTTGATTCTGTAGAAGACTGTATCCATGAAGACAGAACAGGATAGTGCAATTTAGTGAAAACCGAAAAAATTAGGCCTTTTTGTTGGTCTACAAAAATCCAAATCTCTTTTTGTAAATTCTGAAAGACATTTTATGTGAGCTTTAACTAGAGAGATTAAAACCAAAGAAGTGTTATTTCCTTTTGAATTTATGATCTGTTTGAAAAGAATTAATTGGAAGCCATTAAAACAGTTATAATGACAAAGTATTTCAAAATAATTTTATTTATATGCAGTCACTGGGAGGAACTAAGTTATTTACCTGCATTGCATAGACTAGTTTATGTTGTATATAATTAAATGTACAACTTTTGCACCATTTCATCAATTCTGCATTCCTTGTATATCTTCTTTAAATAATATTATGTTAACCAAGACAGCAAATGCAGGAATGTGACTTCAGGCCTAATGATAAACATGTCTCATTGACACTTTTCTTCTCCATTGTATTTTTAATATTCTAATCGCTATGTCAAACTCCATTACCACCACTTCTTTGAATGATAAATTGTTCTCAGACCTCAGAAGTCATTTAAAGAAAAAAAGTATGTCTTTCTCCTCCAGTTTCTCCACACCTCATTTGTAGGAAACAAAATCAAGTGGACTTTTTTCTTTTAAAGTCATAAGTGAAGCAAGGAGGTGATTGCTGGTATCACTGAATTTTACAGTACAGATACAGCTGCTGAGTATCAGATCATGTGTTGTTTTCAGCCAGGGTAGAGTTAATTTTCTTCACAGTGGCTGGTGTGGGACTGTGTTTTGGATTTGTGCTGAACACAGGGTTGACAATACCGAGATGGTTTTGTTGTTGCTGGGCAGGGCTTACACAGAGCCAAGGCCTTTTCTGCTTTTCCTACTGAGGAAGTTGGGGGTCCATGGGAGACCAGGAGGAGACACAGCCAGGACAGATGATGCAAACTGACCAAAGGGATATTCCAGACTGTGTAAAGTGGTAGGAAGAAGGAAGAAGCTCGGGCGGGACACCTTTGGAGTGATGGCTTTTGTCTTCCCAAGTCACCATTACACATGTAATACATCCTGGAGATGGCTGAACACCTGTCTGCCCATGGGAAGTGGTGAATGAATTTCCTTTGTTTCTTTGCTTGTGTGAGCAGCATTTGCTTTCCCTACCATACTCTCTTTATCTTAACCCATGAGTTTTCTACCTTTTACCCTTCTGATTCTCTCTCCAATCCCACCAGTGGGAAGTGAGTGAGCCACTGCAAGGCTGGGGTTAAACCACGACAGATCATAAATATTATTCCCAACAATACTATTGCATTTATCCACTTCTGCCTAAAACTGGCCTACAAACATGTCAGAAAACATGCTTCAGTAGTCCTTAATGATTCAGGAAGGAAATGCAAGTAGATAGTAAGTTCTTATAGCAGCCTTCCAGTACCTAAAGGAGACTTACACGGAAGATGGAGTGGGACTTAAAAGGGCAAGTAGGGACAGAACAAGGGGCAGCGGCTTTAAACTTAAGCAGTGTAGGTTTGGAGCAGATTTCAGGAAGAAATTCTTTACTGTCAGGGTTGTGATTCACCAGAACAGGTTGCCCAATGAAGTCATGGATATCTAGTCCCTGGAAGTGTTCAAGGCCAGGTTGGATGGGGCTTCGAGCCACCTGTTCTAGTAAAAGGTGTCCCTGGCCATGGTAGGGAGGGTGGAACTAGATGATCTTAGAGTCCCTTCCAACCCTAGTCATTCTGTGAATCTCTGAAACAGCTCTGAAATCCAGTTGGTTAAAACAGACCTTTGTCTTGAACATTTGATTTAAATTGTTTAACTGTTCCCTAGTTTCGCGTATTCTAGCACTGGATGCCTAAACAGGCAGACAGTGCCAAACTTAAACAAAACATGCATTGTCTCGAAACTCAAAAAGATTTTAATTCCATGGTCTTGTCCTTCAAATGTCAATCTGGACGACTGCAACACCTGGACTTTAAAATGAACTGCATAACACAAGTGTCAGTCTAACAGAGATGAGATGTAAACTAAAAGGCATGAGCTTGGCATCAGATCCAGTGGAAAATCAGACAACAAACAAAAGATAAAATGGTGACCAGGGGATGCAAACTAAAAGCTTACAAAATACAAAACAAGCCACATAGATAGAAAATAAATTTAAATAAAATATACTGTAGGAAATTGCAAATTGATGCTAAATTTATTTGTATTACACAACTTTTAGTTTGTTTGGGTTTTTTGGGGGGGAATTTTGCTGTCGATGTTTTTGTTCGGTTTTTTGGGGCTTATTTTTAACTAGCAATTAGAAATTTTCAATTAGCAGTTGCTGTATAACTCATTTGCAATGATTAAAATCTATCCACAAGCAACAATTTCAATGCCACTGTATGTATATTCACTCTGTGGCACAAAACCAACTGTTTCCTCTGTATCTACAGAACATTAATACCTCTCTGTTGAACAATTCCTGAATTATGATAATGCTATCAGTGCCAAATTCTTTCCATTTATCACTGAAACTTCAGGGTTTTATAACACTGTGCATTGGGATATGGAGATTGACCAAAAAATCAGTACAGTAGAAATTACATCAGATATAAACATGTAACCTGCAGTCAAAAGAATAGATTTTAAGAAAACATGAGAATTACTAAAGCTGTACATATTCTATTTCTTTCGATGCTTATTCAAATCCAGTATTTTGAAACTGTGAAGACTTTTCATTACTGTGCCCTAGTTTACAGAATTTTTAGTTACACATTTCCCCCAACAGATTCTGTTGTAGAAATGAGCTTGTTTATATCATGTAGAATCATATTCAAATCATGTAAGCAACAGTTCTTGCCTTCATTGGGCAATATTCATTTATTTCTAGAACAAATAAACAAATTCAAAATTTAGACTAATAAACAACCCTCTATTGCATTTTAAAAGCCACAAAGCTTAACACTAAAATTTTGTAAGTGAGGTGTTTTCGTTGCACTACACAGTGTGATGTCCCTGCTAGAACACAAGAAATGAGAACACATAATTAGGGATAGCAATTCAGCATAATGAAAACATTGCACCAGAGGAGTTAAGTTATGTGATCATTGAAAGAGCAAAGTCATATCACTTTTTGCTTGTCTTGTGAAGCCAGAAGGAAGGTAAGAACAAGAAATCAATAACAGATTCATTGCATACAAAAGAAGGCACATATCCCAGCTTTGCATCTACAATGAGTGGTGCAAGAATAGAACATTTAGAAAAGAACCCACCAGCACAGTTTTTGTCTTTAGGACATGAAGAGTTGATGAAGTTTCAGGTAACTAATTCAAGGACTTTTAAATGCTGTCCTGAAAGCTCCATGTATAAAATAGATTAAGTACTGTATTTTGGAAGTACATTTTCAGCTTCACAGCTGCAGTTGCAATGAGGGATTTTTTTCACAGCCACCACAGATATTTTACATAACTCCTCACAAGTGCTTGCTAAGAGCTAAGAATGCTTTTGGAAAATGGTTGCCATAAAAAGAGCTTAACTGTTAGGACAACCTAAAGATCAAGAACAATTATCACTTGCTAGGAAGGTTAATGAAAGATGGAATAAGAGGTGTCATGTTCCAAATATTTTCAGTGATTAACATAGCTATCTTTGATGACTGCTAAAACAAAACCTTCTGTATTTAATTCTAGGGCCTCAATAACCCTTTTTTTTTTTTTTTTTTCTGCTCATTTCCTACCAAACCATTAAAATTTCTTGAACCCACTCGAGAACAGTTGAGACCTCCAATGCATGTGCATGTGCTTCAAACAATTTTCCATCCTCACACAAATATCTGGAAACTACGCAGAGTTTTGAATTACTGATTTACTTCACTGCTTTTTTGAAAAAGCAGCAAGTCAATAGTGAGACGTTGATAAGCTAAAAATGAAGTCGTTTTTGGTACTCTCATCTCTGGAATCTCACTCTCAGCTCTCCAAGTGATTTTTTACAAATGTCCAAAAGCAATTGCTCTCCTCGGTTAGAAGACTGTTATTCATTACCTCTCCCTAAAACAAAATCGTGAAAAATCAGCAGAGCTATTCAGGTTAGCAACACCATTCATCCCTATCAAAATGTGCAGTTAACTGAACACAACATGTTACATATGAAGAGACCGTCAGATCTAATGAAAACCTTCAGCTAAATAACCATCACAGTCTGCTGCCATTCCTAGGATGGCATAGACTGAAACTTGCATGGAAAAGGATCAAGTTCCACAGCTTACATTTAAAACTCTACAGCTGCCCAGTTATGCATGTCTCCACAGAATTTTAACAGATGGGAATCTCATTTGAAAATGCTTCAATATTAAGAGATAGTTTCCCAAATGCTGACGATGGAAACAGCAATTTGATCACTTGTTGCGTTTCACCTGCCAGTCTCTTAGCATTCTGAGGGAACTTTTCCACCAGGGCATCAACCCTGAGCCCTGAAGCTGTCTGCGACCCTATGTCACTGCTCTCGCATATGCGCGGTTGGCTCGCGCCGAGGTAGGGTTGCCCCTGGGGAGGACTCACTAGATGCCAACAGAATGAAGAGTCAGAGGCAAAAGGCTGCAAGAGGGGGTCTCCTCACGTTCTCCGTTTATTCCGGGGAAGGACAAGGGATCCAGGAGGGAAAACAGTAGAGGGAGAACTCTGCCAGACAGCTCCGTGCATCAACTTTTAAGGGGAGAGAAAACTGGGAGGGGTCAAGGGTTACAGCCAATAGGTTAGGATCTGAGGAGAGGGTCCACAAATTTAACAACCAATGGGAGCAACTTAGGGGAGGGTACAAACATTAACAACCAACCATGAACTGAGCAAGAGAGAAGCTTCTGGAAGGGTGGGTGGGGTCACCATCATTGCCTCGCCTTGGCCTGCCTCCTTTCTAGAAGAAGAGGCGGAGCTTATACCTCTGTTCCTCCCTCCAAACCGCCCTCGAAGGTGGAGTCTTCCTCCGAGAAGGAGGTGGCAGCTAACTCAAGGGGCTGACCCACCACAATCACTGTCGGAATTTTGCACTGAAATAAAAATGTTTGAAGTACTGAAAAATAGAAGTAGAAAGTAGAAGGGAAAAGCATGTTTTCAAAATGGATTAAAATTCCTAGACCACTTAATTTTACTCAAAACAATATTTTGGTTTAAATCTTGGCAAGAAATTGACCAACTCTAATCTCCTGAAAAACCTTTGTTTCATATGGATTTTTCACATAATCAGAGAGGACTTCCAGCAAAACACATCTTTTAGTATTTTTCTTTGCCTGTCCAGTTGAGGAGGGGAAGTAATAGAATAGCTTGGTTAGCACCAGTTATCCAGCAAAGGCCAACATCTAAATAATGGACATTGGAAAGCTTCAATAAGCACAGATATGCCTCATCACACTATTTCAACATATCTAAAGGGCAATTAATAGGGTAGAGGATATATGCCCTAGATGATAAATGTGAGCTAGATTAAGAGTTGATATCACAGGCATCAGAAGAGGAGAAAGACACCTTTCAGTTGTCACTATATAAAACATTTTTACATGCACTGAGCTGGTGGGGACCTCACCTAAGACCTTGGAAAATACCTGCTTCATATCAGTGGATGACAGAAAAGATTCCTCTAGCAGTATCATATGAGAAATCCTCACTTTAGTGATAAGAATTTGAAAATACAGTCACTAAGTATACTCTTCCTCTGAGAAAATATTGTTTTTATGAATAAAAGCACTGTCTGAATAATCACTCTGTCATAGCCACAGGCCACCTGTTCATATATATAAACTGAGAATAAATCTGCTAAATAGGGGTGCTCATCTTGTTTTTTTCCATCTTCCAGTATACAAAAATAAGGTAGGTGAAAACATGCTGTAATATGAGAGTCACCGGAACCATTTAGAAATTTGCTATTGCTGGGAGTTCAGGAGCGCTAAAAAAGAGTTACTGTTTTTATTTTCAGGGACATACTGCAGTATGGGGAATTTTTAGGATCACTATACTTTAAGGAATTAGTATAACGTTTTGTGCAGACACATTTTAAGCATGCACAAATGGAAAAAGAAAAGCAATGACTGAGAAAGTCAGTTTTAATCCATAGAAACAAAATTATAGTAATATTTCATTATTCATAAAGTTTACTAGCACCTCAGAAAACAAAAAATTGAATTATATTTTATAAAAACACCATCAGTCAGCAATAAGACCTAGGCCTCCTGAATTCCAGCATAATGTGTTATCAATAGGAACATACTGATTCTCATTACGTCTTGAAATGGTGCATAGCAGTTTAATATTCTGAAAAAGAAAGGAAACTAATTTTTTTCTAATGTAATATCAATTATGACACTGACAGAGTAGCTTTGTCCATACTCATAGAAAAAAGATCATTCAAAGCAGTTCAGTGGCAGATTCTCAAACAACATGCTATTTTACCACCCTTCAGACCAAGCCAGATCACTAGCAATGTAGTTGCACAATGCATATTCCATTTTTATTCACAACTACAAAAAGAGCCAGCCCTTCCCCCAAAACTTAATGCCTTAATGTATAAATCAAAATAAACTATACAGATACTGCAAAAGATATTTGGGAAAAAAAAAAAAAGAAAAATATTTGATCTATTGCATCTGAAATTACACTCGGTAATCCTTAGTAAATAATAAATATCTTCTCATACTTATAGGTACTCATCTCAAAACACTGAAACTTGAAATATCTTAATATAGTCAATTAGGCCTAATGCTGGTTTTCATTGGCTGAAATCTTAGATATTTGCATCATTTTCTTGTCACTTCCTCATGGATTTTGGGAGTTTCATGGACATTAAATTGTTTTTATTAGCAGCCCATCAGGAAGTATTTGTTGCATTTACCTTGCACTGATTATTTCTGAAGAACTAATGATAATATAATTGATCAGTTTTTCTCTCTCACCCTTTTGATCAACATGTCAAAGGCAGGAGCTTTAACTGGTATATTTTAATAACTTTATATAAGTAGTTGTCATGTCACTGTGTTTCTGGAGCTTTATTTTTCTATGATGAAAGGTAGAGTGTTTCATTCTTCTTCCCTTGCAGATCCATCAAAATATTAACCTTAATTTGCCATTTTTTAATCTCTATTAATATATAAATGCATATATAAATATGTATAAATATATATACGTATATAAATGCAAAACCTGCAAGAATAAAAGACTCAACCAATGGCAGAGAAAAGCCCATACTGAGTAAATGGTAAAGCTGTCAAAGTGAATTTAACCTAAATTTTGTGAAAAATAAATAAGATCTAGACATAATTTCTGCTTCTCATCCATCTTCTGGTCTATACAGAAAAGAATTGCATGTTCTGCTAAGCTCTTGCAGGAATCCTTCTACTGGAAATAAAATGTTATAATTTTCTATGAGAATTTTCAGGACTTATGACAGCAATCACTTTAAAGAAAAAATTACTAGCAATCTGATATCTGCATAATTTGATTTTTAGCTATACTAACATGGTCTTATTTTTGCTTATCCTGAGCTGGCAGATAGATCTTAGCCTTGTCTCAGTCAGTTTTCTTGTTAAATCACTTGAGCCACAGACTGAGGGCTCTGTCTTAACCAGCTAGCACCCTACACTGTCAGCTTTTAAGAACACTTCCTAACTATCTACAGGTAAAATCTTGAGTTTTAGCTTAGATTTCTTTTTTTAAAGCATTTTTGGCTGATTTTTCTTTGAAGAAAATAGAAGGTGCCTTCTTAGGCAGAAGGGAGCAAGGACAGCCCATGAGTCAGCCTTCATATGGAAACAAAGCCAAATCCAACCTTGACCTTTTGGAACAATAATGAGCTGCTTAGCTCTATTCAGTCTACATCTGACTATATTTTCAATTATTCCCTTGAAACTTCTCCCTGATACCTGACTTCATTCCCCTCTATAATAATTTCACCCCTTCACTGGAAGTGTTGTCAAGCACTGGAACTTGCTGCTGATGGAAGTGGTTAAGTCACCATCCCTGGAGGTATTTAAAAGACGTGTAGATGTGGCACGTACAGACAGGGTTTAGTTTTGGACAGACAGTGCTGAGTTAATGGTTGGACTTAAGGGTGATCTTAAAGATATTTTCCAACCTAAAGAATTCTATGATTCTAATTTTATGTTAATAGCTTCCCTCTTTGTAAGTTTTGTTAAATAAAATAATGTGATAAGCACGAAGTAGTCAGATGCAGTGATGATGAGGGTAATGTTAATACATAAATAAAGGGGATGGATTGTACCACCTCTATTTGGGATAATGAATACTTGCCAACGTAAGCCGTTCATATTTTTATAAATTCTTATGTAAAGCAGACCTTTCACCCACCACTGTTATACATACTAGTAGGAGTAAAAACCCTCATTATAGACCAGATGTACTAAAAAACCCACGGACTGCAGTTAAGGAACTCAATATAAATCCCAAACAGCAAAGGAAAATCTTTAATATGGAATTCTGTATCAGTTTACACTTCAACTAACCCCTTTAGATGAGAGAAACACTAGAAAAGCACTGTACCAAAAGATTCTCAAGAAAGGACTGTGCCTCAGAGGAGGTTGGGCTGCATTATTCGTCAGTGAATCTTGCGTTGAATATTAGACAAGCTTAAATATGAAACAGTTTTATTACTTAAGTCAATTAAGCCAAATTAAATTTTCTTGTATGCAAGATTCCCCAGAGATTTGAGATTCCTTCTTAAAACAATAGAGACTATTTTGAGTACAGGCAGTAACATTTTTAAAAGACATTTTATTTTACATTTAATAACATGATGCAATAATGTGAGAGTTGTGACCAAATAAAACACGTTAATCAAAGGCAATGTGCCAAATGGGTATTATAAGTAGGTTTTTTTGCATTAGTATAAGTATTACCAATTTATTCAATGTTATGAAAGATATTGTGCAGCACCTCTGACTCAGTGAACACTCAGAATCCAAATGAAAAGAGGTAAGAACTTGACAACCCCTTTACCATGTAAGAGGAGACAGTTAAAAAGAGGGAACTGGAAATCAAAGAGCTATTAAAAATAATCCTGACAGAGTCAAACTAGATTTCTGTTGTGATATAAATAGAATCTGGGAATGGAATATTGGATCAGGACAATTGAAAAAAAAAAATAAAATCTAAAGATAGGAAATGCATGTAACCAGAGACTGATATTAGAAACTCTAAATTTTTCACACTTTCCATAAGAAATCTGATAGTGTCACAACAGGTAAGATTTCATAATCCAAAATCAAGAGCGGAATATAAGCAACCAAATACTTGGAATTTAGAAGGTTTCACCATGAATAAAATGGGGACTGGATGAGAAGGGCTTGGGGATGCTGGTGGATGACAGGCTGTATGTGAGCCAGCAGTGTGATTGCTGCCCAGGAAGCCAACCATACACGTCCTGGGCCATCTCAGAAGCATGGCCAGAATGTGGAAGGAAGTGATTCTCCTCCTATACTCCACTCTGGTGGGATCCCACTCGGAGTAGTGTGTCCAGCTATAAGGTCCTCAGTGCAGGGAAGACCTGTTGGAGGGGGTCCAGATGAGGGCCACAACAATGATCAGAGGGCTGAAGCACCTCTTCTATGAGGGCAGGCTGAGAGAGATGGGGTTGTTCAGCCTGGAAAAAGAAAAGGCTCCAGGGAGACCCCACTGCGGCCTTTCAGTTCTTAAAGGGGCCCTACAAGAAAGATAGGGACAAACTTTTGAGCAGGGCCTGTTGCAATAGAACAGACAGTAAGGGCTTGAAACTGAGGGAAGATCGATATAGATTAGATATAAGAATAAAGATTTTTTTATGATGAGGGTGTTGAAACACTGAAACAGATTTCCCAGAAGGGTGGTTGATGCCCCATCCCTGGAAACATGCAAGGCCAGCTTGCATGGCGCTCTGAGCAACCTGAAGGTGTTGAAGGTGTCTCTGCTGGTTGTGATGCCTTTTTCCTTGGTCTTAGAAAACTGAAAGACAGATACAGTTAAGGGGATAAGGGGTTTTTACCTCGGTATTTTGATAAGGATACTTTGGTGCACTGTTCACCAAGGTGGAATGCATTGCAATGCACCCCACACAATAAATTGCACATACAATTTATAGACCTTACAAATTAGCATATCTAACAAGGGTGCCCAATAAGGGGCTTGGGTAAATGGTGTGACATTCTCCCCATCCATGGAATTCTGCCCTGGATGGGCAGAATCTCTAGTTTACAGGACATGCTCTAGAGAGAACCTTGGTTTTCCCAGATAGTGTAGGGTTTTTCGGCCTCCTCCTATGGGGCCTTTAGGATGTTTGGTCTTCTGGCTTAACAGAATACTAGGACTATGCTAAGTTATCAGACTTAAGGAATTACAAGGATGCATGCTAAGAATGCTGTGAATACATAAAAGCTATATAAAAAGTACATAAAAGAAAAGGGAAAAAATAATCTTGGCATCAGTTGCAGGAGGGGCTGGAACTAGACAATNCTTGGCAGGAGGGGCTGGAACTAGACAATATTTAAGGTGCCCTGCAACACAAACCATTCTATGATTCTATGACTGGACTGAAGGGAAGGAGTTCTGCCATTAACTTTCTTCATAGCAGTCCCTCCACTCCACATTTGTGGTCAATAGGGTGCTGGTAACATATCAGTGTTCTAGGTGTTGCTGAGCTGTGCTTGCTCTTCCCCACCTGCTCGAAGCAAATAGGCTGGGGATATGCAGGAGGTTGGAAGAGGCAACCCCTGGGTGGCTGACTCCATCTGAGGGATGGTGGACACCCTGTAACTCATCATCTGCCTCGCCCGGCCCCAGCGCAGGGCACGGCTGAGCCCCTCAGCCCCGGGGAAAGCCTGGGCAAGGGAGGGCAAAACGCTGCCCGGCAGCCAGGGCTGAGCCGGGGGAACCGTGCGAGAAACAGCGCTGCGAGCCCCGAGGGGACAGCGGGAGCGGGGACGGAGGCGGGAGAGACCCGGCAGGGAGGGACCCGGGCCAGGGAGAGACCCCGGCGGGGCAGGGGCTGCCCTGTAGCCTGTGAGAAGGCTCAGCACCAGAGGAGGGGAATATTTCCTGAAAGACTGCAGGCTTTGGAAAACCCACACTGGAGCAAATTTATCCTGAAGAACTGCAGCCTCTGGAGAGGTCTTACACTTGAGTTATGTAAAGTGTGCAGAGGATGGAGCAACAGAAAGGAGCTGTTATGGACTGACCACAGGCCCCCTTTCCCAGGAGTGCCTTGGAGGAAATGAAGTAGAGGTATTGGAAGTGAAGGTTCAAGGTGAAGGTGGTCCTGGGAAGAAGAGCTGACAGATAAAGGGAAGGTATTTATGTGGAGGTTTTTGTCTCTGTTTCTCACCATCCTATTCTTACTTTCAATGGGCGATAAATTAAATTGATCTTGCACAAGTGGAGTCTGTTTTGCATGTGGCAGTAATGGATCTGCCTTTGTTTTGACCCAGAAGCTTTTCCATCCTATTTACTCCCCCTGTCCTGGTGAGGATGGGGAATGAGAGCACGGCTGTGTGGGTGTCTGGCAACCAGGCATGGTCAACCCACCAGAAAGACAAGCACAGATAGATGTAGATGACACGATTTGAGAACAAAATAGACCTGAAATCCTGTTATATGTTTGGCTGACATATATCAAGACAGCTATGTGTGATCAGCATTTCAAGGAGAAAAAAAAACAGGAAAAGTGAGGATTGTGATGCTGCTCCCCCTGTCAAAGACATCAGAAGCACAATACAGGCATTAAAAAAACAATTAAAGATCCAGTTTGTTTCTTCTGTCTGGATACTATTCAGATGGTTTCCTCCCATTCTCATCAATGCAATTTCTCTGGTTCATGTTGTATTGCACTAGTGTAAATTGCCACCTGGTCCAAGCACAGCATGCTCTTTGCATAATATATTGTAGAATAATGTTGATGTTCTCCTTAAATCAAAATATGCTCAAAAACATGCCCTTCAGTTGTACCTATCCCTCCACCAACTGATTTTTGGATTTTGTGGATAATAGGAGCACATTGTTCATATGCAGAATGGCAGAAAGGCATCTATACCGCATATATATATCTGTTTTTCTTCAACACAGTAGCGAAGACAAGAGGACAGTTATAACTCAGATTGTGCCCAAGCATCATTTACAGAATACAGTATTGGTACAATACCCAATATTCTCAAAAGTGTAATCTTCAGAGACTGCTAATTGACCTTAACCAGAATATATGTATAACCTTAACAAAAAATTACTCGAATACCTTGAATATTCATTCCTATGTTAAATAGTGGTGCAATTTGAAAAAAGGGTTTTGTGGTTAACATTTTTCCTCATTTAGTTTAACTGAAAGAGCTTCTTTCTTTCTGTCATGACTCTTACAGTAATTTAATACTAATGCATACATATTATCTTCTGCTTTTCATCAGCTGAAAATGTCATCACTGAAATAAACATTTTTTGACCATTAGCTCGTTTAAAGCATTTGATCTTGTCTTCTCTTTTAAATAAAAAATCCAAAGGGATGAGTCATCTCCTCATGCTCTGAAACGGCAGGGGGAGCTTTCAGCTTGTTTAGAACTCCACAGTGTTTTTCATTCAGGAAAGTGTAACTGAGCTGTATTATATTGTAGAATAGATTTTTAGAAAGATTAAACGATTTTTGACTGTATTCCCAGGGCCAACACCATACTCAATCAATAATTAAACAAGAACAAAAAAACAAGATCCACACACCTCCACACACACAAAAAGCCAACCCTGCTTACTTTTTCAGTGGCAATTTGGTCTTCTGGGAAAGAGGCAAGAGTTCAAGTCCCTTGACTGGCACTTTATTAGGACACTTGTCTCACAGCTGGATGCATTCTGCAAGTCACAAAGGTGTTTCAGTGGTCATAAAGCATTTAACAACAGACTGAAACATGTAAAACTGATTATACTTGAGTGGATATCAGCTGATATACAAGGCACATGACTACATGAGTATGAAAAACTGCAAGAGATTTCTTGTTTCTAAAAAAACTGTTTCCAATTCTCAGTATAGTAACTGATTTTCCAGGTAGTTTCCATGGAAATCCACAAAGCATACATTTGTGTTCTCTGTAAACAAGGTATCCATGTATTTATTAATTATTTTCAATTGACCTCTTCTGGCATTGCTGCATAACAATGTACTTTCTATACCATGCATTTTTTTCCTTATCTAATTATCATTAGAATATTATATTGAAACAAAAGAATATAGATGAAAAATCTGAAAACGCAATATTCATCGATAATTTGTAATTTGCCTTTAAATTTCCAGTACACCATCACATGAGTTAGTCAAACCCACGGAGTTGCAGTTAACTATGTTCATTTATTTGCATCTTGACTTGCAAATAAAATTGGACACATACAGCCACAGTACTAGTTCCCAACCTTCGAAACTTTTGGGAAGATATCCTTTTCTTTTCCTCTTGTATTCAATTGAGTGATTTAATTATTTCTTCCAGGTAATTTCAACTTATTTCATGGAGACATCTAGAAAAAAAATCCTATCTTTATCAGCTTTCTATTTACTTGTATTTGTACTACAAAACAGCTAAATCAGGTGTCTGAGGAATGAAACTCAAAAGACTCTTCCTTCAATCAGGAGAGAAAAATCAGAAACTCCATTTCCCTAAATTTGTCAATTTTTACTTCATTTTCATACTTCTTACCTGCTAGAGCCATTTTCTTCCAGATGCATGTGTCAGGTGTGCTAAATCATTTGACTGTATCACCTCAATTTGTGTGCTGTGTACTTCAAAATATCTATTAAAATATTTCTGCCACACGTGCTCTTCATTTTATTTATCACCAAATCCCATTTCTCCTTCAGTTCTGGCTTTCAACTTCAACTTTTTATCTTCTTCATCCAGACTCCCTTCCACCTTAATTAAAATTTACAGTTGGAAACAAAGCATACATCAGTATTACCTAAGGAAGAAAAACTGACTTCCACAGCACATACATCTATCTTTATTATTATTATATTGGAATATATTCATGTTTACTAATAGATCATATATTACTACAAAGATGGGCAAAGTAATCCTGAAAAAGAACTGTGATCTACCTATAAGGAATTTTTTATTCACATCTTGGTATTAACTTCCACAGTCACTAACACATGAATAATTTTAGCCTCCCAGACCACCACTACAGCTGATCTTCCATTAAAATAGCTGTCATAGGGTGAACAGGCAGCTTGAAATGGACAGTTAGGATTAACTTTGTTAACACTGTTGACAGAACTGAAAGCTGGTTTGCTCTGACATCCTTCTAAGTCAAGTCAGGAACATGTATATCCCAAAATCCCTTGCCTTGTTTATTTTTTTACATCGTCTGTTCTGTCTGTAACTTTTAGAGACATGATTAATACTAATGTTAAAAATCCATGTCCTCTTGTATTTTGAAATCCAAGCCCTTTGATTTCTACTGGAAGTACTCACAGTGATTAGAAAATGACCGTAAGTCAAAGAAGTACTCAAAATAAATCTTCGTTACACTCTGTAGTTATGAGAAAATTATTTAAATTCTTTGGTCTCCCAGTGACTCATCTTCAATAAATAAAATCTTTTCTCTTAAGGATTTGCAGTTGTTGAAATGATAAAATCTGTAGGAGAAGGAAAGTATACAGAGGAATATTATTACACATAATGTGGGGCAAAGATCTTCAGTACGTGCAAATCTGTGATTCCCCTGAATAAAATGAAATTTAATGATTTATAAAGTTATAATGATCAATGTCTTGAGCTTCCTGACTTTTGCAAAGACTTTTGAAGTGACTCATTGAAATTAAGATTTTCATTAAACTACAATCATAAATCAGTTTATTAACATACTCTTCCAAGAGGAGAGAAAGCATAGTGAGCCATTTGGAAAAAATTTAGTGACACTTCACTTTTTTCTTTTTTTCCAATAGTTCTGTATGATGTCTAACACATTCAAATATTTGGAAAAAATAGAATACACAGTAGAGGAGAACATGTGAGGCTGAAGATCTATCAGTTTATATCATAGAGCATGGAAGTTTTTCACCATACTGACAAGATAATTTTGACTGTTTAGGAGGCCACACATCTAAATTAGATACAAACAGATTGAGACACATCCTATACCTTTCTCCAAGGACAGTGGAAGAATATATAAAAATTCATTCACCATCCGGTAATGAAACTATCATAAACAGGGAGGAGGGACTATGATGCAGCCAGACACCTACAAATGCACTAGTATGAGCTTCAAAAAGTATCTTTCAAGGCCTCCAAGCACAATGCAGAATAGAAGAACCAATACACAGAAGACTTATCTAACCACCAGGCGTGTAAAAAGACTATGCTAAACTTTGATACAGCTCAAGAAAACCAAGGGCATGATGTTGGGCTTTCATGCTTTATGCAAATGCTCCAGAGGGTAAGCTATTACTGTACCTCTGAAGAACTTCACACTGAAGATTAGGAAGGCTCTTTGTATTTCATCTAGGATTTATAAAATTAATTTAAGAGCTGCAGGGACAAACAAAAAAAATATTCCCTGCTTTGGTAATAGTTTAATGAAACCACTGGTTTGAAAAACTATTCATAAAGCCAACAGTCAGTGCTCTATGGGTCTCCTTTCATGCCTATAAAATGTTTATTCTGAAGAGAACACCATTTACAAAAAGAGAGAAATAGCTTCTGAACTTACAGAAAAGGGCTTGCTCTGGGACTTGTAATAGAATTTCAGCAGAACACATTACTGCCTTTACAGAGAAGTCAAGTACTTAACAACAACAACAAAAGAATGTGAACAGTGTGGTGCTGAACTTAAGATTCTCGAATTAATTAATCTCCCATCCTTTAAAGGGATAAATAGAAAAAGCAGGGTGTGACAATGCTATACTCAATATGAAAATACCAAGAGCACAGATATGTATTAAAACTGCACTTTGGTTCACCTTTCTTTGTAATACTGAAGGCGTTAGGCATATAAGCTAAGCTGCCCTTTCTTTCCACAGGAAGAAAAAAATTTAAAACCAATTTTTTTTTTTTTTTTTTTTTTTTTTTTTTTTTTTTTTTTTCTGAATCCCTGGGAGATTCTGCTATAGTAAGGGCCAGAAAAACAGAAGTTTCTTAATCTTTTAACCAGAACTTCCATGGCTAAGGCTACCAATTGCCTTCCTACAGTCAAAATGGACAGTTATCACTTAGAATTGTTATCATTGTTAAAGAAATTTCAACACAAAAGCAGCTAATGCAGAAGTAAAAGCAGGCAAATGGGCTCTTTACATTAAAAAAAAAAAAAAAAAAATATTTCTGTACAGTCTTACATACCTTGTACACTTCCACCAGCCCAGGGCTATTAATATAATCTCGAGGAGCTCAGCAGCAGAAGGCACCTCTCCAAGTTTCTAGTGAGTTTTCCAATACCCTCACTGTGGAGAAACTCCACATTTTGGAAGCAGTTTGACTTAGCATTAATCTAGACTAAAAAGAAACTCTCAGAAAACTGCATAATCCATTTGATCCCTCAGGTTGCTCTCATTACAAAATGCAGTTTAGTGAATGAATTACATAGCCCCATGGAAGGTTATACTCTGATAAAAAAATAGAGCTTATTTTTATTGGAGTGACTGCCATGATATTACTCAAGAGCATATATAATTTGACTAAATATTTCTTTTTAGAGTACCAGGTACTTCTGCATTATGAATGACATTATTTATTCTATTAAGAGAATAAAACAAGGCACAATACTTTATCAAAGGTAGTGGTTTCAGACTTTTTTGGGAGAGGAATGTAGGGAGCAATAGATTTTCGTTATTACAAAGCTCTGGAGAAAAAGGTATTTGCTTAACTAAATATATAGTATCTTGTTATTTGCATAATTGGTAACCCACAACTGGATAAATATACTCCTAGTTTTTGGAAAAAATCAGATTTTTTTTTTCACTTGAAATTCTTGCAGCAGCATTTTTCAGCATGTTTCAAGGCGGTTGAGGTTAAAAGGAAGGAAATGTTACAATTCACAAAACCCCAAAATATTTTCTCTAGGTCCACATACTAAGCAACATTAACACACACACACACACACACACAAGAAATTTGAAAACAGCAAACATTTGATAGCAGCTGCTGAACCCGATATTTATTCTTTTTTTCTCTAAGGCAATAAGCCTAATCATAAGGCATGTTTGCATGCATGCAGAATTCCAGTAACATAAAAAAACCTTGTTTATTAGTGGTAGATAAGAACAAAATCTAACAGTTTAAGAATTTCTATGGGTTTATCACTATTTTAACATATAATTTAAAAATATGATTTCTCATTTTTTGAACATTCATTATGATTCAATAAATTAATTCTCAGCTTTTTAATATTTTTATTCTCATATCAAAATTCAAATAAACATTCAATTTTGAAAATATATTTTAGATTTTAAGTACATGGGTTGATAACCATATATAATCAAACCTGACATGTTTTCAAAATGTGTTCACTTCAGTAGGAACATGACTTTTTGTCAGAATACCACTCTGACAGTACAGTTTTCACCAAATTTGTAAGGTGTGCAAAGTAACTAAGTGGTAACTATCAAAGAAAGTCTGCTAAATGGTACTATTTTTCTCTAGTTATGTATGAAGTATACATAACCTACCTACACATAGAAATGTTCTACATTTTATCATATTTCATCATTCACAGAAATAGACATCCCTACGCCAATTTTGAATATTAAAGAACTAGATTTCAGGTGGAGCATTCTAAATGCGGGCAATTGTCTTCTCTGATAATTTCTCTATAAGGGCTGCCAAAAAATCAACTGAAAAACATGCATAATGAGCACTTAACTGTTAGTATTAACTGCTATCAAAATTAAACTTAAAAACCAGCACTTTTTTCATGGCAAAAAAAAATTCAGAGACTAGGCAAAGGAGGATCTATTTTATAAAAAGCAACTCTCTCCTACAGACGGTGAATCAATCTTACTTCAATAAATTCATAAAAATGGCTCTTTAGTACTTTAAAGACTTATGACTTGCAAAAGGTAAAACCCTGCAACAAGAGTGCTGTCAAACAACAGACAGGGAGAACCACACTTTTATAAATCACAAGAAACTAGAGATGTAGCCCGGAGTGCTGGGTCCAATTCTGTCCAACACCTTCATTCGTGATCTAGATGATGGGACAGAGCAAACAGCAAGTTTGCAGATGTCTGGGATGAGTGGCTGACATGCCAGAGTGTTGTGCTGCCATCCAGGGAGGATCTTGAAGAAAATGGCTGGCATGAACCACAGGAAGTTCAGCAAGGGAAAGAGCAAAGACTTGTTCCTGGTAAAGAGTAACCTCTTGCACCAGGATAAACTACAGGCTGACTGTCTGGAAAGCTGAAGTGCAGAATAGCATTTGGGAGTCCTGGTGGATACTAAGTTGAACGTGAGCCAGCAGTGCTCTCTCACAGGAAAAAACACCCAACAGTATCCCTTGCTGCAGTAGGGAAAGTATTGACCACTAGCTCCAGGGTAGAGGTCAGTCCTGTCTCCCAAGTGAAAAGTGATAGGACAAGAGGAAAAGGCCTCACATTTCACCAGGGGAGGTTTAGACTGGATATTAGGAAAAACTGGAAGGGTTGCCGAACATTAGGATGGGTTGCCCAGGGAACTGAAGGAGACAGCATCCCTGAAGGTATTTACAAGATGCATAAATGTAGAGTTCAGAGACATGGTTTAGCAGTGAACTTGGCAGCATTAGGTTATTGGTTGGACTTGACAATCTTTATGGTCTTTTCCAACCTCCATGATTCTGTGATTCTATCTAGAGTTAATGCAGAAGACATCAGTTTGCAGGAAACTTTGCTTCAGTTAAAGAGCACACAGATAGTGCCAGGGACATATGTTTGGCAAGGATTAGATATTCAAGGGCATATTAGAGGACTATAGGAAAAAGTTATATATGGCTAACAATAGAGGAATACAACAAAAAATCCTAAAAAGGAACTCTAATCATTTTATGTGGAAGCTCCCTGGTATAATGGGACATAATCAGAACAAATGAAAATTTCCTTCATTTGCCAGAAACCAGATGTGGCAATAGTGCAGTAACCTCAAAGTTAGAGAGAAAATTGTCATAAATGCAACCATTTAAGCATCAAAAATGTTAATTAGGCACCGCTTAATAAACTGGAATTCCTTGAGCATTATGATTTTGTTGAAATTAATCTTACAGACTGAAAACTAGCAGAACTTGTTCATAAAAATCCTAACAAGGCCAGCTTAGTTAAGAACACCAGCATATTGTTCCTCTTCACACAGTAGCATATTTCACAGTGAAGTAATAAATACTTTCTCTCAAGAATATGAGCTATTAAAGGAAACTATATCCTCTTTATTTTCAGATCTGGGTCCTCTTTCAGCATTCCTACTCACTATGCTTGTGAAGGAAACCTTGGTCAGCAAGACTATAAAACTGAAATTGTCTCCAACTTTTCCTTAAACTAGGCAAACCAGGATGACTTCCAGCTACTAAAGCAGCACAAGACTAAAATGCATTAAAACATTTGCATAATTCTTTATGTTCTTGTAAGTGGATCACTGGTAAAGATTATGACTTAATTTTGTTAGGAACTCTTCTTCACTGAACTCCTTTTTGTTATCTCCTCTCTAATAAATCTTACAGTTCATGGAAAATGGAAGTCATAAGAGGCAAAGAAAGATATAGATCTGTAATACTCATGCTAGGACAAGTTTCTCTTATAACAAAAACACTTCAAAAAATATTCACTGCCATACATCCTGTGATGCTTTGCTCTCCCTTCCATACGCCATGATCCCAACCTGCCCTTTATTTCCCAGAAGTCTACTTAAGTGCTAACCACCAGTGTCAGTGACTATCATGGATGTGTCTGGTCCTGTTGGTTGTAGCTGACTCATTGTGGATTTGGAGGAGACAGATACAACCCAAGAGCCAAGAGCTAATGTCAACAATGCACCTGCCTAAGGACAGTGCTGGTCAATAGTCTGACTCAAGCCAGGTTTGGAAGAAAATAACATCTATATTTGGTATGCAAATATGAATCTAAGTCAATTATTTTCCCCCATAAATACTGGACAGCCCAGGGCCTGCTGAGCTCTCCTGCATGGAAGTGGGCTATGTGCCAGGATCTCCCCCTGAGTAGAGATGCCTCTCAAGGCTCCTTCTTGAGACTGAGAGATTCCTTAACACAGCAGATCCTTGGTGAGCAATTCATACGGAAATCTTTGCTAAGTGACATAAAGGATTGATTATGCATATATAATACTTTACAGATAAAGCACTGACCAAGATTGGGACTAAATCTGGATCCAGCAGTACCTAAACTCCCCTCTGAGGAAAAGTTTAGAACGTAAGGATGTCCTTTCTGAAACCCAGAACTCTATGGGAGGGTTTCCCTGGCAGTTTTGTCTGACCCTATCCCCTACGCAGTCGATAGTCAAGTGTACCTTGTTATTAAATCTTGTTAAACCTCTGTAGCATTTACTATCAAACTTTGTTAAATTGCTGGTTTATATCAATGAACATATTGCTGCTTCTCTCTTAAGAGTGAAGTGTGTCACTTCATCCATCACACAGTCCCAGAGGTCAATTTAATGATGCATAGGAGGTAGGAGGTATATTACCCATTTTGATTTTCTTCAGCTGGAGAAAATGAACTCACTTCCAGTTAATGATTGCTGGCACTTCTATGCTTTGTAATCCCTAGCTTCAAGAAGCCATCTCATTATCTGTTTGGGAACACAAATGCTTGAAAAACAGCATCCTTTATTGCAGTTCGTGTGCAGAATAATTCAAATAGATTCTTTAACCACTCCAGCATTACTTTAAGAAAGGGCTATTATTAGTTATCCTGGCAAGAGATGCAGGGTTTATCCCATGATTAAGTCAGATTTATAGGACAGAGGGTAAGTGACACTACAGTTTAAGAGATGAATTTTAAGTAATGTCTATATTTAAAATTTCTGAACATAAAATAACCCCAAGGGCATAACATAAGGGGAGTAATAAAAGCATATATTCACAGCAACACATATAAGCTTATTTTCTACAGTATTGCATTATTGGTTCACTGTAGCTGAAACACTGCAAGAAATGTATTAAAGAGGAGTGTTCATTAAAATGTTCTATTTGCCTTCTGTGTGACACAAAAATGTCACCATTGCCTTCTAATTCCTCTTGTATAATCTAGATTTTCTGCTGTTCTGAAATGTTTCTGAAGTGAAAAAATTTTGCTGCTTCCAGTCGTTACAGAGGGTGTCATTCCCTGATGATGGGCATTTCACAAATATCACAGTAGTCAATAGGAGAAATTAGAATATTTTGGGGAAATTTCAGCACAAGATTATTTCTTCACAAAGATCTGACATACCCTTTAAAGGCTGAAGAAAGTAACTGCTGGGCCTACTTAGCCTACTTATGGCTAAGTGAACATCTTTTCAGTGATTTCAGTAGTCTCTGGGAATGAGGTTCATGATAAGTCTGACATGCTTCCTTCAGAGAATTATTAACACTGTTCAACATAACATTTAGAGGATAAAGGAGTAGAGTCATTTAAGGTGTTTCATGCTGTAAGGGTGAGTGGGGCACCAGTACATCAGGCTATGTAGTGCACACTGATTCTCTGATAATAAGAAAATTTTTGAAAATCTACAGTAATACAGACATGATAGAGAGTTTGGTTGTTTCAGCCCTTTTTTAGCCAAGATAAAATATTTTACATCTTGAGGTTTCATGGGGTTACGTGAATTTTTCCTGATGATCCAATTCAGGGTTATCAGGTTCAGGGTTGTAGCAAAAAATGCAGTCTCAAAACCAGAATGTTTTCTGTAGCAATAGCAACTGCGTTAACACATCTTTTACAGGAAGTCTACCTTCTTGATTTTCCTTTTAAATGCCGCACACTTGCAGAGCATTCAAGCCTACAGTCAATGGCATGTCTGAGTGCCAGGATTTGCCACTAGGTGAGAGCCTCCACAGGCTGACAGATCAAAGTTGCTCTAAGAATAGTCTCCACTGGAGACTAAAAGCTGCATCAATTAGTTCTATAACTCAATAGGTAATACCTGGTAAGTCTTGGCCTTGATGTGCTTGAATCTCTAGTTCCTAAATGTTCCAAATTAGGGACAGTTTAAAACTCATCCAAAGTTTTGAGAGATTGCTAGGCCAGCATTTCCATTATTCCCTGAAACAAAAATACTTCTTTGAGAAAAAATGATAATTTTTTTCAGGTACTACAGACTGAAGAAAGAAACACAGGGTAGGTATCCAAGAGTAAGTTTCTAATGCAAGTTGGTACTTGTCATACCCTTGACTACCAGAGACAGAACTTGTAAATTGAAGCTGAGACAGATGCTCTTGAAATGTTATGTTCAGAATCTTAAAATTCTTTCAGTAATGCAAAGTAATTCTTCCTTCACTGATCATTTTCACATATGGGAATTTATCCTTGCCACAACTACAAAGCTTTTAGTACTTCATGGATGAGTACACAGCACTACTGACACAGTTCTTGCAATGAATTATCCAAAAGAAGTCATCAGAAAATGCTCTTGGATAAGCATTAATATTACATATCCTTCTTTGCCCATTTTCTCCAGGCACATTCTATGTGGTTCTTCTGAATAGTTCACATTTATACTCATACAAAAAAACCTCTCAAAAACTTTTCTCAGTTCTTTAAAAGGAGGTATGTTTTATCCTTTCCTGCTAAAGCTTTAAAACTTCTTAGTTTTGCTCATGTAGGTGTCACTTGTGTTAATTTTATACTTTTTCAGGGTAATTTACTGAATAAACTTTACAATAACATTCCATTTAAGGAGTAGGCTTTGCAGTCTGCAGGGGATCACAGTACACTGTACTGGAACATGGGAAAGGCATAATGTGGACCGTACATATTGTAGCATTAGTATCCCCTTTTTCCTTTTAAAAAGGTTACTGAGTTTCAATACACAGATTCAACAGGTATCAGATTATTTTTCTCCTATATGCCTTATCATCTAGATATGAACACTGCAACAAATATTTCTGTTCAGCGACTAGCAGTGTAATGAACAAAAATCTGTGTGCATCACAGGAATGGACTGAAATCAGTCTCATTTCAGTGGCTCATTTCTAACTGGTAGAAACTGGCTGCTGAACCCCAGGCAGAGCAACCTCTTACTCTACTGTTGCTGAGAAGGGCTCGAAGAGGTGACAAATTCAGTGTAACATCACAGGTCTGCAACTGGCCAATCTGTTGTCACACAAAATTGAGATAAAAAACAAAGTCACAAACACAGAAAGACCCTATTAACCATATAATCTAGATGCAGATTTATTTTAAATGTTTCCTCTTGAATTTCTCACTCATCTTCAGGCTCCTTGGAATTCTCCCTAATTGCAATTAAAGCACTTTCTCAGATCCCATCCAGTACCTGAAAAATATTCCCAAGAGGCCAGTGAATATTTATTTTTAAAAACATTTTTATTCCTAGAAGTTTACATCCAGATCCATCTAAGAGGACCATTGTGCCAAAGCCTTTTAAAATCATAACTCCCCATAATCAACAGTGTAAGCATGGACCACTGTAGTTATTAAAAATTTCAAGGGATATATGAAAAATGAAATAGAAATTCTTTGAATATATTATCAATAATTATCATAGGAATACATTTGAATACGTAGGTCACCATTTTGAAATGCCATGAACATGTTACAGGAACAAATAGCTCTCAATAAATGTAAGAGTATTCCACAGTTAATACCTATAAATGCTATCACAGAACCTGAAAATACATAAATAGACTAAAAATAATTCACAAGAAATATTTTGGTCCCAACCACTCCAATCCCCCAAAACCCACAAGGAAAAGGAATGGGTGTGAAGAGTTACTTAAAAAATTGGTCTAGACTTTACCCCATTATATGAAAAATTGTGATTTTTCTCCTGGGAAAATGCTGAGATCTAGGTCCCTGTAGAAATATTTAATCTTAAAATTATTTATTTTTTCAAGTTTATAGAATATAACAACTTAGTGAGATATTTACACTGTGCCAAAGTATTGTGCAAAATATGTTTGGAGTATTTCAGCTTAAAAGACTATAATTTATTCATGAACACACCTGCTGAAAAGCATAGAATTTGCTTTGAATTTTTAAACATAGTTAATATTGTGACCCTGAGATTTGTCCAGTAGGTCAGAGCGTGGTGCTGATAATGCCAAGGTCATGGCTTTGTTTCCCATAAGGGCCATTCACTTCTTCTTTATAATAGAAGAAAGTTATAAAAAAGACCACAAAAAATGACAAAAAGGAAAAATGAAAAAAAAAACCATTTTTTGCTTACATTTTCACAAGGATTGCAATTTAGGAGCCTGAGCAAAAGAAAAAAAAAGAGGAAAAATCCCCCTGCTGGTCTGCAACCTCACCCGCACACAACCAGAGCAAACAGGATGCAGTTGGCTAATTATATATTCCCCTGACCATTTTCCACATCCTGGTTTTACAGAAACAGAACAAGCATACATGTCTATTAAGACATGACAGTCTGCATTTGTGATTTCTTCTGCTGACCTGAATCATTAATTTTGTTCCTGACTTTTTAATTTTATCCTTCTCCTTACAAAACTCTAGCTCCATTTATGTGCAGAGGAAAGTCTAGTGCACTATAGTGAGAGCCTGTATCTAAAAAAGCATTGGGCAAACACTTATGAAATAATTCTAATTTTAGCTGTTTAAATACATAATTTAACATTAAATATCTTCATCCAAATTCCTGATTAACAGTGCTGTGCCTAAAAGCTATATCCTTGAGGATATAAGCACAGTTTTGTGAAGGCTGAGAACTGGAACTATGTAAGGATTATGTAACTAGTTCACCTGCTTACTAAAGCACAAATTACGACTTTTGAAACACAAAACCACAGAAAACAATTTTCTAGCATAAACAAGCAATTCTCAAAGCTTTCACTAAAATCTTACAAAGACTTTGAACAGATACTGGTAAAGACTTTTTGATGGTAAACAATCTTGCTCATCTCAATACATTAATTCAAACATCCTATCCCATAAGCACCTGCCTATGAGGCCATCTTAACTCTTCCAGAAACCTTAGACCTGTGAAGTACCTCTATTTCTCATATAGATCCCCACAGAAAACTCATATGTCCCAGATTCAGCCCTAAGGAATAGCATTCTCTGCTTATAGAAAATAGAAATTTCTGACCGTATTCCTGTAAAACCTTTTTTCTGACATACCTGTAAGCCATGTATAAACTTGAATTAACATATGAATGCTGTTCACAGCATATGGAGGAGTAAGTGCATACAGCCTTAAAAAAAAAAACGTTAGGAAGGCATTTGAATCACATGGGGAATTTGAAATAACTCCCTCCATGAATTTTGTAAAGTTCAGGGTTAATTCTGTGAAAGTAATAGAATCTGCACAGAAAATTTTGCTGTAATAAGTACTTTAGATTCCAAACATTTCAAATCCAAGTGTGTACGATGCAAAAAAAGAGTGTTCTTTTGTTGTTCAAACTAATTTTATTTTGTTGAACTACTTTTTGTGCTATCAGTGGATGAAATGTCTGGATTTTTTCCCATGTTCTTTTTCTATGGAACATGACATAAATCAGAATAGCACTTTGAAAATCTGCATAGTCTACTTCAACTGGTATTTAATCCTAGTGTTTCAAGGAGGCAAAAGTTAGTGTAGATATAAAACTTGAAAAAGCAATAATATTTTTCTATCCCTGATATGATTTTCAATATCCAGTCTCCTTTAAATGCAGTACCAACTTTCCATAGAATACTTTGTGCTGCCAGAACAAATAAAAAGGAATAATAAAAAAAGACCACTAATGTTCTAGCATAAAACTGGGGCTTTTTAATTCAGTGTCTGCAGTACAAAACAATATCCTACTTTATGTTCAAAACTCAACTGCTGTTACTAATTTGTTGCATCTGAATTACTTTCTGGTTTGCTTGAATTCACATCAGTTTGTTACACTCAAAGTGTTTTCAAGAGCAAGTCCTTCTGCAGCACAGATACGATGCTGAGGGTTTCTTCTTTGTCACTGTAACATGTCTTGTGTCATTTTAAATATGTTTGCTAATGTGATCCACCTTGCTGTTTTTCCTTCCACTGGTTTGCAACTCCCCATTGCACCCAGATTTACTAAGGTCTGTGCTGCTTTTGTTGGATACTTGCTCTTTGCTCAAATTTTATCCCTAAAACTGGTTTTGCCCAGCTTCCAAGGGAACATTCTGCTTCTGAACAACTGCTAGGCATTTACCAGTTGTTTATAGCCCTATGGCTATCACCCTCACTTGTAAATTGTAGGTTTCTGCTGTCACCCCATAGCCCTGCATTCTGTTCTAAGGCTATAAATTTTTCATTATTTTATGCAGAAAAATTACTTGTTATTGTGGCCTAGAAGTTACAAACATATAATAGCAATTACTGTTATTCGACACAGCAGTACAAGGCTAAACAAAAAATTAAACCAAGAGAGGTAACAGTTACCTGGTCATTACACAGCTGGTGTTACAGCTAAACAAGCTGAAAGAGGTCTGTGAGGAGGCCATTCCCAGACAAAGCCTGACAGGTCCAAAGGCTCATGCAATCAACATAACTGGGACCAAGCCTCTGGGCTCTTACCAGCAATGGCAACAACACAACTCCTAGTCTGGACGGGGCTGCACTGCAAATAAACAAAACCTTCTGGGAGCAGGGAAAATCCAAGCCTATGGAGCTCATTCTTCTGCTAACAAAGACCTACACAGGTGTTGTTGCAAATGTAAGGTATTTGTGTTTGATTCATTGTGTCTACTAGAAAAAGGGTACTGTACCAATAACTAAATGTAAATATGACAATGCAACTACCCGTGAAGAAATGCACAGGAGAAAAAAAAATCAAGAATGAGAGGTGTTGTGTGTCTGTACATTCCTCATATAATAGGTACTCTTTGGATAAGGCATAGGCTGCTTCATGACAGCCTGAAATGTCTCGAAGTCCTGTCTGCTGTCTGTAGAGCACAAGCAGTACCAATTAAAGGCTGCCAAAAAGTGATTAGAGAGCCCAAATAAAATGATTGTTAGGAAGTTTTTCTTTCATCCTTTGAACAACTTTTCAAGAACGTTTAGTCCTCTGCACTGACAATGGATTTTGCATTAAAAAATATGCTTAGAATAGAATTAACTTGCTAAAGTACACAACCCAAGTTATTGTTTTTGAAATTTGAGTTAGATATGATTGTCAATTTTGTATTTTAGCCACAGTATGGAATGAAATATTTAGTGATTTCTTCTCCCCCTTATACACACAGTCATGAGAGAATAGCACTTAAGAGGTTAACATGTATTGAGAAAAAAACAAAGTATGAAGAACAAATTCTAATCCATTATTTACATAAGCAGACTGTTGTCAAACCAACATTTTCAGTGAAATTACATATCATCACCCAAAACTCACAGATGGCCTATGTCTGCTTACTATCTTTGAGCTTAGTATGGCACTGTCGCCAATTTAAGGATTCTAAACACAGGCACAGGGACTAATTTAGATAGGCTACACTGTTGATTCTGAACAGGGTGCAAGGTGGAAGTTTTTCCAGAAATCAAGCTCAGAGATTCTCAAAAGTTTTTACTATTGATACATTTCAGAACACACACAAAAAAAAAAAAAATAAAAGCCAACAAAAAAAAAGCAAACCAACAACAAAAAAACTCCTAAAACAAAACAAAAAATGAACACCCAAAAAAACCCACCAAAAAACCCCACAAACTAAAAAACACAACCACCAAAAAACAGTTCGCTGGCTACAAGTTACTTAGTTTTTTTAATTAGTGTCTAACCTTGTATTTGTTAAATAATTCTCTCACTTCTCATACCAATTAGGCCACATAGTCAATCTTTCTCATCTTTTTGAGTTGGTGGGTTTCTTGAGTCAGTGATGCATGAGGCAGTGGTCGCAATCTGTCACTGCCAGACTCCAGAGGCCACGAAATGGCCCCTATCCCTTGCATCAGATAGGCATGACCCTGTTTCACAACCACTTTCTCATTCTTTGTAAGTCCCTGGGCAAATTGCTAACTGTTTCTGGCTCTTAAGATGTCATCATCAGTACTTTTTTCAATTCATTTCTTCAGTGCATTTATCTGCATGACTCATCACCCCTGAAATCCTCTGTGAAAATCACCATCACTTTTTCTATTGTTTAGTCTTCTGGAAGTGAATTAGTTTCAAGGGAGATGTTATGTATATCATAGGCAGCAGTTCAAGCACTTAGAATCTCATGTATTTTTTTGGTGTGTACTTTTTGTAAATACATTGGTCAATGTGTTATAAAAAACTTTTGGCCTTGTGATTCATCCAAATTAAATCTACAGGTGGAAGCACCGTATCAATCCCTCCATGCAATCCATGCGGGATAAATAAACCCACCTTACATGCAAATGTAATGATACTCTAATTAAAATATGAAACTAAGAAACAATCAACAATATGTTCAAAGAGTTACTTGTTATCTTTACAAGAAATTCTCCAAATTCTCAAATTATTGTTCTCAACAATAAGACTAGAAATATTCTTTATACAGGTTTCTCTGTATCCACCCTTCCTTGTAGTTATGATCCCCAACCTTACTCTCCTCAAGAAGAGATGTGGGTATTACCATGGTGAGTTGTCAATATCCTGAACTCTTCACTGGTGTGGGCACGCTCACACAGCCCACTGTTGGAAAATAGATTGGATAACAACACGGATAGGATTAGAACAAGTGTGCACAATGTGTGCATACAGATCAAATGCACAAAGCTCAGGAGCGTGCTTGCCCAAAACTGATCACATTAAATGACATGACTGGGAACCACTTGCCTCCAGTGGTGTTAAAGGGGAAGAAAAACATCAGCCAAAGTAAATGGAATATAGGAAAATTGCAGCATATTTTGGAAATAAATGAAAAGTTCACCTGAGAAATATAGAAGAAACAAGAGTTTGTAACAAAGGAGAGGAAGATACCTTAGAGTAGGAACAGCAGCACTCATCCTGCTGGCACTATAACCTCTGCCCATGCTAAAGAGTACAACCTCCCCAAGAGGGTCCATGGGCAGCTAGTATTCAGGCTGTGCTCCAGCACGGTTAGAATTTTGGGTGTTAAGTTGCAGAAAGATGTTTATTAACAATTCAAAAATACTAAGGATTCTGCCTTATCTATTGTAAAACAGGTATTAATCCCAAACGGATAAATCAATGATAGCTGGTTAACACAAGTCCATAATAAATGTATTAATTACTTTGATTCCAGTTTAAAATTAAGCTATGTGAACTGAACCATTTTTCTCTTGTAATAGTTGGCAGGTTTGTTATGTTGATAGCAAATATTACTCCTTCCTCATCTTATAGACTAATTTTTTGTACTCTAGAACATGAACTATACCTTGTTTTTGTTTTCCTTATCTTCAGTTCTGTATTATACCTGGTCTTAATGTATATGACATATTTTACATATGCTAAATAGCTATTCTGTGTTTCCTTTGTTAGCATTGAAACTAGTTTTCCCAGTTCAGCACTGCACGTGTTTAGTGACCAGTAATTGACTACTGATCATTTGCTCATTGCTCTTGACCTGTGGTTTCGCCATGTGCCCATATGTTCTTTCTATCAGCCCACACCCGTATCCCTCTAAGCTGCCTTTTTTATTCTATCATCATCTACAACCCATTCTATACATAAGGACTACTTATCATTACTAGCTATTACAACCTCCTGGTGCAGTCAGGGCACCAACACCAGTTATTTAGCAATGCCAAGTGCCTGTTCTCTATTTTTGTTTTTCTCTACTGCATATAGTATCCCAGACTCCAACCCAATTGCAAAGATCCAACTCTTTCAGTTGCCTACTTTTAATTTTTTTTTTATTTTATTTTATTTTATTTTTAAGATTTTCCCCTTTTCAAAACTGTCTTGTAGCTTTTGGTTTTTTACTTTTGCAAAAATGTTTAGTTTTAAACACATTATGCCGCTCTCACAACGTGACTCCCATAAGAGGAAAACTCCATGAAAGGTTGTTTCTCCTGGTGCTACTTCCCCATAAAGCAGTGACTGTTCATGCATGAGCAGCTGGATCCAGCAGCATGGCATGCATCTATCTAGGCAGCAATGGAGCTTGCTTAAAGACAGATAAACACACTGGTTTTGGTGTGCTTTGCCTACTATGCTATAATCACTTCTCATAACATCTTCTCCAGGAGAAGCCACAAATCTGGGGACTTTTGCTGCTCTGCTACTACGTGTTTGAAGAGAGAGAAATGTGCATAAATCATGCAAACGTAAATACTCACATTACGAACATTTTCCTACATTATTATTTTTCAGAATTTTCTCTTAATTGAAATATTTTTGTCTTTATCTCCTGACTTTTCAAATTATTTTTGTAATTCATACTCATGTTTTTATAATGATTTTGAGTCCAGTGATACTATGCCTTTAAGCTGAGTTTACTTTAGTTTCTCCTGGTATTGAAACATATCAAGATTTCATTACCATTTTTCCTTCTGATTTTCATGCTATTTGAAACATTAATAATTACGCTTTTTCAAAATATGACCTATTTTCCTAATGTAGACAAGCCTATAACATTAGCTATATGTGAAGAAAAATAAATGGATTCAGTTATGCAAATAGTTAACAAATGAAAAAGAGAATTGAGTTTCTCTGCAATATGACTTTCATTTCTAAGAAGTTGTAAAAGATAAAGTATAATGGAAATATGAGGGAGAATAATGAGAGGAACCTTTATAAAGGGAAAGGCTGCCTGAGCTATCTACCAATATTCTTTGGAGAAGTCAGCACACACAGAGATAAGCAACACAGCAATCCATCCAAAGGGCATCTCTTTTTACAAAATCTCTGCAGCTGATGTTTGAAGTCTAGCACCACCATAGCATTTTAAACAAACCATAGAAGTCATGCCCTGTCTACAGATTGTTATGCAGCTTTTAATTAAAATGAAGCTCATCTTTCTTCTTCTTCCTTTCTTTCTTTCTTTTCCTTCCTTCCTTCCTTCCTTCCTTCCTTCCTTCCTTCCTTCCTTCCTTCCTTCCTGCAAGTACATAGAATGGCACTATTTTTTTGGTCATTCCTACCAAGGGACAAGGTTATCTGTATTTTAAGTTTTGTTAATTGTCATTGTTAAAGAGGTAGAGATATAAATCAGTGTAAATAACTTCAAAAGATTATCAGACAGCTAGTCATCAGAACGCAAGAGGATGACAGAAAAGGCTGAGAAGAAGGGGAGGAAGATTGAATTGTCTTACATTCCTTACTCTCTCCCACACCCAAGGAAAGAAACTGCTGATTCAAGAGAGACCATTTCAGTGTTATCATATATTAGGAATTAAGATTATCAAAGGAAGTTCAGCTGCAGTCAAAAAAGGTAATTAGAATTATATAAGTTACTAGTAAAGGTATTAATTCAAAACTGTAATGTGCATAAATTAGCATCTGTGATATCCTGTGTTTTGAATATTGCAGTTATGATCCTCAGTCTTAAAAGAAGATAAGAAAAAAGATTTGTTTTGATTATAGAATACTTTTGTATAAAGAAAAGACATGACTGAAGGGGTACCTGGCCACCTACCCCAAAATCATCTATAGCCTGGTCATACCACTTCCTGTTGGTAAGTTTCTGATTGTGTGTTTCATGGCCTACTCTAAGTCAAGAAAAACACCACACTCACTGAAATAACTTTTTCAAAATTCTGTCTTGATATGGCCAACTGCCAGATGATATGCAACAGTGATTCCTGCAAAAATTTCTAGATCTCTGGCAATAACTGCAGTGATACAAATTCTACCAGTGACTGGGAAGTTACAAAAAAACCCCAAACAATGGAACGTTAAACTCTTGTAGTCGCCAACCTCCACTATGACCCCCTTATTTGACAACATTAGGAAACTGATTTGATTAACCCAGTACAATCTTTCTTACTTCAGCATAACTTTGTGGAATGACTACAATCAGAAGTTTAAGTACGGCTCATACAAGAATCTAAAGTCTCAACTAAGCACAATCTTATTCTGCTCTATAGATCCTGTAGTAGTCTATTGGATAGCTACAAAGAGCCACATTGACATAAGCTGTTATTTAAAGGTCAAAAACTGTTGGCAAAATATATGTTTTGCATGCTGCCGTGTGACATTGATATTCTAAATAGAGCTTACTTATACGGGGTGGCCACAAATCAACTTGAAATTTGAGACTGGCAGAGGGGGAAACATCTAACAACCACTCATTGAGTAGATCAGCAGCAGAAATTGCAGGACTTAGATGGCTATGCACAGTTTTAAACCGGAGTATAATTGTTTCATTTTGTGGCTGCCAGTCCCTTATCTTTGATGCTTAAAATTAAAACACTGAGATAAAATAATAGAAAATACCCAGAGGGTATGTAGAAAGCCTGGAAATTACCTCTGTATAGGAAACCAGGGAAAATTCTTCCTTGTCTGGAAGTACCACAAGTCTTGGATGTTTTTGTTACTAGAATGTCCCACGTGAGGGTGGAAGGATCATGCTGACATTTACAAATGAGGACAAGTAACTGGAACTCATCTTAGAATTCGTATCCTTAGGATGTAGATGACTACAATCACATGAAAGATATCAAAGCTCTCTATGCTAAATTTATTCTAGTAGGTTGACATTTGTTCAGTGATTAGCCTTAGGTTCTCTACACTGAAATGTAGCCACAGAAGGAAGTACAGAATGAGTACAACTGTTGTGCCGGAGGCATCCCCTGATCTTTCCTGGTGCTTCCTGTCTCTTCAAAATGGGCTGACTAAAAAAGAAAAGGATAGAGATACACTGGCTCTCCTTACCTTCTTACTTCACCTCAAAGACAACACTACAATGCTGTCCAACATGGGCAGTGACTGATACCAGCTCCCGTTGGAGGAGTGCACAGTGTTACTTTTTCTGTACTGAAACCACAATCCCAGAATGCTTAGCCATCCATTTATGACTCAAAAATGGTGCAAAACATCTGTCCCTTCACCCAATCCCTCAGCCCCTGCCTCTGGGGCGGGAGCTGGCGGGGGGGGAGGTGGGGGGAAGGGGCTTTCCCTCTGACTGTTTGCAGTAACTCTTTCACAGGAAGAAGTGCTGCAGAAGTACCACACCCTTTGCCAAAGGCTTTGCTAAATCTCTCTTCCTTTCAAAAGCAAATAGGCCGGAAGGAAACAGCTAAGACCTCTACAATGATACAATGCTATTATTTTGATTAAATTCTTGTAACACACACGGTCTTCTCTCTTCCAAGACTTAACAGTCTTATATATTAGATTGTACAGCTTCCCTTCTTGTTGGAAATCTGCAATAGTGACCACAGTCAATATAACAGAGAATTAAATATCTTGACTTAGTTTATATAAAAGACCAGATTTTTAAATGACCTGGATACTTACAGTGATTTTGTGGTTTTGTTAGTTTGTTCATTTTAGTAACACATGGAAAAGGATAAAAATACTGTAAACATATAAGATGTAGTCATCAAAATGATTTTTCTACTGTTTTTATTTAAGATAATATTTGAAGAAAATCCTTTAGTATTTCATCTAGAAAAAAATACACTACAACATTAATTTCCATTTAGGCTTTTTGTTAATAACAATACTCATGTTCCTTTTTCCAGATCTTTCCAGTTCCAAAAGTAACTATGTGTACCCATCATTTTAATGAGAGGACACAAGAATCAGATCTTAGAAAGGGTACATGGCAGCTACACTAGGTGGCATTCAGACCTCTGGTTTCCTATACCCATATATAAGTAAACTATAAGTTATTATTAATTTTCTAACAAACAAGAAATGCTCATCACTGCAGTACCTCAAGATTTTGGCAATAAAACCCACATTTCCTTGGTATTTCCTTTTCCCTATTCACTGCCTGGAGAGATAGCACAATGAATCTAAATTTTGCATAGAGTCTTCACTTTCCCTACTCCATCACAAACTCCTGCTTCTGCTGTTGCCTTAAATTCTCCTGGGAGAAAAGAGAAAACTCCAGTAACCAATTTATTAATTAATTTCTGGTGAAATACCATCTTTGAACTTTTTGACCTTGTCTGTCTTATATTTTATATTGTTTAACCATTCATTTTCCTAACAGCACAAAAATTATCAAATCACCCTGACTGCAGATGACATATTTATATAAAAAGGTTTTAAACTGGCAGAGCGGGTTTAAAGAGCCAACTACTACAGCAGGGCCTGCCACAGAGCTGTGATTTGGGAGACAGAGAAATGGAAACCAAGAGGCCAAAACCAGACCTAGTTCTCATCACAGGTAGGTTACTTTGATTCCTATCATTTACACAAATGCAAATTCCCGCCAATGAGGATACTTTTACCTTTTTAACTGGATTTGAATGTTAAAAAATTTAGTTTTTACAGTACAGAACTGCAGCTTTTCCTCATTCCAGGCGTTTTTGGCCAAAAAAAAGAGAATAAACATAAAGATTGTAAAAATACTTGAAGAAATTGTATCAGGTCTAATATACTAAAAGATCAAGAGAGAAAAAATAATAGTGACATACATATGTGAAATCCACTCCTGTTCAACATATTATTTAAATTTCTTCTTAAATCCTCTTCTAAATTCAGTATTATAATATTGCTAAGTATCAGCAGAGTGTCATGAATATCCTATTGTACCTCATAAGAAAATATGTTTGAAATTTTTTTCTGTTTTTAATTTACTTTAATTTTATATTTTGCGAAGATTAAGAAAGAGAAAATTCAAACCAAAGTTTCAGAAAAACAATAAAGGTAGTGATATTAATATGATGAAGAAAATAAAGTGTAGTTTTAGAGTTCTGCAATTTTTATCACCTTTACTTTCATACTTTTGTTTCATTTATATTCCGAGACCTAGACACAGAACTGACACTGTTTCACCTTGTTATCAAAGAAAAGCTGTATTCCATTAGGAAACTGTTCAACATTTTATGGAATTAAGCTCCATATTTATAACAAATGTCTCCAGTTATACACTACTAATATAACCGTACTCCAAAACTCTCTCGAAGCATGATACCAGTAATGCATTCTCTCCTGGAAAAACTGATGAATTAAATGTGAGGCTGTAAACAGAAATTACATTAATCCATCTTGTAGCTCGCAGTAATGTAAATTTCCTAACCTTCTCGTTCATATTGCTACAAACATGTCATTAATCTGTTACACCCTGAACTTCTCTTCTTTATACTGCGTAAGAGCAGTGGAGTAGATAAACTATGGGCAGTGTATCAAGAGGAAGGAGCAAATTATAGTTTTGTCACTTACTAAGTGATTTCCCCATTTTCTTTCTATGTATTTCTTCTGCAAGTTATCGCTTAGGTACTAACTCTTCCATTAAACTTTCAAATGGGCTTTCTTTCTGTACAGAACTTGTGGAAATGAAATAAATTATCTGTTTCTTTGTTCAGAGTTGCTGCATGAAAGTGCAGAGTGGCTGTCTCCTGTTTTATGCTGGTGTTTGAAATTTTGGAAGAGGAACTTCTCCAGCATACCTCTCTTCTCCCTAATACTGTGATCAAGAGACTGCTGCAAAGAGTAAAATAATACATACTTACAGAGATTTATTTGAAAAACAAAATTTATAAGAAAGCTTGGTGACAAAACCACCAGAAAGGTTATTAGACTTTGCACTGCATTTTTTAATCATTTAATCTCTGACGAGTAAATGTTAAATAACATGTCATATGACTATCTGTGGGGTTTGCATGGGCAAGCTTTGGAAGTGGAGGGGGAACTACAGGGGTGGCTTCTGTGGGAAGCTGCTGGAAGCTTCCTCCATGCACAGCAAAGCCAAACCCTGGCAGCTCCAAAGAAGGACGTGCCACTGGCCAAGGACAGGCCAATTAGAAAAGTTGGTAACACTTCTGTGATAACATATTTAAGAAAAAAAAAAAAAGAGGGACATTTTGCGATTGCAATTTCAGCCAGAGAATAGCAGGATGAGAATATGTGAGAGGAACAACTCTGCAGACACCAAGGTCAGTGCAGAAGGAGGGGCAGGAGGTGCTCCTGGCACTGGATCTGAGATTCCCCTGCAGCCCTTGGTGCAGCCCATGGTGAGGCAGCTGTGCCCCTGCAGCCCATGGAGGTCCACAGGGATGCAGAGATCCACCTGCAGCCCGTGGAGGAGACCCACGCCAGAGCAGGTGGAGAGGGGGCTGTGACCCTGTGGGAGGCCTGTGGAGAGAGGAGCCCGTGCTGCAGTAGCCTGTACCTAAAAGGCTGCACCCTGTGGAAGAGTGACCCACTCTTTCCAAAAAAGTGTACGATTTCCAACAACTTTCTGTTTACAAATATAGCTACCAATTTATTGTAAAATAGTAATGGAATGCAGCTGTAATACTTTGAATATCAATGTATTTCCTCAGCAGTATGAAATACTCTATCATTCCTATGTTTTAGACTCACCGAAGAGAGGAAACACTCACAATCATGTGTTATTGCCTCTGCTAGTGCCACACTCTGCTTTCCTAGATGACATTTATGTGTGCCTAACTTACTACAGTTTTAAGTCTCCTTGTAGCTCTTGTTCCATTACTTTTTTCCAGAAATATTTGACAGTCACATATTTTTTAT
This sequence comes from Melanocharis versteri, assembly GCA_013397845.1. Taxonomy (NCBI): domain Eukaryota; kingdom Metazoa; phylum Chordata; class Aves; order Passeriformes; family Melanocharitidae; genus Melanocharis; species Melanocharis versteri. The sequence continues at coordinate 382,656 of VZTG01003997.1, forward strand.
TGGTGAATTAAATATAATTTTTTCCTGAACTCAATTATTCTAAATATTAATCTCCTTAATTTTTTTTTCCTGATATACTTAGTTGAATTTTTTACGTCATGGTACTACAACTGTTATTCTTCTGTGCCTTTTTCTCTTCACTCTTTGAATAACATCAAACTCTAATCTTAGCAAATCTAACATCCACTCTTGAAATTTTATTTCAATTCTTTCCTAACAAACCCTTCTCCACCCTTCCCATTTTTCTTGGTATTTTCTGAAATTTATCTGGCAGTTCTCATCAGAAAATTCCAGATGTTCTATGGCAGAAAAGGTTGTTAGTCAGAAATTCTTTCACTTTACTTTATCTGGCAACCACAGGGGAAATATTTTTAAAATTTTCCTTTTACAAGCTAGCATAGATTTTGTCAGAAAAAACAAGTTTTTTTTCCATATTGCCATCATTCAATCTAAAACAGGAAATAAAAGTTCAATTCAAATTCCTGATTAATATTTCAAATGTACTTTCTTTCTAAGCATGAAATCCAGTCCAGGTTACATGCTCCACATGCTCAGATGTAAAAGACACTGAGAGATATTTTGAAAAAATAATTGAGATAAGTACATCTACAAAATAAGTATACATCTACAAGATAAGTATTCTACAAAAATTTCAGCATTTCTATCTTTGAGTATCTCACAAACCTAATTGAAGCTGACAACTTCATTAAAAAACATTGTCATTGGAGGTGGGGGCAGTATTTGGTTTTCTTCCTAACTGTTTTCAAAACTATAGGAGATAATTAATTGACAGAATTCTCCATGGTGTAAGGCCTGATTTTAAAACAACTATGCAAGGTGATATATCCATTCTTGTCAATAGCTGGATTAATGAGAAATCTCTGAAATAGTAGATTTTTTTTTTTTTTTTAAAGAGATTGCTTGGTATTTAATGACCCAATCACTTTAAAAAAGATAAAAGAGAAGAAATAAGAACCTTACTTGGGTTCTAGAAATGTGTCCATTTCATACAAACTAGTTTTCTGCAAAACATGGCCAACCTAGCACGTACAAGACTTACGTAGGATCAATCTGCATTGGTCTGAAGATCTGGACATTCTCATCTCCTGGTTGGGTAACTCAAAATCTACTCGCTTGTGCAAAGAGTCTCATGTAAAAACATTCACTGACTAATTTCTCTACGTCAAATTGACATCAGTCTTGACAAAATCACTTGGAAGTTTTGCTCTGCTGTGTCTCCAACAAATTCCTGTTGAATATGTTCTTATTTGTCAAGCATGCTTTGGAATTTAAAATATGGCTCAGATATTCTATTGTTCCCTAAAATTCCTGTTTCACGCACTGAAAGTAAAAGGAAATAACGGAAAATTATTAAGACAGAACTACTCATCTCTAAGAATCTAATAGAGACTTAACAAAGTATTTGTTTTCTATTGTAAAGTCTAGCCAAACAACTTTTATCTTAAAAGCATATCTCCAAAATTTTAATTTAACTTCCTCATGGCAGTAGCCTTGAACTCTAAGAGAATTTTTCAGAATCTGATTCTCTCTGCTCTGTAAATGGTTTTTCTGTCCAATATAACTGCTCACAGATCCAAAGGTAAGTTCTATTTTATTTTCAGTTACTCTGAATATTAGTATGGATAATCAGCACCCTTATAAAAAGTGGCAGCCATTCTAGATTTAGAAGCTCAGCATGGAATCAGTAAAAAAATCTGTCCTGAAGTTAATCAGTGCTTATAAGAATGGATTTTGTAGCTTTCTTCCCGCTATGAAATCTGTACCAAAAAAAGCCTGTTACCAGCCCCAGAACTCTGGAGCTTCCGCTAAAGCAGTAAGACCTCACACATGCCAATGCTCCCAGCCAAATTGTTAATGTACTGACCAATCTGGCAGCTGTCACACAGATCTGAATCAAATGAAAACATGCTTCACGAGGTGAATCCCAAATACCTTAATTATTTCTAGCACCATTGATTAGGACAGCCTGACACGAGTGTTAATTACACACTAGGTTTCTAGAATTTAACCCTTAACATTCTACATCAAGTTTCTTGCCATATGCTGAATTTTTGAGATAAGCAACCACTTCACCTCAGCCATTTTTTGAGAAAAGAACAAAAAAATATGCTGCATATTATTTTGTTGTTTTTTTCTCCTTGAATGTCTATCTGTTATTTCAGCAGTTCAGCTGTCTGCAATCCAATGTCGATGTTTGATGCATCAAGCTGCGTGACCTTGGGTCAGGTTTACCGCTAAAACTTTTAGGCTTTGAAAAAGAGCACATAAGAAGCTGCATAACCTAGAGTCATGCCAGATAAGAAAAGTAAAACAGAGATGAGTAACAGCTTAGGGATTCAGGAGGAAAACTATAGGTATGAAAGAGTAGACAATGGTAAGTAAAACAAACAAAAGGAAACTGAAACAGTGAAATTGCGCTGCTGAGCATTGATTGACATTGAACACTGGTCCATTCCAGGGAGCAACACAGGCCAATTCTTCCTAATCTAAGACTGACTGGCCAGCAAAGACTCATCATGAGCATATTAATGGGCACATTAAGCAGGCAAAGCTGTAGGAACTCATTAGTTTTGACTATCTGCTCAATGTGTAGCCAATCTGTAATTGCTTGTTCTCTTCAGCTGTATGTATCTTGTTTACAGAATTTCCTTCATAGGGTAAAAGTTGCCAAATCTAAAATAACCAAAAGAGGGAAGGTTGCACTGCAGCAGACTCGTGCTTTGGAACAAGCTCACCAAATCAGAAAACACGACATTTTTCTGTTTTTCCCACTTCTAATAAAAAGTCACGGGGCATATTTTGAACACATTTTTGACATTAGTGACTACAAAATAACAGAAACTTTGATAGTACCGGTTAAAGACCCACAGTTGTCATAAAGATCATCATAGAGTCCTAGTGCTAACTGAAGTGCATTTGCGCCATTCTCACATTCTAAATATCTCACACATTTTTCCAACCTCTGGGGAGCTGTATATGTCCAGACTGAGATCTCAGCAGAACGTCTGAATGTGCTGTCTACATCCTCTGGCTACTGGGTATAAAATGAGGCTTTGATCATGTATTTGAAGATTGCCATCAATGTAAGTAAATAAAAAGTTGGGTGGAATGTGACAGCTCCTGACTTGAACATTTTGTTTTCTGATGTTTACACTATTGTAACATTATATTTTTTAAACAGAATACCCCAAAGCAAAAACAAAAACAAACAAACAAAAAATCCAACAATGTTTAGATTTCTCTCTTTGAATGTGGTAATTTATTCTTTTTATATTTAAGGTTTAGGAAGGTTTTTATGATGCAAGAAATAAGAAAAGAAAAAGTGGAATAATTGTTGTTCTGGAAGTCCTGTGCTACTCTGAATCATCAAAGAGTGCATTTCAGTGTTAACAATTTTAGAAGGAGCTCTATAATCTTGTGCACTTCCCTGCTATATTATTACAATCTGCCCTCTGTTCAAAGTTTAATTTTAAAAATAATTGTCCCTTATTAAAATCTCCCACATTACATTACTGCTGGTCATGCAGAAAATTACTTTGCTTCAGGAGACAAAACCATCCAATTAAATAATTTCTGTCCTATAGATGAAAGAAAATTGGTATAATCACAGTGCAAAATCTTGGAAGTGCTTTGTTTACTAAACTGAGCTGTGAGCATCAAGAAGAGGACTTAGTGCTTGTGACTCATGCACTTTTCACTACTTTCTTGAAATTAGGAAGTGATCTCCCAGGTCCTTCTGGCATTGTTTACATAGCATGGTCTGAATGAAATGGAAAATAAACGTTCATAAGTGACAGAACTATCAAAACTCTTGGAAAAAGTGAATGCAATGATCCCATTTACAAGAAGAATTTTCTATACTTCCATTTATGCATTTTTTTCAGAATGTAGTGTGTTGACAGTACAGACAAAGTTGGACAAAATTAGGTTTGCTTTTTTCTCTTTTTTTCCTACAGGTTTGATCAAAAGAAGGAAGAGCATGAAATACACCTCAGGGTAGAAAATGAAAATTATAAAATTAAACTTCTGAATTTTTAATAATCTTTCAATCTGATAATTTTTTGTAGTGCTAGCAACAGATGCAGAAGGAGAAGCACTAATATGACTTAAACTGAAAATGGTAATACTATTATATAAGAGACTTGTCTTTTTTATCCAAGAGAAAGCAATTTTTATGATGGCAAGGCTGAGTTTTTCTTTTTATTTATTCTTATCCTATTCTACCAAAATATAAAGGCTGGAATTCTCCATCTACCTATCCCTCCTCTGTTCTGATCTACTTCAGAGGCTGGAGGAGAATTTGGCTGGAACTATGGAAGCCTTAGTGAACAAAGATCCTATATATTCTATGACAGATGCCTGATTTGGATACACACGTTTGCTCTGTGAAATTATTAAACAAACCACGTACCAAACAGCAGCAGCGAGGCTGCTCCACAAGGGCTGCCACACCAGGAGCAGCAGATGCTGACAGCACAAGCCATGCTCTCCCTAACAGGGTGCAGTCTGGCAGGACTCAAGCAGGGCTGGACTGGGAATGGCAATCCCAGGCAAGGTGAGGGGATGAGTCAGGGCTGGGCTCCACCCAGAGAGTTTGCTCAGAAAGAGCAGAAGTTAAGACTGAATACAAGGACAACCACAATTCAGCACAGGGTGGGATGGGGCGTCCCAGCCCGACAAGCCTGAGCCCAAATAGGACTCCAGGACCCGGCAGAGAACACCTGGGTGGAGACCCCAGTGAGGCTGGTCAGCGCAAGGAAGGTCTGTTGGTGGAACCCAGATCATGACACCAGCAGAATGAGCTGGCTAGGATGGATGTGCTGGAATTGAGACCTCACATGCAGTTCTCAGAGCATGTTTTCTCCAGCTAATTTTGGTTTATGAACCATGAGGGCAACATTGCAGGACCACGCCCATTTAACTTTTTTGTCAGTCCCTTGGAGAAAGCGTCAGAGCTCATTCTCAAAGATTACAGATGACACCAAATGCACTTTTCCTGGTCAGTAACTCTTGAGTGAAGGGGTACTGCTCATAAATATCTAATCAACCTGGAGGAACAGGTCAACAGGAAATGTAAGAAATTCAGCAATGACAACTGCAAATGCTGCCCCTGCACAAGGTACCCGTGCAAGGACACAGGCAGGCACCTGTCTGGGTGGGACCCACTTACAAAATACCTGTCAAGTCTCTTTTGGGTTTGTTTTGTTTTCTTTTCTTTTTAATCCCCCTAACTTCATCTAAGGTTACTTAATGGAGAATAAGAAGTACATCAGCTGCCTGATGATTGATGAAAAATCTAATATGTGCTATGTGGATTGATGAACAGATCGTACAAGTCCATTGACTTCCACGAAAATTCAACACAAGATCTTCTTAGCCGCTGACAATATAGTGGATTTCTTAAGCTTTGAGATAAACTTCACGGCAGAAAGCACAAATACTCCTTCGAGAAGGATTTGGAAAGAACTTCAGATTTTATGGTTTATGTAACTCCAACTTATCCTTTATCTCAGTGCTTTTAGTCTTTTTGTGTCCATGGCTGCTAACTAATGGAAAACCACTGGTGAATTATGGGTTGGCTGATATGGTGATATGTGAGAGGTGATATGTGAGAAAGCAAGGTACCTGCATACTCTGATCCACTGGCTAAGCTAATTTGTATCAAACTGCCTTTTAGATGTGTTACTGCTTCCAAATATGCATGCTGAAAGGGTGAGACCACTAAATAGATTATTACACAAAGGTAAGTTGTAGTAACCCTTCTAAGACATTTAAGTATAGGATTGGCAATAAAACGTAATGATAAATTATAGTTTTAATAGATCTCGAAGAGTATGTTCCAATAAAATTTTAGGGGTTCAATAAAACATGTTACCTAACCCTCAGTAAAATACTGCTAGACTTTCTGAATTAGTGCATTATGGTAGAAGATTTTAGTAATTTCAAGGGAAAGTTAATATTTTATATGAATATTTAAATACTTGACACATTATTAGAGAGATGGAGACTAAAATCTCATATTACTAAGTGACTGTTCAGTTGATTCCATTAGAATTTTACTCATTTGTGTTGGTTCTGAAAGTCATTCTTAATTTGGCCCATGCTAGAGGGCTAAACCAATCTTTAAAAAAAAATATGTCACTACTTCATCTATGTGTTTTTCATCATTTATTTCACACTTATATTTGCTACTTAGTGAGAAAGATTACTCATTGAAAGCTCAGTTCATCTCTCCTGGTCATTAAACATTTGTCCTTCTTACATAAATCAGCAAGTGATAATTTATCATCACACAATAAATAGGGCATTTCTATACTGGATAATAAGGTACACGTTTATTCTTGCTAAAAATTATGTTTGGGACTGCACAAATTAGTAAAAAATATTCTAAAAGAAAATCATATTTCTCACAAATGAGACTTATAAACAGCAGATTTTTTTTTTCATTCACAAAACCCCCCACAGTATTTTTTAAATATATTGAGGATTTTTAATTGAAAAGCATAAATTAACAAGTATAAGTATAATTAACAATTATAAGTATTGTAGTAAGTAACTGCTTCTTACTGACTAACTATGGTTGCCAAAGATGCTATTCACATTGTTATTTTGTGATGGAAGTTATAAATCCACATTATTTCCAATGGAATTAATATTGATTGTACTTGTCAATATTAGTACATTCCTATAATTACAGTCACCGCTCATACAGTCTAAGTAATTGGTCTAGCAAGGCTTCCAAAATACATCCAAGCAAGAAAAAAAGAAGTTAGATTTTTGTGAAACATTGTCAAGCTCCTAATAGACTAAGTTGAAACAAGAACTAGCTCTTAGCAGCAGCCAGTGGAATTACTTACATTTTTAGATAGGTCAAAATTTTAAAAGCATTCCATGCTAATGAGGCCAAAGCCAAAAACTTTAATGTTTTCTGTGAATCAAAATCCCTACTGAAGAAGAAACATATGTTCCTTGTAAGATCAAACAGATGCTGTCCAAAACTGACCTTAGTTTTATCAGTTTGTTGCTCGTCAGCACTGAGCAACAGTAAAGAAACTAGTAAAAATCATGCTATTTTTAGTCTGAGAGGGCCACAGCTCTGCCAGATCCATCCCTGGAGGTCACAAAAACCCTGAGTAAGAAGGTATTTCCTGAGTAGTCCTGAATGGAAGTTTTCTTGAAATAAGTGAATGGTGATAGTATGACTTCAAAAACCTTATATTAGATTTTTAGAATTTGCCTGGCAAACTCTGTGGTAGATAGTTCTATCAAATTTTTCATCAAAATTATAATTCTGTTATGACATGTTCCATAATTGAAAAGCTGTTGTCTAAGTAGGGGGCAGGAATTTCCATTCGCTCCACAGATTAAAATTATCTGCACTTAAAAAAGAATATATATAAAAGGATATTAAGTACTGACTTTTTACTAATGTAATCTTAGCTATGCAGAACACGCAGACATCTTTAAAAGATTTCTTATGTAGAAAAGAAAAGGAGGGGAGAATTATGAAGAGGAATTTCGTGTTACTGATCGACATAGGAATGAGCAAATCTGCCTATGATTTTCCCAAGTCATTGCCTTTGAGAAACCTAGGAACAAGGCTACGGAAAGCAGCTAGTCCATTACTGTGCTTAACTATTTCAACACTTTTCTTCTAATTATTGATTTTTAAGATTCGCAAAATATATAAACAATTAATCAGTCTGTGAGTCTTCTTAATTTTTCTGAGTGATCCATATGTTTCCTCAATTTTTCATGTAGAACAGAAAGTGCCTGCATAGCAGAGCTTGTGTTGAAGAACTGAAAAATAATTCCAAAACATTTAAAAGTCATGCTGAAAGAGTTAAACACTGTGTAACACTGGAGAAGTTAACTTTGCACTTAAGTGTACTCAAAAAATTGATACAGTATGTGATGCTATCTGTTTTTCCATTTAAAATTAAGAGCCTCAAGCTGTAGATCATCAAAACTCATTTTCCAGAAAACTAACAAAATGCAGTTTGACAGATTGATTCTTGTTAACAGTGAAAAGGTATTGCACATACTGACCTGAATTGATTTCTGTTTTGTTGTTTTTTTTTTTTTTCTTATAATAAGAACTAGATCATCCCTTTTAATCTCCTGACATATGGATATCAGAAGATTTATGCACTTTGACAATGTCAAAGAGTTTAAACATAAGAATGCATAATTTCTGGCTCAATCGGATTTTTTTTTTTTAATGAATATGTAAATAACAATAAGAAACAAAAGAAATTAGAAGGAAATGGAAACTACTTCTGGAGGCAAAAAATAGCACGTTATTATCATCAATGTTATACATAAAAGTTCTTCACTGTACAGCTCTGATCACCTACACCTCACCCCTCTCAGGGAGGGACCAAGGTTTGTGCAGTGGTTTAAAACAAATTAGGTTTTTTTCGGAGGATGGTCACATTTTTCATAATGTGTTTTTATGAAATATTTATATAATTTTCATAGGTTCAAGATCAGGATGTTTTTCTTATTTAGGTATAAGAGTCATTAAGAGAACTATTAAGATTTTTACCAGTGTCAAGTGTATGTTTGAAATAAAATTTTTTCAGGAAGATAAGACCATGATCCGCAATGTTTCTCAGTGGGACAGACACTGGTGTGACTGAATTTTTTGTAAGTAATACAGCATATAGGACAAAAATATACAAATCTTGAAAGTCTGTGGTTTATGATAAAATACAGATCATAAAAAAATTCCCCATCACCACCTCTCCCTGAGGACAAACACTCTCAAGATTCAAATTAATCTTTAATCATGAAGCTAGTTTACAAACTTAAAAGTCATTACATAAATTAAAACATCTTTGGTTATCTATAGAATCATAGAGTAATTTAGATCAGAAAAACCTTTAAGGTCCTTGAGTCTAGCCATCAGCCTAATACTACCAAGTCCCCCACTAAACCCTGTTCCATCCTTTAAATATCACTACGGATGGTGACTCAACCACTTCCCCGGGCAGCCTGTTCCAAAGCTTGATAACGCTGTCAGAGAAAGCAAGCACCTTTCCAATCTCACTGTTCCCAGCCTGCAGTGGTACGTGGGGTTGTTGTGACCCAAGTGCAGGTCCCAGCATGTGGCCTTGTTGAACCTCACACCACTGGCCTTAGTCCATTTATCCAGCCTGCCCAGATCCCTCTGATGAGTCTTCCTACCCTCTGCCCTAGCTTACACCAAGTATCACTATTACCTTTTCTGTGTTCTGCCTCAGCTGACTAGTTTTCAGTTTTAGTCTCATCTCTGCTAGTCACTAGAAAAACAAACTAAAATAACATATTTACCAGTAGGTCAATGAAAATCATGGGTATTATCAGTGTTGCTGCGGTTCAAAGCATCTTTTCCCTCAATAAATACTGCAATGCAGGGACTGAAAGGATTGTGCTGCTGCCTTAAAAAGGGTATAATGGTGGTGATTCATGGGGATTGATTACATTTCCCATTATACTTTCTCCAGAGGCAAACCACTGTACAAGTCAATCCTCATTCTTTAAAATATCACCAGAAAATATTAGATGCTTTTTTATTGTATTAGTACATCTATCAGGCTGCTAACATGCATGTTAAAGTCTGCATAGATAGTGTGCATGAAAAGTGTTGAGTTCAAACTCATTCTAGTTACTGAAACATAACATTTGATGGAAGCAATTAAAAAAAGAAGGTTTTATTAAAAAAATAAATTTAATATTTACTTTGTTACCGTTGTGAAAACATTCCCTGAAAAAAAATCATTGTAAAGGATTTAAGTATAGGAAGGTGATTTCCTAAAAAGGAGTCAATAACTGATCATCTAAAATTGATTGCAATGTCAGTTGCTACCTTATGGGCAGAGAGACATTATGTACTTCTTGTAAGATTTTAAATCCAAATAGTTAAATTCAGGTAAATCCTTGTGTAGGAGTTCAAGTATAAAAATATCCCATCTGGATTTATGTTTTTGTCTAAAGTGAATTCAGTATATTTTGAATAGAGATGACAACATGTAGGTTTAATGCAGTTTAAGTAATTAGTTCTAATTAAATTCACATTGATTTCATTTTCCTGAATGTTCTAATTTATAAAATTATTGAAGGAAGGACTGGCAATCTTAACGATAGGAAAGTTGTTGTTCAAGGTTCTAGCATAGGGAAAACACCCTGCAGAAGCAAACGCTACTTCTAGAAACTGAGATTATAATTGTAAATTATCTTCTCTTATCTGTAAGAGTCTGCTTCTAAAAATAGAACCACATTAAAGTAAATAACATTTCCCAACATTTAAGTAGGATTAATTTAGCTAAACAAAACATGTATCCTTACCTGACAAATTCCAATATTGCTCACATAAAAACTTTTATGTATTTACTTATGCAAAATAACATGTACATAGCAATGTCTCCCTTAAAATAATTAGCTTCCCACTGATTTTCTGTGCAGCAATATAATCAAAGCTTAAGGGAAAAATAATTCACTGCTGCTACTTTGTGTAAAACCAGAATGATCTCAAGCTACAGCAATACAAAATTTCTGCTCTGTGTAAGGATAGGTGGAAGAAAAAAAAGATGAAGGAATTCAAACTAATTAGTCTATGTAAAGGTTACGTACACTGCTTAGAGCAATGATAAAATTGTGGCTCTTAGGTAAGCAAACATGGTTGTCACAGCTGTTTAATACGTGCTCTCTTCTTTCTCTGAAAAATGGGAACAATAAATACTAAACTGCCATTTTGGCAGAGATAGGACAATTAACATCTCTCGGCAATATCCAGTTATTATTACAAGAAGAGAAAGAGAACAAAGGCTGTTCTAACCTTATAAAATGTTGTAATGCAACTACAAACTGTTCTCAGTGTACTAGCTATTCAAATTCCCAAAGGGGAAATATTTTGCAAAACGAGCTCCCTTCCCTCCACTGAGACAACAAAGGATTTCTGTTGTGGAGATACCACTGACCCAGCTTCAGGCCAGGAACATGTTGCACTCCTTGATTACAGCTGTACTTCATTAATTCCGTCAGCTACCTGTGGACACAATAATAGGAGATTTTCTTACACATCCACCTCTCAGATGATTTCAATGTTTTGAATGCAGTTATGTCTGGGAGAATTCATCAGCTATTTAGGAATACAGAAGAAAAAACAAACAAACGAAAATGTGGCAGTCTAAGGTATCTGTTAAATAGAGATTTAGTTCTTAAAAGCCAGTGAAATACCTTTTTTAAACCTTCTCCAAATACATGTCTACTGAACATATGAAAATATCTTCCTACCAAATGAAGTTAGAAGTCACAATTATAATTTGACTAAAGAGAGCAGGAAAGCCTGTCAACATCCAGAGGAACTTAAATCAGCAAGAAGTGTGTTAAATAAAATCTGTATACTTCGACACAGATTTAAAGGGAAAAATAAAGCAATAGCACTATATGGTATTAAAGCTGGCATTTAAGTTAATGCTACTGCGTGTGTTTAAACACTGGAGAAGAGTAAAATTAGGAACCTAAATCCTTATAACTGAAGTGTTTTCAGGTTGCTGCAGCAGATGGGAAACCTCACCTTTATCACCTGATGGGTTATAACCGCAACTTTTTGCATTTGCGTTCTTGGGCCATTTGTGTTACAGCTCTTAGTGAGACTTAAAAGTTGAGAAGTTTAATCTTTAGGGCCTTTCAAGAAACACTCTAGATATACACTATTTCTAGGTAGATTAAATATTTTTCTCATTCTAAGTAATAAAAGAGACAGTAAATGACACAGATTCTAGAAAAGTATTCAATATAACTAACAAAACATTTCTGTGCAAATGTAGATTCTTGTAAAACCAAAAAGTAACCACACTATAGCGCTGAAAAATACTAAATAATACCTCTTCCCCACCCCTACCAGCAATTCCCATCCCCTACTGATCTACTTCTTTCTAAATCAGTTAAGGTTTTGACTGGGTCTTCTAGACAGTCCCATCAGAATAAAATACCTAGTAGGAACATGGATGACTTTTTCCAAGTGAGAGAAAGACTATTCACTCCCAGAATTTAAGAACTGTACTAGAGACTGCCACCAAGAACAAATTACGTGAACAGAGAACTTATTAACAGCCCTTTGGTTCCCTTCCTGTATATAAAACCTTCCAGATTTCAGAACAGTGCTAAATTCAGTGTGTTTCTGCTCCTACTGAATTGATCAATGTCAGTGTTTTATGATCTGGAGTAATCCTTTCCCAAGGTCCCTAACTTTTTGACACCACTACTTGCAAATTCAGAGGTAACGAACAATCTCTTTGAGGACTTCTTCTATGAAGAAGCATTTCAACTATTATCAAAAGACTAAGAATCTAAGTAAAAGAATTCATTTCCTAGCAGAATTTTCATATGATGTCTCTAGGTCTGTATAACCATTATATTTCCTGATCACTTAGAATTTGCATCCCTTTCAGATAATTTTTGTCATTGTGTAGATAATGTAAATTTTAATAATTAGTATTGGATAAGTCTCAGCTGTTTTTGATGATGATTAACTGAGATCAGGAGGCCTGTGATTGTTGCATACAAGAAACTACTTACACAGAATTTGGAGATTAAAGCCCATCAAATTCAGAAGCCTCTTTTCAATTTGAAAAAAAAAAAAAAATCAAAACAACACCTAACTACCAAACCAACAGCACCAAAAAAAAACCAAAACCAAAAAAAACCCACAAAAAACCCACCAGAAAACAAAACAAAACAAAACCAAAACAAAAAACAAACAAACAACCCAAACAAAACAAACAAACAAACAAACAAACAAAAAACCCCAACCAACCAAAAACAACAAAACGCCAAACCAAACCAAAAAACTATGGAAGAAGTCTGGTAACCTTATATGTAATTTTATGCTTCACACTTACCATTGGCTATGCCAAAGCTATGTCCTTCTCAGTAAAAGGACTATTTCAGATTCCTAAAGGAGAAAACCGTGCCTTGTGCTTTACAGAGATCAAAGCAGCCCCACTAATATAAATTTCTCTTGTAGGCATATACACTAAAGCTCCTCATTTGGAGTTGTAAGCGACGTTAAGCATACACAGGCCTTATTACTTTAATTCTGGAAAGCTCTAGAAGCAAACTCCAGCAGCAAAAAACCAGCTGCTCAGTTGGGGTCACCTAGGAATCTCTCATCCTTCTCTAACTATTGTCATTCTTTGGTGTGATGAGAATAAATCATCCAGCTGTCTGTTTTGCATGTGCCCAGGAAGAAAGTATAACATCCACCTTCCTCTCTGTACAACACTCAGAGCTAAGCTGAACAGAATTCTCAAGAAACCATGTACTATTAAACAGCAAAAGCGTAGGTGAGATCAGGGAATAATGCATTTAAAAAAGAGGAAAAACTCACTCCACAAACAGACAAAACTATTATACAGGTATAATAAAGTTATTCACAAAGAAAAAAATGCTCAGGGCCAACCCCAAATAATATACACATCCCAAAGTGTTGAGGAAATAAATGCTTGTTAATTTCATTGATGACCTAATCCATATATGCTCATAACATTGCAACTCCTGAGTAGTGAAATTTGTTTTGATTAGGATGCAAAACTCAGTGCAAAATGGAACGTAAATGACACTGTATTTTCTTGTCATATTGAAAAAGTACCATTTCTGTTTCAAAAATGGTAAAACAGAAAAATAATTCCTAATGCATAGAAAGGAGCATTGGGATTAAACTACATGGTATTTCTATCACATAATTAAATGAACTAGCCTTAGAACGGTTATTCAAGAGCAAGATACACTTGAAAATTAAACCTTGTATTAAGATACCTTTACACCAAAGGCTTCTACAAACCAGAAAAATGTATTTAAGAAGCAGTACTTTCTTGTTAATTATAAATATAAGTGGGCAAGTTTTCATGTAATCTATGTTTCAACAAGACATGTATTTCAATAGGGGGGGAAAAAAGGAAAAAAAAAATGTTTAGGACGTGGTTTGTTTTGAATCTGTGCAGATTTCATTGTAAACTGCACCAAGAATTTTCATCAGTCTACGATTAGCAGTGTGCCCTGGCAGCCAGGAGGGCCAACCCTGTCCTGGGGGGCATCAGGCACAGCATCACCAGCTGGGCCAAGGAGGGGATTGTCCCGCTCTGCTCTGCACTGGGGCGGCCTCACCTCGAGTGCTGGGGGCAGTTTTGGGTGCTGCAATGTAAGAAAGACATTAAGCTATTGGAGAGCACACAAAGGAGGTCTATGACGATGATGAAGAGCCTTGAGGGGAAGATGTATGAGGAGCAGCTGAGATCACTTGGTCTGTTCAGGCTGGAGAAGAGGAGACTGAGGGGAGACCACATTGGAGTGTATAAATTCCTCATGAAAGGAAGAGGAAGGGCAGACACTGATCTCTTCTCTGTGGTGACCAGTGACAGGACCTGAGGGAATGGCCTGAGTCAGGTGAGGTTTAGGTTGGATATTAGAAAAAGGTTCTTCATCCAGAGGTGGCTGGGCACCAGACCAGGCTCCCCAGGGAAGTGGTCACAGCACCAAGCCTGGCAGAGTTCAAGAAGGGTTTGGACAATGCTCTCATGTTCATGGTGTGACTCTGAGGGATGGTCCCAGTTCAGGTTATTCACAGAAAATTATGACATTAATGGTCTCTGGGTTGAGATTGTCAGCAAGGCATCTATGTATACTAAGTAGAACCCCTTCCTTCTGGGAGGAACTTTTTGCTGCCAAAACAGGACTGAGGGGATACCTCAGCACAGCTCACACAAAAGTCATCTTTCTTTAATCCATCAAGTTCCTGCTGCAAGGTACTCTAAGCCAACAAATTGTTTCACACAGTGTATAGCAATGTCTTTGCACCTAATATATGAAGGGGATTATTATTAATGAGATTATTATGCTTAGCAGTTCTCACACAACACACTGATCATTTATTTCACTCTGAAAAGAGAAAGAGTAAGCTATAGAACTGTCAAAATATGTGCCATGCCTGTTGAATTGATGAAGTACTGAATAAAGAAGGAACCTGCCTCTGAATCTTTATCAGGTTGTATTTTCTAATAAACTGTGACACAGGATGTAAGACTCTTTTCTGTGCTGTTTCTCTGAATCAGTTACAGCACTGCAAAATGGCTCAAGCATAGCAAACACTGTCCATGAGTAGAAATGGACTGGACCCAGAGAAGAGAACAGAGAGTAGTGCCCAGGGATGACGTTGCTTTATGTTTGCGTCTCAGATCCATGGTAAGAGTGCAAAAGAAAGAAGTTAGGAATTTTATAATCCTGATTCACCCTGCTTTCACATTTCCTTCTCTTCTTAGGCAAGAAAATATCAAAGAAGTACACTAAAGGGAATAGGTCATAGGCAAGTCTACCTTGGTTTTACAAGACAGAGTAGCTACTTGACTGTTGCTTGGGAAGTCTCACTGCATGGCAGCACCGCAATGAATTTAAACTCTTTCCACAAGTCTGAAGACAAAAACAGTGTAAGGAAGCCCACCAGAGAGAGGATGGCTAGAAGGATTCAGGTAGGCATGGCGGGAGAGTAAGGCTACCTCCAAAGACAGTCGGGGCTAAGACAACTACTTCAGACTCTCTAGCCTCTGACATTCAGCTGGAAATCACAGTAAATGTAATCCTAGTGTTTTGTTTCATTTTACAGAGACATAAAAACCTGTAAATCCAATGTGGCCATGGAAAATATGATACTTAAATATCCTGAGTGTCTCAGAAAATTACAGACTAGATTTGTGTGACTTAAAGGGAAAACATCGAAGAGCATCATCAGAAATGTGAACAGAAACAAGCATACCAACTGCAACACAATCTGAATTTGAAACCATGCCATGGTACTACCTACAGAAACTTCAATTGATTTTTAGAAAAAACAGATGAGAGCACAAAGAAATGCCCAGTCTCATGAACACTGACATCTGTGAGATCTACTATGGACTAGTGACTGATCTTCAGACTACAACGTTTACCGTATGGTAGCCTACTTAGTAGACTCACAGCATTCCATTTAACTTTTGCATTGTAAATATGAATTTTTGAAATACGTAAACTCTGAGGGGAAAAGAAAAGGCGGTGATGTAAAATGTTCTCACTCTTCCATCTCAAGTTGTTCTGTGTAGTTTAAACAACAGATGATTCGTAAAGTTTGTAAAACAAAGTTTTGAGATATACATGTATATATATGTATAAAAAATTCAGTTTAGATTTACTACAGCTTTATCGACTCCCAAACAGCAATCTGTATGTGAGTCTAATATGATGCTCTCTCTTCTCTTTTAGACAATTATTCTTCCTTAAAGTAGCTACAGTGTGTGTTTGTAAATGGTATATTTAGCCATAAAACTTGCTGAATTTAGTACCTTATGCTCTTACACACTTCAGTAGCTTTAATGTATCCTAGATTTACAGAGCTGTGTTCCTTTTTAAATATATTTTTACTTTTTGCAAAACCATAAAATCTTTTAATAGATCTTAGAGTACTGTATGTATCAACAGCTACAATTTAAAATATTTTTCTAAGCATTTCATTTCAGTGAGACCTTCAAAATCAGTCATTTTTTTCCCAGATAGGTCTCTAAAAGAATTATTTTATTTATACATTATTTTATATCTCATTCAGTCAAGTTCAAACTAGTATAGTGCTTTGTTTCACATTGCACCATATGTTTATTTATTGTGACCTTATATCTTGTTAACACTTCATTTATCACCGATACCTTTAAATACTGTATTCTGTGTGTACTTTTTTCTGGCCTGTGTAGATTTAATACAAATGTTTGGTTTATCTGTGCTTAATCCTAAAATACTTATTTTAGCTTTTTACCTGAAAATGGGTACTAAAGCTATATTTAATATTTTCCTGTATGTTTGCCAGTTTGCTAAAGCTACCTATAACCCGATGTTAAAAAGTTCTTTAAGTCCATAAAGCAGAAAATTGTGTCTGAAAGTGTTTGAGTAGTTTCTCTTTTCCTATGGAAGTCTACACAAAAGTGCAATGTAAAGTAGAAACTCCAGACTGCTGACTTTAACCACCTACCATGTACACCAACAGTCCGAGTTGATTCATATGCCTCCTTACAGATACAACAATCTCAAGAGATTACAGCAGGTGAAGACTATTCATAATTTCAGGATAAATAATTTGAATTTCAGAATAGTTTCTCAGTATTTCTAAATTATAATTAATGTCCCATAGTGTGTAAAGTTGTCCCTGATGCCAGGAACTCATGGAAGATTAACATAGGCCTCAGGAGCTGTCAACGCACTGCAGTCTCCTGGAAACTGCTTACAAGAGGCTAAGTAAACATCAGTGCACTGATGACATAGGGGGTACTTCCTATGCAACCTTCTGACATGTAAGCAATGTATTTGGGCCATAATGTATTTAAAAATATGTTTTTCAACTCAATGGCTCTCTGTACCAAGAGAATGGTGACAAAACAACTTCTTAAATCTACAAAAATCCTCCTCATGTTCTCATGTAAATGTAGCTGAACAAACCATAATATTACTCCCTTTTCTAAGCAGATTTACTTCTCAAAGATTTTCTCTGGATGTTAACCTGACAGGACCAATTTATTTCTGATCTGATCTAATAAGTTGTAAGCAATTAAAGGACTAATTGCAAATCAGTCTACTATGTCTGTATTCTCAACTTACATTTAAAGAGTTCATATACAAAAATTGTACATTGACAGAATCATAACACATGAATACAGGGCCATAATCTGAGTAACTGTTGCACAGCAGAATTCCTGTGGTTGTAAGAAGAAACAAGCCATGTACTTGCATATCCATATCTGCACACAGAAGATTCAGGGCCATGGGCAGCAGTGCACCCACTGTAGCCAGACGGCTTCCAAGAATAATTCATGAATCGCACTTCCATGAAGAAAGTTGGAAACCACTCTTCCAATAATATCCAGACATCAGAAAATCCTGTAAGACATAGAAGTGTATTATGATTTGACATAACTATAAAGAAACTATGCTATACATGGCAAATTTGTTGCTCAGCCAAAAGGACACCTCTTTACTTCTGTCAGCTTGATTTAGAATAAATAGAATAATTATTATTATTAAACTACTACTCAATGTATAAAAAATTGAGAGAGGCAGAAGGAAGGAGAGGACTGTGTGATCACTAATATCTTTCCTTAGCATCTGTATTTCCTAAACTTGAAAAAAACCATATTTTGCAAGCATGAAAAGACTATTGAGCTAAACTTATGCAGCAAAAGAAAAGCAGTAAGTTGTTGTTGTGACAATCTAATAAAACAAATTTTTTTATAGAATCCAATTTTAGAAAAAAACAAAATATGTTTATAAGCCTTTTCAAGGTTTTGAAAGCATTGCTGAAGCATGGCAAATTAAAGGTATGAGGCATGCTTTGTGAGTACCAACAACGTGTGCTTAGAGATGTTGTTTGAATATTATTCCTCAAGCAAATTCTTCCAGCTACAGCATCTTAGATGCTTCTTGAAGTAATATCTAGTGTCTGATGACATAAATAAATGGTAGTAGCATGTGTTGCATTTACACATAATTTCTGGAAAAATGTTTTAAAAAGGGAATTTAAGTGCATACCAGATGAATTTCTGTGGATATTAAAAAAAAGGTATTTGGTCTACATAATATGAGGATTCTTGGGATATTTTGCTCTCTATAAAATTGAACGACTTACATAATATCTGAATGTATAAATAATTTTTATTGAAATTTATATCTACAAGTATAAACAAAGAATTACAATTCCCCAAGCCAGAAGCGTGTGGAATCAATTTCTATTTTCTGGTTCTGCATTCTGGAAAGAATGTTCACACTGTATGGCAGGCCATTAACTACTTTGTCACAGCTCGGGTTGTGTTTTTTTGTTCTCATCTGTTTCATGAAAATATTGTTTATCATACTACTTTTTGTCTGACTTAAAGGCTTGTTTTAACTTAGCTTTGCTATACATCATGAAATTGAATTTAAAAGCATGAAGAATCTAGGTGAAACTATGGAAAACAACCAGTAAACTTGGTGAAATTTTATTTCAATGGATTTTCTGCTAGCTAACTATGAAAACAGAAATTATCAAGGACAGAGAGAAAGTTTCAGTTTCTTTTTTTTTTCTACAAGACAAAATAGTTTGATGTGTTAGTTCTATCAACTGCTTTTTCATCCGTTCATTGTTTCATCTACTCACATTTGTTAACACAGGTGTTTGGATGACTTCAATTCCATGAATTGCAATTTTTATTATAAGTCCTGTGCCTAAATTCCCATTTTCTTCTGTAATGATCATTATTGATGAGCGTGTATTGCTGATGTTTTCCTCATCAGAAATTCAGTGGATCTTCATGGTTCTTTTTATGCTACATACCTTATTCCTATTTTCATAACCCTCATAGCTTGCTAAGCTAAAAGTTTTATCTTCCAATATGTAAATTACATCTAGTTCATTATATCATTGAACAGAAAGATTTGAACTTTAAATGATGTTATTCAACAGAGAAAAGTAAAGATTGCCATGATTGTCAAAAATTTTTAGAAGGTTCCTTTATATACAGGAATATAATTAAGAGTACTGTAGAGAGTAAACATATAAATTAATATATACAATTATTCATAGACATAGATTAGACATAAACATAGATACAGATATGTGCTGCACACACAGATTGGCCTTTACAGATATAGATAAACAAGGGAGAAGAGCCATGTTGATCAGGTGATTAGAATTGCAGCTTCATCTTCAAGATAACAAATATCCTTAAACAGCTTCACCCAGTAACAATAGTTTTACAGCTAAAACAAATTTCAAATATTGTCTTAAAAACTACACTGAACTTTCTCTTTGCTAAATCACATGAAGAGAGAAAAAAATTCCTCTTTTCCATTTCTCAGCAAAAAAGTAAAGAACTGTTGCTTCTCCAAGGTGTTATGATTTCAGAATTTCATTTCTGTTATAAAAGTACGCAATAGCACAGTTATTACTTTATCCTGAAGCGATGCCAGGGAAATATTGTTACAATATTTACACAAGTCTTTACTAGACAGAACAGTTCCTTTTTGTGGTTTCTTTCTCTTTTGAACCTTTCAACAACATAATTTTACTTGCAAAAAGAATCATGCTAAGTGACATTCAAGTTTGTACAACTTTTACAAGACGTCCATGGCATGACAATAAATTTGCAAAAAAGCAGTTGCAACAACAAAAACTTGTTTCACATTCAACTGGCTTTTTTGAAAGGAGGTATTTCAAATTGGTGGGTGCTTTAGCTTCTACTATTCATACAAATTATCCACTTTTAGGAAGAGATGCAATCTTAGGATTCTTTTTTAAACTTCCTAATGGGAATGTTTCCCAAGTTTTAAGACTTTTTTTGCCACGTTGTAAAAGTGTGATACCCAACCCGAAAGGCTACCTAGTCCCTTCATCACTAAAGGCACAGTTATGCCTTGTGCATTTGCAGTCTCTGCCCTGTACATTGTTACTGATGCTGTCTGGGAGCTGCTCCTTGGGCACTCCCACAGTCCTGATTTCTCTCTCTCAAGAGCATGGGCTCCTCCCCAGCAGAGCCTCCTCAAATACTGAATATTGCAAAGACCTCTGAGCTCAACGGCTCTGGGCTCCCTGAGCCTCCCTTGGTGCCATGGGACCAAATGCAGCCTGCCCAGACCTGTTATAGCAGTAAAGGGGAGGATGCAGGATCCTTTAAGAGAAGAATAAAATGTGTGCCATCTGCCACAGGACCTAAGCTACAGGGCTGTCTGTAGTACCTGAGGAATGACAGCTAGGAATAGGATCAGGTAGTTTTTCTTAATCTGCTCATCCTTTTGCATTAATGCTCCTGTGCCACTAGTGTGATTTATAAGTAATAATGCTTGTCAAGAGGAAATTGCTGTTGTTTCTGGCCATGCATAACTTGTCAAAATTAAATACACACTTTGCACTAGGGATGCTGTCACCTCTGCTGCACCTCATTAGGCAAATTGAATTCATAAAATCTTAAATACTGTTGGGCCTGAGCTTCCCTCAGCCACAAAATTCAAGTCACCAAATTGCTCTAATTATCCTCTTGCGGATGGGATATTTTTTGCTGGGAGTTTACTTCAGAACTCGTCCGGTGTCACTGTTTGGTGTCTACTCGTGACTGCCTTGCCGTGGAGGTGTGGGGCATACTGCTACCTTTGCTCTCACCCCGTAAGGGCTGCAATCCTGGCCAGGCTTTGAACATGCCATGGAGCAGCACGTGCACAGCTTTGCCCCTGGACGTGACAGGTTTTTTGAACTTAAGCCAAACCTGCACAAAAAGTCGAGGTGCCAAATTAGCTATATGCACTGGTCTGGTGGAGCGAGGGTAACAATGGTGCCCATGGAGAATTCTCCATGCTCAAGGAAAAAAATTGTTACTGTGCAATATATTTAGATATAGATATAGATGTAGAAATAAATAGATATAGATATAGATATAGATTATATAGATAGATATAGATATAGATATAGATATAGATATAGATATAGATATAGATGATATAGATTAGAGATAGATATAGATATAGGTAGATATATAGATATAGATATAGATAGATATAGATGATATAGATATAGGTGTAGGTTAGATATACATATAGATAAATACACACAGATACATATCCTTATTCTAAAAAAATATGATTCAATTTACAAACCTTATTTCTAGAGAGATGGTCTTTCATGTATGTTGACATTCCAAAATGAAACTGTCAGGATAAACCCTACTACACTAGTACGGTTAGAAAATCAGGGTAATTTAGAATGAGGAAAAAAGCTTGTAAGCATGCATGCATATAAAGTCATCTGGTGGGAATTCTCAGGCTAAATATGTTAAAGACATAAGTTATGATGCTGGTTTGTGTAGACATTAAACAAGATGTTGATCATGGTCATCTTTTTCATTCATAAAGTGGTTGCAATAGAAAATAAAGGTAGGGAAAATTAACTCTACCCCAACCAAAACCAGCACAAATGGCCACAAAGAGAAATATAGGCAATTACATATGAAAAAAAAAGAAAAACTTTTTTCTTACTGTGAGAGTGGTCAGATACTGGAACAGGTTGCTCAGCTAGGTTGTGCAGTTCTCACACCTGGAAATATTCAACACTTGACTAGATATTGTCTGGGACAAACTGTTCTAGTTGACACTGCTTGAGGAGGGTGACTGGACTAGATGATGTCCAAGATTGATAATGACTAATTGGAGGATAAACTGAAAACTTTCAGGAGGCCCAAAATAAGCTCCCAAGATACTACGATTTAGGTTTTTATTTTTATAAAAAGGGTGCTGTTTCACCTAAGTTTTATCTTATTTCCCTCTATTGTCATATTCTTTCTCAACTGAAAACTGAAAGGATCTTCTTCTAGAAATTTGTTTTGAGAAGAGAAATTTCCTAAAGTACCAGTGTCACAGTTTGCACAATGTTCTCCCTCACTCCCAAATGGTAAAATCAAATCTGTAAGAACTAGGTCAAATCACTTAAATGGTTTTTTTTTGTAAGAAGACCATTGGATTTGCCTTCTGAAGTACATTGCTGAAGGCACTGAGCAGACAAATTACTGGACTAGAGTAAATTTATTTGCTTGCCTTTGAAAAAGTTTAATAACTAGAAATATTAATAATTACCGGTAGTAGCCAGGTCATCTTTACACATTTCCCATGGTCATTTCCACAGTCAGCATTTCATTAATGTGAATTCATTGACCCTAAGGTAATCACCCACTCATTATCAGACAACAAAATTAACTTCAATAATAACTACCAACCAATATAATCACTAATGCAGGATGGCTCACATTAATGATCCGACATTCAGACTTGAGTTTGTTAATATCCAGGTTCAATTATCCTTGTCTGTGTGCTTCAGAATACCATATTCATAAAGGGATGCTTAGATTTAATATCTATTCCTTTAAATGTCAGTCCTTTGTACATGACATATTAGATTTTCCCACTTTGCATTTGCATCTCAAAATGTGTATTGGTAAATGTCCGACAATGGAAATCAGGAGACCACAAGCAAGCAGGTTTAAAATTCAGTATACATTCACACTTACTCTCAAGTTCCCTTCTGACTTCGTTCTGTGGCTAGAGAGTATAATTAATGATATTTCAGACTTTATCAAATCAATAGAACTACTGACTTATGCATAAAGACAACAAACCATTTCGTACAAGACTTCTTGAACACCCTGTTTTTACAAGTTGCAAAAAACCTTCTCATGCAGAACATTTGCTGGCTTATCACTAAGATGTGCTTCATATAACTTGACATTCTTGAATGAAGCAGATATTTCCTCCCCAACGAAACTTCTTCAAACTGAGATACAGTTAGCACCATGCTTCTTCTACTTGATTGCTCCAAGAGATACAAAAATAACCCCTTCTTGGCTCTAGAAAATGTTATTTTAGATACGTGCATTATATGAGATTTTACATTTATATGGTCAAAATGCTGTGAATAGCTAATGGAATTTTACTTAATAATTCTGAGGGTAGTTGTCAATGAAGGTTAAAAACTTTTTAATCTAAAATATTTCTAATGTCCCTTAAATTATGTTAAAGCTTCATACCACACTTTGTATACATATAGCTTATGTAATGAAATTGATGATTATGAAAAGTTTTTTACTTATGCATACATTTTCTATTTAGTGTTCTTTATATTCAGTATTTTCTAGTTTAATTTTTTTTAAAGTAGTTTTCTATA
The DNA here is from genome assembly GCA_013397845.1 of Melanocharis versteri. Classification (NCBI taxonomy): domain Eukaryota; kingdom Metazoa; phylum Chordata; class Aves; order Passeriformes; family Melanocharitidae; genus Melanocharis; species Melanocharis versteri. The sequence goes on from VZTG01003997.1 coordinate 406,408, forward strand.
GGGAATGGCCTTATAACATTGCTTATATTGTCTCTTTTCTTAGAACAATGTTCACAGTAAATTGCAAAAACCCTTAACATTTTCCCTGGCTTACCATTTTCACCTGGTTTTAACTCTTTTCCATATCTTATCTAAAGTAATCATTTTCAATTGATAGTTAGTGAAGTCATTACTTGTAAAAAATAATTATAAAATGTATAAAGTAATGGGCCATCACTTGAATCCAAAGGTTTATTTTTTTACATTTTAATTTTATTTTAAATCATGACTCCTAACACAAATATATCTGAAAATACTTCTAAAGGAACTTTCAGTTTATACTTAAGAAACCTGTGTTCTTTAAACTTAATTAATTAAAGTTTGGATTTTAATATTTTATATTTAAAAATATCAAGAAATATTTCTCTATTTCTCTTAAATGTATGGTCTTAGTATTACTATTCCATGACATTAAAAGGTTTCAGAATAACCATGACTATGTAGATGCTTTCAGAATGAGGGATTTCTTCTTCAATGGAAGATTTTACATATTTAAGCATGAGAAATTTGAAAAAAATTAAAAATACAAAGTGTTTTAATTATGCTTGCCAGAAAACACACACATAAAAAATACATTTGTTTCATTTAGCAAGTCATAGAGTACAAACTGTAAGAAAATTAGTAGCCTGTAATAAAAGAGCAAACAACAAAACACTAACTTAAAAAAATATATATTAAGGGGAAAGATATGAGTTATTTAATTTTTTGGAAACTATCAAATTATTTCTATTTTAATTAACTGTGTTAATTAAAATGATAAGTTAACTTTCATTCTCTGTTTCAAAATATTCTCTTAAATTGCATTCTGAATCATAGTTCTATTAGCCTTAGAAAATATATTTCAATATAAGTTATTGCAACAAGACCTTTAAGGTAATTTCTATATTCCTTTAATAACATTTCAGGCCCCATTTATACTGTGCATTTATTACGTTTTATATCTCAGGCCTACCAGAAGAGACCCCTCCAGATGTATAAAAATAGCCATATGAGGAAAATGAGTTCTACTATTTTCCAGACAGAGCTCCCTGTGCTAGTGAAAATTCACAACCAATCAGGTGCTGAAGTAGAAATAAAGAATCTGTTCCCCAGCTGCATTGTCCTGCAGATAAATTGCAATTCCGAAGCCCTGTGTTCATTTTGAGGTAGCTGCGGGGCTGGAAGTCAGCATGCCATGGACAGGGGTAAGTGGCATCAGGGTCACAAGTGCCACAGGAGACACCTGGCAGTGCAGCAGCACCCACCAGCAGCGCCACAGCACGGTCTCTGGTGGGCCTTGGGGGATGTCTGGGGAGGTTCCTCCATGCAGGGACAACATTGTGCCACTCTCAAACCCAGAAACTCATGGACTCCCCAGAGGTGGCTCTGGCTGAGCCTCAGCGGAGTGAGGAAGAGCTCGCCACCCAGAGAAGGCGATGCCACGGCTGCAGGTGCTGGATCACCACTGCCAGCTCACTGATCACTGCTAGGACACCACAGTCAGGGCTGCCTCAGGAAACCACCTCTCTTCTCAACAGGAGGCACGAGTTAGCAGTTCCCACATCTCTGGAGAGATACAATTTTAGTAATCAGCAAGGACAGAGAGAGAGTGATCCAGAAATCACTTGCAGCCAGAGGAGAAACAAGCGTGTTTTGTCCCCAGGATTGTCAGAATAAAACGGGAATACAGTTAAGAGAGATTAGAAACATCAGAGATTTTAAGTTCAGATGCTATGATTTCGAGTAAGACTCATTATTTTTGCATTATATTGTATTTGCAAAGGAAATGCCCTAATAGAGCATAATAACCAAGGTGTTTTAATGGTTTAATAAAATATGAAAATAAAATATACCTCCTTTAATAAAAATATTTTTTCTCAGTACTGATATTTTTTCTTCGTTTGTAATCAGTACCTTTCCAGTCACGAAAAAATGAAGTCTCTTGTTTCAGTAATTACCTGTGGAAAAAAAAAAAAAAAAAATTTCTTTTTAATTGTGAAGGCTACAAAAGAATTTCCACTATTTTTAATCCTTTTTACTTAGATGAAAAAATTATGTTATGCTACAAAAATCTACTAACCACTGTTAAATTGAAGGTGAAAGCATCTTACAAGAAAGTGCAATACAAACATTTTGAAAGAGTGATTTTAAATCTGAAATAGAAGTTGTACTCATAATTTTCAATATATTTCTAATTGTATTTTTTATGCAGTAAACCTCACTCTAAACAGCAATGTGGTATGGTATCCCCATTATCCCCCAAAAAATCAGTTGCAAACTGCAACAGAGTTAAAATAGGAGCAGGATAGATTGTGATAATATTAAAAAATGCTCTTTTGTTTTCTGAAAGATGTGCTGTTCAGGTGGGGTCGTTACATTGCTACAATGAGTGATATGATCATTCTGGAGGCAGAAATTAACTTCCTCTAGTGAAGTGCTTGGTTAACTTGCACTAACCCCTTATTTCCACCACCAATAGCATGAGGTAAATATGTCTCACCTGGATTATGCTCACTAACGCTGCTTCTTTCTCAGCACGGATGAATTTCAACTCATCTCCAACCTTTCATTTCTATGTTGCAAAATTCTCTAACACAACCCCCAAAACCCCACAGTTTTATTCAGCAAACTGCAATGAAAGTTAAATGGCATCATTAAGATATTTGTGTATGCCCAGATCAACCACAGGCACAATTTAACATGAATTTTCTCCCTATTCACTAGCATATCAGACTATTTGTTAACAAGGATCTTATTATCTCTCCTTGGTTCTTCTGTTGTGTATCAATAGGCTTAAAAGAGCCTAAATCCATTACGTTTACTTGAGATCTATTTTATCTGATTAGTACAATCACTTGCCCTCAGTCAGAAACAGAAAATAAACTGACTCTGGTACAAATGCTGAAGGACAGTACAGACAAAAAGAAAAATAGACCTGTCTGCTGGAATCTGTAATCCTGCCATCAGTACAGAGCTAAGGAGCCAGAATGCATGTACAGAGGCCAAGATTTCCCTATCCAAACAGCCATAAAAGAAATTAATTTAAGGTCATGGAATTGGATTCATAATAAGGAGGCAGTAATCCAATTCCTAAGGCTGCAACAGGCTTCCTGTGAGACTGTGATAAAGCCATTTATTTCATAGATTTGGGAATGTATTCCCAGACTTAGCCACAAAATTTTCCTTAACAATAACACATACAATGAACCAAATTGCTTAAAGATAGGCCTAAAGTACTAAAAATACTTTACTGAATCAAGACTTTTAACCTGCTGTTTCCCAAATGAAGACAGCATGAGGCTTTTTTTCCTCCATCGGGTCTCAACAGACTTGTTACCTATATGCCTAGTTTTACTTCTGTGAAAAATCTCCATTAGTACAGATAAATCATTTAGCACAATTAATCCAGAGCTTATCTGGGTTGTACTTGTCTTTCAGAACAAGAAATAATGGTGTATCTTTTCCATTCTTTATAATACTTGAGCTCATAAAAAATGGCAGATTTATCATCAAATTTTATTAGAAGAATCTCTCCCAAAGTCTTATGTAGCCTGTGAGATAGGAGAGAACCAGTGAGGAGTAGGTTAGAGGATAAAGAAGTAATAATATCATTGTCCCTGACAGAGAAGGGTCTGAATTCAATGTGGGAACAGATACGAGCAAAAATCTATTTTATAGCATCCCTTGCAGAAATAAAAATTGCTGTTTGAGGCCACCTTCTGAGATATTGCTAAAATAATTTCCTGTGATCTTTGAAGGTTGTTTCTGTACAGTTATATATATACACACACATACAAAATGGTCTGGTATTGGAGGACAAAGCAATAAAAGAACAAAAAAAGACTTTGAAGTTTAAATCCTATATCTAGAGTTCAAAAACACGATTCACTTTTCCAGCAAAGAACTGTCCTAAAAAAACCCCAATCATACCAGACACGCATCTTTTTTTCAGGAATATAAAGTGAATAATGAATTGCACAGATATTTTATACTCAGTAAGTAGTTCAGACAAATAAGAAATGACATAAACCTTAAAAATTGTTTGATTAAGCCATTAAGATGGAAATCATCACACTGAAATATCTCATCCATGAAACTGAGCATAAAAATTATTTTGAAATTATTCTAGGAGGAAAATGATTTTTTTTTTCCCAGTCACTTGTGGTTAAATCACCTCATGTTTGGTTTTAGCACCTAAGGTAGCATAGTGGCAAGACTGCAAAAGAAATGCAAGGAGTTTTTTGTGTTTGTTAATTATGTTTAAATAGTCAAAGGTATTTATTTCCTGGGAATGTTGGAAAGAGCAGTCTGCCCACAACAGAAATTTTTGTTTCTGATCGGCCAGCATTCTCCAGTCCTGCCAGACCATCCAATGTGTAGGGGAGATTTCAGTACTTTTGTCTGCTGTTGCTTTGCCAGGCAAATCTGGGCAGTCTGCCTGCAAGGTAGGTTATGCAGATGGTTGGTAGTCAGAGACAAAGTGTTGGTTGCCAGTGTTCGTGGCTACTCCAAAACTACACTTTAGAAAGTAGAAGTAGCAAAAATACAGAAAAATCATGAAACACTGATATAGGTGTTCTAGTGAAATGACTGATGTCATAACAGAAACGGTGGGAAACAGGCTCTGCACTGCATAATTACTGCTGCTGTGAGCCCTGTGGAAACATAGATCCCCAAGAAGACTTGGGAGACTTGAGAGTATGCCAAGTGTGATCTCTAAACAGGGCCTTCCTGTGGGAAATCCATTTGTTATCTCCTTGAAGGAGCATGTTTGTCAGCACACAGACCTGCACACAGAACTGCCACCACATTGGTGGGGCTGAGCATACATAACTCCATTGCTCTTCTACCTACTTCTTCCAGCCCTTCTTGGTGCACACACCATGCCCCAGTCACTCCTGACAAAAACATAGTAGCCTGTCCCCATTTCCTACAGTTTCCAGGGAGCAGAAAGAGTTGGACTGTCCCAGATGGAGGAGGAGCCAGGAGCTAAAGGTGACTGGACACAGGCATCATCCTTCATCAGTGGGTGACTTCTCTAATCATGTAAGGCAGTCAGGTGCAAGTATTGGAGGGCATCAAGAGCATAGAGAGCAACAAACCAGGGCTGGGGTCTTTCCGGGGGGGCAAGATAAGATAGGGCCAAGAGACAGGACTGGAGCTACAGCACAAGTGTGAGAGATCCAACCAGAAAACAGGGCTGGAGTCAGGCTGCCAACAGTACAGATCCAAGGCCCTGCCAAGAAGTAGAGCCATAGACAGGTCTGGAGACAGGCACACCTACAGCTCAGCCCAGGGAAGAGCTGGAGGACCAGGGCTGCGCTGAAATTAGGTTCCTGGGCTCACTGGCAGAGGATGTGGGTGGAGGTCCCAAGTGGGGCTGGGCTATGTTGTTATGACCTGTTAGTGTCCTCAGGACACTGGCAACAACACCAAAGTGCCTAGGAAAATCATCCGAGGATGAAAGACTTCTCAACACCTGGGGTACTATATTAAGCATCGTTACATATTTCTTCAGAGTAGTGGTTATATTTTTCTTCAGAGTGGTAGATCAGCTTGGGTTTTGTTGTTCCTGTTTAAATCTGTGATCTTTACAAAAATAGAAATCATTCCCCAGTAAAAAAGGCATTTGCTAGGGCTGAAGGGAGATTAATTCTTCTTCCCAAATCCAGTCACAGTTTCAATCAATTAACATAAAGCCTCAGGTGTTTCAGTCTGAACCAAGATATGGCTTAGACCTCACTTGGGCTGAAAATAATCCGTTCAGTCTTGACCTTGCCCACTCTGAATTCACACTCCAAACAAGGACATTTTGTGCCACGTGACTCTTCCACCCACACAAGTTCACACTGACCTGTGTGAACTCTTTAGTCCTCATAGACCAAGCTTCTGAGAGGAATTACTCCCACAGCGTACTCCTGGGTTTGGGACCAGTGCCCTGGAATTGAGGCAATGTGTACCAATCCATAGAGCGTAACTCAGGAGTTTATCTCACTCCACTGTATAGTTTAGATGTAGAGAGAGGGATGAAGAAGGGAACTTCCTTCATATTGTGGTTTACTCCACTGTGACTACTCAGTATTTTCTAAAATAAAGGAAAATTTATTGAATAAAATTTAATAAAATCTGTCATTCTATAACATGCTTTGCAAATCTCTAAAGGATTTATTTCATGACCACAAATTTAAATAAATTCGCGTTCGTATGTCATTAAATTATATTAATTTCAATTTACTTGACGTTTTCCATACATCTCAGTGTGTTATAAAATCACATAGAAACTGTTGATCTGTCCTCCTGACTACCTTTAAGCTACAGTTTTTTGCACTTGGACAGCAGCCTGTGGTAAATTTGTCTGCATTCAGTAACATGACAGTATCTACAGTCTGAGTTAGTACCTCGGCTTTATGATCTGAATTGCATAAGCAGTAGTCAATTTTTTATGATTTTCTTGATTACATCTTTCCATTTCACACTTAATATACCATTGCTATAAGGGTCACATTACATCTTCCAGAGCCATTTTTTCAAACTATTTGCAGAAGAGAGCACTGCATCTGCTCCTACGTGGTTGGCATTTGGATGCTTTGGCAAGAGAAGGGTGTATCTCTTGCTGTTTGCATCTGTATTGCTTAAGAGAAAAGAGCCTACTAATGCAGATGAAATCTCTAGGCATGCAGGTATCCAAATGAAATAAATATCAACATTTTTGGTTTAAATAAAGACTAGATTCTGGCAAAAAAATTTCATGAAAACACATGCAGGTTCGCATGACAAAACTGCAATCATAAAATATATTGAACTCTTATGTCGGGTAGCATTTCAGCAAACATAAAAAAGGCAACACTAGATTTTGTCTCTGAAATTTAAACTTCCTTGTGTATAATATGTGCAGAATTAAAATTTTATTTCAATTTCAGCTGTTAGTCTGTCTTGGCTTAGGAGTCCTGTATTATTCATTACCCAGACCATCAAGTGTAGCTTCTACACCTTGACTGGATGACTTGAGCTTTTGAAGCAGGACAGTAATAAAGTACGAGTTCTGAATACTAATAAGTGCATTTAAAAAGTAAGGGTTCCGATGAATAATTCTTTTTTACAGTATTCAGGCAAAATTTTAGATTCAGATTCATTTTGGCAGTAAATATGAAGGGGCTGGCATGGACCATGTGCCATAGCCCAGCAGCTGCCTTCAGTCCAGCCAGGTTCATGCCCTTCAGCTGCCCTCAGAGAGTTTCGTTTGCAGCTTCTGAGCCACTCTCACTCATCCAAGATACATCCTGGTTCTCTTTTGAGGTATCTGGTACTTCTTAGTTTCTCTCCTCAAGATTTTGTGGTTCTTGGTGTTTCTACAATGTGTTCTTCTTTGTGTTTATAAAAGAAAGCTTATGCCTCACCCGCATGTCCAACCATTGCCAATACCCTCCAGAGCAGAAAGTGTAATTGTTCAGTACTCATTGCTCTCACGTCTGGGATTTTGAAGGAGTACACCCTTCTGTTACATAAGGATGGTCTCAAATTAGAAATACAGAAATGTATCTGTAAAAGAAATAATAATCAAGGTCTTCAGACTGCCTACTGTCCTCATCCTTTTGTATGTTTGTATGGAATGTGTGTGAATGAGCATTAGAAGAAGATAATCAATAAAACTTACACTGGTGTGTTTTTAGGTCTTACTGGAAATAGTTTTGTATGAAGCTAACATGAAACTTTGAAGCCTTATGAAGAAAGTCATGTCGGCACACCAAATTAGAAACATCTTTTTTTGACACATCAGTCCCTTCCATGTCATGTTGCAGCAAGTATAAGTTTTAAAATTTGGCATCTGTTATGTTCCTCAATGACTTCAGCAAAAGACAAATTCTTCACTACATTTTCCATAAACACAGGTGGAGAAACCTTATAAAAGACAAATCATTCTGGTTTTCAAATGTAATAGAAAGTAATTTCTTATAGTGGACAAATGCAAAATTGCAGATAAATTATGAAATTATGCTGCATTACAGTGGTGTGCATTCTGTAAATGGCAAAACGGGAATAAAAGTAAAAAAAAGCCCTAGGATCTTTTAAAAATGGATGCATAAAAAAAGAAAACTATAGAGATGCCAGGGGTTATAAATACAGTTTTCCTAAACTTTGGGCATAGATTTTAACAGATTTTTAGCCATTAGATTTTATGTAGGTTGAATAAGTAACCTCATTTCTCAAAACCACCAGCTGTCATTTAGATATTTACATCCCATTTCTGTATTTTGCAGTTTTCAGCTCCTACTGAGGCCAGTAAAAAATAGAAGAACTGTGATGCCTTTTAACTGTTTTAGAGCCTATATCTACCAAAATGACACATAGTGACAGACTGTGAGGGCTTAAACTACCTCTCAGAAATGTGTCCAGTGGGTGTCATTGCAGTGAATTCACCAGAATTGGTGGATATGCAGTCAGGATGAAGTGGCAATCAGCTCCTTAAAAGATGTGACTCAAACTTTGTTCCAAGTGCTTAAATTTGTGTATGCTTTTCTAAGGTCAGATCTGAGTTAAGCCTGAAGACAAAACTGAGGCAAAATTTTCCTCTCGGTACAAATCTGTTTCATATACTAAACACATTTCATGCTTGACATTTCCACTGACATAGATAAGAGACTTGCACACAGTGCAAGTACAGAATTAGCAACATGGATCCCTGCTGATGAAAGAAGGGATGAACAATAACAGCCAAAACCAAGGCTCCTGTAGCAGATGTGAGGGGTAAGATTCTAAGTCTGCCAGGAACTTTTGATCCTCTTTTCACAAAACTTAACTTTCCCTGAATTTTCTCTAACCTGTGCAGATGTGCTGTTTGTTCATCTTTTATCTCTTTTAATTCTCTTTTTATTCTCTACGTGGTTTTAACTCTCATGTGTAATCTTGCTGTAGCTTTTCCTTTTTTCCCCATTTAGTTGTTTACCTACCAATTAAAGTTAGAGTGAGAGTATATAAACCCATTTTCTGCTGCTGGATTAGTCATTCTGTGCCTTCACATCTGGATTAAAAGCCCATTGATGAGTAGAGTACCATCTTTTGTGTTTAAACAGCGCCTATTATTATTCTAGTCCTGATCCCGTAGTTATTCATGTTGTTGTGTCATTTGATATAATAACAATATATTTAATTGTAGCTTAAATCAAATATTATTCAATTTTTCCTGACTGAAAATTGAAGATTTCAAGTATTTTTCAAGTTTATTCTTCTGAGATAATACACACACAAAACATGTGAATAGGCATACATACCTTATACATTTCACAAATGTCAGAACAAAAATTTCTTTTTTTGGCTAAAGTTAGGATGGAACATATATAGATGAAAAAGAATGTACACAACTCTTCTTCTTTACTGAGAAAACTAATTTGCAAGCACAGTATAAGCACATTTATATGGTAAGTATATTTGTTCAGTAAATCATGAACATTCACAATCTATTAAATAAGAAAAGACTGTGAAAACTTGTACTTTCAATCCATTTTACATGATGTTTTTCAGACTTTCCTGTTTCCTCAGCCATAAATCTCCTCAAGCAATTAAAAGCATATAAAAAAAATAATCAAATAAATGGCATGAATGTGTTTACAGGTGACTCAGAATAAGAGTGGCAAAAAGACATGCAGTAATTCAATTCTTCTAGCATAATACCTGTTTACAGTTCAAATCAATGTCTTCCACCGACCAATCAATACCACCTCACTCTGTTTATCACTTCTTGTAAGCCTTTTCAATAATTCTAATTTTAAAGAGTCATTGCTGAAATTGTATAGCCATTGATTGTTTAAAAGTTGCAGATAACATGAACAAATTGAATTTTGGATTCAATTAAACCTGTTGAAAAATTGCAAGTCACCTTTTCTTAAGAAAGTTTCGTATCAGTCTTTCAGACGAAATCGACTCGCATAGATCCACTATAACCACAGTGTGTCTGTTAATACAGATCAGTGGTGGATCAGTGCAGGGCAGAGAACCTGCAAGCTACAGAGGGGGTTGTACCCTAACCCAGGGTTGAAACAGTTTTCCCTTCTCATTTTCCCTTGACCTGAGCAGGGGCTATAATAGACAAACTTGGACACCATTATACGTCCTCTGTTTTTCCTATCAGGTATATTATCTGGTAGGACCACACACATACTGTAGCCCTCTCCAGTCTGACCAGATACAAGACAGCTTGCATCTGTAAGCTCCAGAGCCATAGTAAAAGAATTTTAGGTGAATTTAATAAGTCTGGTTATTTCAAGAGAACAGCTTAGTGTCAGGTATGACCATGCTGCAGCCTCTCAGTAAAATGCTCATGGTGAAATATTTTTCAAAGACAACTGGCCACTTACATTGGTATCTCAGAAACACAGACCTTCCGAAGTGTTGGGCTTTTAATTGAAAATCTGGCCCGTACATTGGCTGTAATAGATAGCACAGTTCAGGTTCACAATGCCACAGAAAAAATAATTAGATGAGAAATTGTCACTGTGTCTTCTCTAAGGCCATCTACGAGTAACTTATCACTGTCGTTTTTCTGGACCAGAAAGATGAACTTCATATGTACTGAAGAGAAAATTAAATGCTTAAAATGGCAGCTGTTCACTATCTGAGCAATTATTATAATTCATTCTATAATAACTTTAGTTCTGTGAGTGCATTAGTTTCTAGGACTTTGATTCAGACTATTTTTCTGTCCAAATGCTAGAAACAGTGATAAAATTCATATAGTTTATTTGTATCTCTTAAGATAAATAATCATAATAATTCTGAATGTTTTCCTTTTTCTCTTCTCTTTTCTGAGCTACAGATATCCCTTTTTTGTTGATTTGTATTTATTCTCACTCACCCTTCTGCATTGCAGATAAATTTAAGTGGAAGTGTCACCTGTTTTGCTCACTGGTCCGGCATGCAGCTAAAGATAGAAGGCAATCAATAAAAAAACCTTTGTTAGCTTTCCCAAATTGAAGTAAACAGCCCAGTTTTTTTATGTACAAGCTTATAAGTAAATCTCTGGTGAGTCCATCCACTTGAGTTTTGTTGATTTTCGATATTTTTGCAAGTCAGTAACATTTTAAACAAGGCTATCTTAGCTTATAAGCAATAGTCCTGTTTGGCAACTTGGATGCCCGAAATACAGACTCTTAAACCTAGTGAGTTTTATTGATAAGCACTTTGCCTCTTTGCAAATAAAATTGGTAAAAAAATGGAATGACAGTGGATATCTATCTGTGCCAAGGCTTTTGATCAGTACTATCAATACTGGTCAATACTATACTATCAGTACGTGTTTCTTAACAGTCAAATTAGAAATGGGCCGGTCATGTGCAAGTGAAAGCTGCATTCTGTTGCAATTTTTCTGACAATTTATCTTACACTATCTTTAAATTAGTAATGTTTTGTGAACGTCTTGAATAATTCTAAAGGCGGTGATGGAGTTAGGAAAACCCAGCCAACTGTTCTCAATACACCCTTCATGGTAAAAGCTTCTCTGCTGAAAAGAAAAAGAAAAACATGAGCCACATCTGGGAGTCCTTTAATGGCTGAAAGACAGAGATAAGAATGACTCTACAATTCCACTCGATTCTGTTAAAGCAGCTAGATGGCTCTTACTACAGTAACTCATTCTGTTTGTAAAAAGTGCATTGGAGACGCTGAGTAATCTCTGCTCCATCAGCAGGTTAACTTGTACCCAGTTATTTTGCATCTTTTCACCTCACAGGATCTTTATGCCACCTGTGAGAATAACCTCTCATGCAAGCAAGGATTAAGGAGCTATACAGATGCTGTGTTGCCAAAGACATTAGAAGGCTTACGTTTTTGAGAAGAATTTGTTAGAACTGAAACCTGAAGATATTGATACCTCCTTCCTTGGAAAGCACCTCACCATTGAAAGATGTAAAGCATCATACAAGGCCTTTAATAAAAAGACCAAAGTGTTTTTGTAATAACAACACCGGTAAAAATGGAACTAATAGCAAACCTCATGCCCTGAGCATCTCCAAATTTGTGCTTTAGGGCATCTGGATTTTCTGTGGACCTCCTGTGTAAAATGCACCAGAATATTAGCTCAGAAATATTTCAAACTACTGAAAAACCACAGGGTCTAAAATTCAAATAAAGCTAAGATAATATGCCATCCATATAACAAGTAGCCAATGCAAATCTTCATGTTTAGCTCAGTATGTTCATCAACCTGTTATGAATTTCTACACAGTGTCATATATGGGAACTCACAGTGAACTTGGATGTAGTAGGAACAGCAGCTTTAGTAAGGAAAACCATAAAAATTTAAAGCACTCAGATGGCTTTAAATGTTCATGTATCAATTCCATTTAAGCTTAATTAAAAATATGTAATTTTTGCTGCTGAGAGTAAAAGTCTTCAAGTGCGGAACATTTCTAGAACAAATACAACTGCCACCTTTCATTATATTCAGCAATTCTGAAATGCATTTTAGCCTTGTTCCTTGGCAATACTTTCAAGTACGTCAACTCAACAAACCTGATTCAAGCTGAGTAATACTTGGTTTCATGTCATTCTCTGTCCACTTTAAGGCTTCTGTGTAAGCATGTCTCTATCTGCTTGCAGCGGTAAAACTGGGTCTCACAAGTTTGTAGGCATATTTAGTCACAAAAAAAAAAAAAAAAAAAAAAAAGATAAGAGCACATTAATTTTAAACTCCTGGAAAATTAGTTCAGACCTCTGAATACTTCTCTCCTAGCTATTGATGGCAATCAATATTGATGGCAATTGATGCTTTTATCTGTATTTCTGAAGGAGAACCTCTTTTTCTACCTGTTCAGTACAAGATTTTTCACAGACACCAGAATCTCACCAGCTTAATATTGTACTCAACTTTTATACATGCATTAGAGTATTTTATTATATTCTTCTAACAACAAAAGAACTTGTTGCTAAATAAAACCTCATTTCAGTCTGTAACCTTGCCATGAAAGAAATGTTTAAGTTCATTCAACTCTGCTTGTCAGACATATTGAGAAGTAGCAACATCTGCTCCGCAGTATTTTCGTATAAAATGTATGTTGGTATACAAAGTTTAGGACTTTATTTTGTTTAAAATTTAAGCTAAATATGAATAGGAAATTACTTAGTACACAGGAGCTCTAAATCAATGAGTAGAATTTAAGATTATAAGCTCTGCTGTCAAGTTCCAGAGTGCAAATTTAGATGCCATCCCCAGTGAGAAATGTTTATGCAAATATGCATTTCATCAAGTAAAATGTCTCAAATTGAATTTGAAGATAGGGAGACATTTACTCTCTTCCCTTTTTGTGTGTAGAAGAGGAAGGAACAAGAATGATTTATAAAGCACTGTTTTGCACAAGGGGCTGAGATTTTCCATTAACTGCAAGCAAGGCACGTAAAAATGTTTAAAGACTCAGCACAACTAGATTTCTTCTTCTCTTTTTTCTTTTTTTTTGTTTGTTTTTGTGTGGTTGCTTGTTTGTTTGTTTGTTTTGAATTAATCCAGTCAATACATCACTGGCCAGGGAAGGGAAGATAATTTAAGTCATAATCAAAGAAGAATAAGACCACAGGCACAAAATTTGCTGTTATTAATGATTTTTTTTCCAAAAGAAGCAATTTATTTCCCGAGTATGTAAATCCAGGTATATGAAGTATTTGAATGAATTTTCAATAAAACCACTTCCAACAGAAACAATTTACACAAATCTCAGCTTTATTAGGATGGTACCTTTGCAAATACTGACTGAAATGGAGTTGAATATTTTCTGAAAGTGTTGTTGCCTGCCGTTTGCAGTTACTTTTCCACTAGGAGACACCATTGCTCCATAGAGCTGAAAGACGAGGTGGTGGCAGTAAATAACCAGAGGTTATACATGTTAACAGTTGCTCTTATCTTCCAGGTCATTCTCCACTGTTCATAAAATTTATATTGACCCAGATGAAGTTTGTTTTTTTTTTCCAGGCATGCAGAAAGTGCATGGGCTAGCACTTTTCGCAGTCCAAACTTGCCAAAAAAAAAAAAAAAAGAAAAAAAAAAAAACCCAAAAAAACCCAAAAAAAAAAAAAAAAAAAAACCCCAAAAAAAAAAAAAAAAAAAAAAAAAAAAAAAAAAAAAAAAACCAAACAAAAAACCCCCAAAAAACCCAAAAAACAACAACAACAACAAAACCCCCCAAAACAAAACCAAAAACAAATTTAAAAAAAAAAAAAAGCCAAACAAAAACAAAACAAAAAACAAACAAACAAACAAACAAACAAACAAAAAAAACGGAGGAAAAATTGGAATCAGGAATAGTTGGTAAAATAGTAAAAGGGAAATTGTTTTGTAATACTTATGAAGAAACAATCAAAATTTTAAAAGAAAAAATTGACATTTAAAATACATTAACATTTCCATGTCTTACTGTATTTCAAGGCACAAACCTTCAGGATGAAACTGAAGAGAAGATTACAACTTGAAGATGATGAGATTTTTCTCCTTTAAGAATTTGCCCCACATCAGGGAGTTGAGTTCAACATTTTCTCTTCCATTAGAAAGATTATGTATATATGTACACGTGCATAAAATATGTGCATGTATGTTACATGTACACATTCATTCCCTATATAAAATGTTAAAATATTTGTTAAGAGTTTATTTGCACTAATAAATATCTTTAGAAGAATGTAAAAAAGGGAAGAATCCTCTCACTTCATCAGCTAACCAAAGATAATAATTGGTTCTTTGTAATTTTGGAACAAAGCTGTATTTTGCAATTTGAAGTTTCATAATAATATGTGTACAATACACAAGGTGTTTTGTCTTTTTTTTTTTTTTTTTTTTTTTTTTTTTTTAAATAAAGGCTACATACGAGCTTTCTCTGATTTATTTTGTTAAGATTTTTCAGGGTTACTTTTGGTCATATTTTATTTGTTGCCTTTTTAAGATGGATCCCAGAGCTGTGTTATCAAATCTTATGCATTTAATTATCCGCAATATAGATAGTGATTTTAATTTCAAAACTGTGAATAGCAAAAGTATTTAATAGTTTTGAGATGGATAAAACAAATAGGCTCTTATTTCAAACTAAAATTCTATTTAAAACGTTAAAATTTCTACTCTTCATTAAATGCAGGAGAATCCAATAACCATGAAAAAAGTGAGTTTGAACATACCTGCTTGGTCACTGAGATCAAAAACTTTAGGCCATACAATGAGCTGGTATAAATCAGACAGAATTTCATGGAGTTAGGCTTTTTAGTATTAGATAAATATCTATATCTTTTGATGTTGTTAAGTAGACCCTGTTTATTAAAAAGTCTTTGATACTGCTTAAGGCAGTTCTAAAATAAACTATTAGTGGAATTTTCAGCAATACAAAAGAAAAGTATGAGATCCTTCTTGACACTTGAAATATCTTGAAATATTAGTGGGGCAGCTACCAAGAAAATAGGAAGTAACATTTATTCTTTTTAGTAGAACTGAGCATACGGAAGTAAAATAAGTAATAATTTGAGATAGTTATGATCAAATTTTGAAAAAAATATCCAGCCACCTCTGGGGATTTATTTACAACAACTATAATGCTATTAAAAATAAGTCTGTTTTCTAGAATATTGCAGCAAAAAGTCCCGAGAAGAATAAGTTGGTTACCTAGAAAATTGACCTCACACAAAAACAATCTATTTTATCCAACAAGTGTTTAAGGTTAGCTTTCCCATCAGCTATGAGAACCTACAAATTTAAGATAAAAGATCTGAAACTTTAGCAGAGGAAATCAAAACAAAATACAGGAAATTACTCTAGACAATTTCAAATGAGAAATAAGTGTCAATTACTAGCAGCTGGAGTAATTTACCATGACTGTGAGGGATATTCCACCATTTGAAATGTTTGAACCAGTGTTAAGGGTCTGCTGAATGGCACCTAGTCTTGCTCAGGCAGGAATTACAGGTCTGATGTAGAAATTGGTTAAGTAAATTCCATGGCCTGCTGGATGAAATGGTCACAACAGTCCTCTCAGGTTTCAGAATTCTGTGGAAAAGATAGTATTAACACAAGGATTGAACAAAACAGAGACAAACAGGTTTATGATTTATCAACGTTTTGCTGTTTCATCATTCATTTGAAATGATTGTGTCCAGAATGGAACCATTTCCTAACAATCTACAGCTGACATTTCTAATTATTTTACATCTAAGTCATGTAGTGAAGAAAGCCAAATTCTTTGTGGTTCAGTTCACTGAACATTTTTTAGAAGTGTGTTTTCTGAGAAAAGGCTATTCTGAAGTGATAGTGTCTCATTCAGAGTCTTGGTCTCAAATAAAATTGATCAGATAATAAATAAGATAAATAGTGGTAATAAAGGTGCATGACATTTTAAAGTTTGGATGCTGAAGTGCTGATCCCTATTTATCTTTGCTAGTGACTGCAGGCTATTCTTTTAGGTACCTTATGATAGGCAAATTAAGCAATTTTAGAGGACAGAATAACCTTCTGCAGTCTTTGGCTAGGACACAGATATTGAACAAACAATTACCACTAGTGCTAGAGCACATCCTTCAAACATTGTACCCAGTGTTGTGGTACCTGAATATAGTCTTTGTTGTGCAGCAATAAAAATTCTAAAGCCAGGAAAGTAAGTTAGATACTATAGTAATTTCTCAGAATGCTGTTAAAACTATTAAAGACCGCCCCTTTTCTGCCTTATCTGCTTGTTTTTCTGGCAGCTGTCTTGACCGTGCTTTGATATGCAGGACAACCTGTCTGACTCTTCTCTATTTGTAAATGTTTGGCTCCAAAAGCTCTGAGCTCCTGAATGACTGAAGAGAGTCCCTGCAGTTTCTCCCATTTGACCCAGCTCTTTTCTAGCTTACATCCTATGTTCCTTAGTTCCCACAAATAGATGATGTTCAAAACACTGTATAATGTCATTACTTGTCTTGCCTTTTGACAAAATAAAAGACTTTAAGAACATGAATTTGCTTTATGTGCTACTGATTTATCTCAATCAAAAGCACAACTTGTCTTTTACTCCTCATCCTCATGCTAAGGAAATGGGTTGTCTTCAGAGACTCTTCTTTCCTTTTTGCCTGTTTATTCTCCCTTTTCACCATTCTATATATTGATATAGATGATATAATGCAAATAAAATTATTTTGATGAAGAGAGGTTTTTTATAAAAGTAAAATGCATTTTTTCCCTAAATGAACCTGCATAACTTTATCGCTTCTCAAAGGGAAGTTACATGCCATGGAGGAAGTAAAATAATACGATATATAAGCAATGCAACGAGCCATGTGAAAAAGAGGTTGGAGAAAGTCCAAAGAGAGTTAAAGGTCTGTGATGGGGCATGTTACAAAAATTAGGAGATGCTGTTAAGTAAAACAGTCTAGAGAAACCAGACGGGGAATATCTCTTAACTGATACGTTAACTTCTGAGTAATTTATTTGCAAAGTTGACTACAAAACTTGACAAGACTTCTAATGTAGTTCGATATTAATAAAATCCTCAAGAATATTCAATGTCCAAAAAAATTCTGGATTCTTTGCTTTTAGAATAAAATGAAGCTCCAGATATATGACAATAGATTAAGAAGTACATGGAAGCAGAGAGAGTTATGCGTCTTAGTCCTATTACATCTTCTTTTATCCTCATTGTTTGGCAGTGACACATTATAGATTTTATCATCTATCAATACATATTAGACATAATTTTTTTGTGATGATCAAATTTACCTACTCTCATCAATAAGTTTTAGGGAGCTGTCATTTTGTAAAAAAAATATTCATCATTCCTCAAAACCCAAATTATTCACACTGTAAATACAGCTAATATCCAAGAGTTTTATCCACCCCTACCTCCCCTCTCCTGACTTGCCTACAGGACAGTATGCCTCACACACCCAAAAGTGGTCCCAAAAAACCTTCCAGTGATCTAATTAATCTAACACCACATCTATATCTTTGTGTGCAACCCTTTTGCTGTAAGGACAAGACCTTCAGTATTCACTAGGTACATTTTTTTATTAAATAGGTGACGGCAGAAGTAGTAGATTGTGTTATTCTGGACAGAGTATATGAACAAACTTCTGTGCATTAATTCCCTCTTTGCATTTGTTTGGATTTCTCAATACTGTTGGAAGCCATTGCCAGAGACTGTGTTCACTTTTCCCTGCTTCCCTAATATCTGCAGCAAAAGCACATCACAATGCTTGGTTAAATTTGCCATCTGTAGTTCCAGAACCTCAGGTATATCTGAGCCAGCTAACTGCAATTCACAATAATGATTTAATATGTCATAATTTTCAGCATTCAAGCATTCGTTTTCACTTGGAAATGCAGAGGGCGAGATTCATAATGGCACTGAGATTTCCTGCTAAATTTCCCATCTGGCGATCCTCTCTCACTACCACTACAAAATTCCGTATTTCCATCCGTTTGCAGCTGTGGCTCCTTCCCCCGTGGGATCAAAGTTGCACCTGGCTAAGCAGCCTTTTAGAAAACACTACAAATAGTGCAATATGTCATTTTAAATGGTGACGACTCCTTTTGGATTTGGAGTTAACAGCGGGCAGCCGATAGCTTGCTGGCACACCCTACACAAGACACCAAACCAAAGTATTTCCATTCAATTTAAGTCGATTTATTGATTTGCTAAAGGCCACAGAACAGATCCATTTTGAAGGAGAGAAATTATCTTTAGTGGCATCCATAGGCCAATAATGCAACTTAAAGCAGCTGTTCTTAAGCTGCATTAAAGCCAGGACAAGCCCTTCTAATTAGGCAACTCCTTCTCTGCCTAATGCCTGTGCAGTGCAGATATGCACTTCAGGAATGAAAAGAGCTGCTGTTCTTCATGCTTCATGTTTTGAGGGATGACTGTGAATCAACAGCTCGACAATTGCTGGAAGCATTTGAATACATCTTGCTTCTTGGTTTATTATGAAGGATTTTTGTGACTGCTTTTTGTGACTGTTACTTATAAAAATCAGCTGTGGAGGCGGCTGGACAGAACAGCAGGCACAGCCCCAGGAGACCAAGATTCTATTTCTTGTCCTTGCCAGTGGCTTGCTGGGAAACCCTGGAGAAGGCATTCCCCACCCCTAGCAGAATTCTCCCTTCTCTACAGCTTAGTTCTTCTAAAAATACACCATTAAAAATCTTTCCTTCATTCAGCCCACATTTTATCTAAATCCCTTAGCCTCAGAATCCCAACACTGAAGAGTGCTGAAAATGACAAAACAGAATTAAATCACAGTTGAAGATAAAACTGAAAAAAACGAAGCTGAAACTCTCTTTACTGTTACAGAGAGTTGTTGCATATCACCTTGGGACTATTTCCACTATTCGTGCCAGACAGAGAGATATTTATTTTGTTGTGAATATTTGGTTTAACATTTTATGTCTGAAGTCTCAGAAGAAGAAATTGCTGGAGACAATTTCATCTCTGGAAAAGGCTCACGAGTACTCTTTAGCTGCTTCCAGGCAATGTGCTTGGCAATTAATTACTGAATGAAATATGCCTAGATTTCCCAGGTCACAGTTACAGGTAAAAGCTGTTGCAACCTGCTGCCATACTGCAACACACCAATGATTAAACCAGGAGGAGAATGGGACTGCTAAAGAGTCCATACTATTTCAAGTGGTAGCACTTGAATGTAACTTAGAGGATAATGGGTCTGATTGGGGTTTTTTTTCTGCAGTTTTAGTTCTCCCATCTCTTTTTTTTCCCTTGAAGGCCTGCTACAAGTGGTAGAAACTGCCATGCTGTTCGATTTTCATCTTACCTGAAAATGTTTTAGTGCTTCCACAAAGTAAAATGGACCCAACACATGAGGCTTTATGTCCTCATAAGTCATGGAAGATGTATTAAAATTTGGCTTAGTTTTATCTACACTGAAATTGTCACATTTATTAAGGCAATTAATTTCTTTAGTTTTACAAGGACTTCCAGTCCTTCACTGTAATATTTATACATTAAAAATGCATGGGAGTGGTCACACTTCATGTATCTAACATGTATTTAACAGCATTCAGGAGCTGCTAAAACTCCATAGCCAACTCTGAAAACAAACAGATTATCAACTCTCGCCTTTAACTAAACCAATTTTATCAAAAGAAAAAGGGATCTCAACTGTCAGGGTCCCAGCACCCCTCACTGCCTGGGGCTCTGAGCCATGATCCCCCTGACACAGCCCAGCCTGGCCACACTCTGTGGTGGCACCCAGGCTGTGACTGTCGGGTGGGAGCACACCCACAACACTTCCCATCACCCTGTGACTGAAGCATTTCTTACAGTGAAGGCAAAACAAATCCCGCCAGGTTAAAATCTGGTTTAGGGGCCAGGGCCTTGGGGTGTGTGCATTTCCTGTGTTTACTGGCTGGCCCTGTGCAGGATCCTTGAGCAAGATGCCTTAGGAACTCCACATACCCTTGGCTCTGACCAGGCAGAAAATATGCTTTGTGTGCCTGAGGTAGCCAAGAAAGCAAGAGGATTAGTAAATCACTGTGACAATTTTGAGTTTGTGTTAAGAGAAATATTTACTAAACTTATCTATACCTGAGACAAGGGGAAAAAAAAAACAAAACAGATCTCTTTTGAGTTCAGAACATCCACTGGAAACAACTGTGCAAAACAAAAGCTGCTTATAAATTACTATTTTGTCACATACCGGTACTATTTTATACAAAATGAAGGAAGAACAGATACTATGTCACCCTGTGTTTTAAGGTTGGATCAGAATTACTTAAGCAATTACAGAATATACAGAAGCTCTGTAAGGCCTCAAAAAACTCACTCAACAAGACTTAAAAGTTGTTCGTGCACTCTGAGTTAGACGCGCGGGAGAAATACTGACAAGATATTCTCAAGGGGTCAAAATAACAAAACTTAATTGGACACTTTAGAAAATCAAAGAACTTTGGCAAAAGGTATTAATCAACATTCAGTCAAGATGAAACACTTCCCAAAGCTTTAACTTGGCCCATTCAACTTCAGCAAAATCTAAGCCCATCCAATTTTAATTTACACAAAAATTCGGAGAAGAGGGAATTAGAAGAAAGAGACAGACAGAAAAGATATAGAAAAGAGCGAATATAGCTACCACTCCTGCTGTAGAAGTGTTCAGTTAAAAGAAATTCCAAGAGGAGGTACGGTCAAGACATGCTTGCTGCATGTTCGGCCTTAAATACCCCTTGGCCTTCCTGGGCGCTTTGCTCAGGTGGGAATTTCGGTCGTTCCCTCAGGAGCTGGGTTAGGGGCTCCAGAGGCAGGTGTAGAGCATTGCCTCCAATGCGGCAGGGATTGGCAGCCACTGCATGGTTGAAATACAGGCTTTAGTGATGGGAGGTGCGGAGCAGGGCACTGCTTCGCCAGGTCAAGAGCTGATCTGCCCCTTCCCCTCAAACGCTCACCCCAAAACGTCTCGAGACATCAGTCTTCCCAGTCTCTCACACAGCCACAGCCCAAATTTTTCCATGGTTTATACACCACATTTAAAGTAATCATTTCTGTTTCAGATGCATTCATATTTTTGTAATAACAGATTTGCATTCCTGAGATCTAAATATAAAGTTATGTGATAAAAAATCAAATCCTCTAAAACTAGGGGATGTATCTAGTAAATCTGAGCCATCCCACAGACAACTGTAATTTCGGAAGGGTAGAGATCAGTGTTTTTTTGAAAACAGATTTTACCACAGCATGTAAAGTCATGATCAGTGTTAACTTCCGATAACAGTGTTTAATGAGACTAATTTATGTGGTAATAATATACGCATTCATAGACTAGGTATCATATATGCTTGTCCGTTCCCTACTCTTTCTCAGATGTTCATGTAAATCCATTGACGGAGGAAATTTCTAGGCTAGGCTGACCCTTTGGCAGAACAGGTAGGACTAGTTGTGATTTATCACAATTTTGACACACACAGAGGCTTTATTAAGGTATTTAATGCAGTCTGTGTAGCAGTTTTTCTTGGAAGTCTTGGTTCATTGCCAGAAACATTTGAACATCTGAAAAAAATTAATGTACAAGAAATAGACAAAGGTTACATATTTTTTCATATCAGTTTATGATCAGGCAAGAACTGAAAACTTAATTTCAGGTATGAATATTTTTCACAGATTTTTAACAAACTGTTAATACTATGAATGACCCAAAAAATTCTTAATACTTTTTTTTCTTTTCCACCCTTGGAAGAAGGAAAATAACCCACTCTTTTCACTCAGACTACTATGAAAGATTGTGAGAGGCTTGTTAGCGCATGCTGGGATTTGTGCACTTAAGCTCTGAAAGGAGAGAAAAATCAATTAGCAAGAGAATGTGTAACTTTTTTGTCACTTTCATGCATAAAAGTTTAAAAAGAATATAGCCTCTGACATTGAAGTGTACTGCAAAGGCCAAAATTGTGGATTCTGTAAGATATGGCTGGAAGGACAGAAAGCTCTACTGAATGATTTACTGGCTGTCTGCCATACTCTCAGTTGCTGCCTGTCAATGCCACATGTGGCACCTTTCAGATAGCATACTCTTTCAAGCAAGTCTATAAAGGTGGCAGATATGAAGAGTGTAAAAGTGTGCTTTTGTCAATGCTCGAGAGTATTTACATTGACAGCTGGAAAAAGAGAATACTCCTAGTCATTGCTTCTGTAGGTAGCAACACAAAATGATCACATTTACTCCATTCACTCATAACCAGCTGTGATTTGTATTTTGGATCTAGGAAATCAATATATTTATGTCCCTCAGTGTTTGAAATAATTTTAGTTTCCTACCGTGCAAACTGAATTATGGAGTTGCAAGAGTCTCTTCTCATGAAAGGGGTTTTAATTATAATTCTTGATTTCTATCTGTAGTAATGGTTGTGTTTTCAATCCTTTTCACCATAGACCTACAAGCTATAAAATTAATTTATGGTCTTGGAAGGAAGGGAAACAGCAGTAGTTCAAAAGAATTAGATGCTGTCTGAGACACAATAATATGCCTACAACTTCTCTGTCCATGTTATTCCCTACTCAAGGATCATCACCATTACACTATTTTTAAATAGCAATTAATGACATATATGGTCAACCTAAAAGACAAATTAGAATTTAAATGTTTTCTTTATTCTAAAGAGAAATGTCATTTTACTAAACATAATAGAAGCCCAAATCTGCATTACAGGCCCTTTACATTACCAGATTTTAAATGAGAAACTTGACTCATGCAGGAAAAATCATTGTACTGTAGGCCATCACTGTATTTTTATTATGTCCATCATATTAGACAATAGCTGAAATTTATGCATATTTATGTAAATTGGGGGGAAAAAAGCAGAAGCAAGGATTTGGAAAAAGAAGCAAAGCAAATAAGATGAAACCACTTATGGACGTAAAACCAGAGTCACCACTAAAAAAAAAATTAGAAAGAGGAAGATGAAACTCTCTTCTTAAATCTTTTCAATGAACCTGAAACAAGTACACATTATTTAGACAGTGTAACTAACTGGGGTTACCATGCTTCAGTCGTCCTTTCCTTCTTTTCCCTATTCACAGCAGTGCTATGCATCAGTCCTTCACCCAGGCATCTGCAGAGGCCTCTGCAAGAGTGAGATTAAATTCCTGAGTCTTCCAGGGCTGAAACTCTCCTGTGCATGACATATAACACAGCTCACTCCTGACTGAAGCCGTTGGATCCACCATCATATATGTATCTAGCTTGAAAGAAAATGCTTAATGCATTAAAGCAGCTGAGAATCCACACTGTTGTTAAAGTGCAGACATAAACCCTTTTTTAAGCTAATCCTGTTAAAGAAGCTAGCAGCTATATATTTAAAGTGGCAATGGTTTCTGAATTGTTTTCTGTAAGCAGCAGTACCAAAAGTGTATGTATTCACAAAATAAGTTCAGACTGCATTCATTCTCATCTGTTGCTGACTAAGTAGTTTGGGTATTCTTTTGATTGTTCAGAATTTAAGTATTAATTTTTATTTCTTGATGGTTTTCATGATACTAACACACCTGTAACTCCCCAGGAGCCAAGAGGATTGGATAAACAAGGTTGGCTGCCTGCAGGCTTGTTGGTTATTTTGTTGGAGAGTACAGTATCATCTTCTTGGCAGCACATGTTCCATTCATTCATTTCCACTATCAGTGCTTGAACTTAGTCTGAAGGATGGTTTAGGTGATATAAGTGAAAACAATCGCTAACATTGTAAAAGAAGAATAACAAAAATATGCTGGTGGATTAAGAAGGACAAAAATCAGTCCCTCACAGCACAGAAGTACATGTTAATTTAGGCTATCATTAGACTTGTGTAGCCATCCATACCTGATGTAGTGTTAAAAGAATGAATAAATAATGTGTCTGCAAAGAGGGAAGGAGGACATAAGTTTCAACTCTAGTTTTCTGGGCTGTCCTAGACTAGCGCCTACACCTACATCACTGTCATTAATCTAGGGACAAGTGAAAGAGTGTCATAAAGGTGAATTTCAGTCCTGAGAGAACATATACCCGGTGAGGGATGAGAGCATGTGGCATTGATCCAGGAACTGGCTGTGGAAGTCACTGGCCACCAGCACAACTACCCAGATTTCTTTAGTAGCACAAGTCCAGCTCTCTGTCCCTTAAGATGATTTTGTCTAAGCTACAAAATCATCTTTTCTTCTATTCTCTAGGAATTTCCATTATAGCTAAAGGTCTGTGGTATTTTGGCTGTACAGTTTGTCATAAAGATATTTTGATATTAAACCATTAGAAGACAGCCCTGAGAACTGCAGAGATGGGAAGAGCAAAAATGTAATGGGTACATATGGAATGTGTGCGACAGTTTGCACATATTAAAGCTAACTCTGTTATTTGCTTTGCTTCAGTATTAGATTTGTGTGTATTTCCTTAGCTCTTGAGATGGACAAAACTGATCAGGTAATATCATTTAATAAAAAATTGGTATTGCTACTCACATAAAAAAAATCTGGTACATAAAACCCTGAGGCAACACTTTTTGTTCTGTTCTTGATAAAAGTCAAATGTATAGATGTATAGAATATACATGGGAGTTAGTTGAAATAAAAATGAAATAAATAATGACCTGGGAAATTAGTGAAGGTCATTGATTATGTGAAATACATTACTGCAAAACAGTTGTTGTTTATTTAAACAGTACGTTAATTACTGAGTAATTAACTGAAACTATTTTTCCATATTACTATTATTATGGGGAGCCATATTCAGGAAGAGACTTGTTTAACCATATTCTGTTTGAATAGCTTGCTAATTTACCCCTGGCTTAAATTATATCCTCGGGATGAGACACCACATGATTTATCAAGAGGGATATCACACCACATAGTCCAATTCTGTCCAGTTTTCTCAGTCTGACTGTATATAAATATGAAGTATTTCAGAGCCATTCTGTAATAGTTCAATATCTATCCTGAATCTCATTTTTTTCTGTTTTCTTACACACTGTACAGAAAATCTACACAAAAAAGGAAGGCAAAAAAAAAAAAAAATAGTGACAGAGGAGCATTATGTATACAATTATTGTAAATAGATTGGGAAAGTAAGTTCAGTATCAGCTTTTAAAAAAAAAAATCTAATTTTTAGATGTAGCAAGGAAATGTAATAATGACAATGAAAATAGATTAAGCAATAACCATAAGCCAATTTCTTCTCTTTATTTATTTAAGATATTTTGTTATATTCAGAATTTGAAATGTCTGGCTGTATTTATAATGGGTTCCATTTTGCTATGATGTTCTTCCAAATACCAGTTAACTTCATGTTTTTATACATTGCCAAAAGGAGCAACTGTATTTGGTTCTTAATATAATTTTCTTGGGAAGTAATGTGTCTTGAGTGTTCCTTATTTAAGAAGCTGTCCACGTAACTCACAGCTGTGGCTTCACAGATTAGATTCAGTGATTGCTTTTTAAAAAGCAGTCTTATCCTATGAAGCTGTCCTAAAGTTAGCTACAACAGCCTATTTCAGTGCATAAAAAAAAAGTAACAAGGTTTTCAGAACTGTTGCATACTTGTAGCTTTCATTTATTTCTAAAGAGGCTGCAGGTGCCCTGAATTGAAAGTAATCATACGTATGGTTAAATATGATTAGAAATAGAAACAGAAAAATAAGAAATGTCTGAAAACTATTTGTAGCAGGTTTATCCTGGATGGGTTTCAGGTGCCCACCAAGCCGCTCTATCACTCCCCCTCCTCAACTGGCCAGGGGAGAGAAAATACAGTCAAAGGCTCGTGGGTTTAGATAAGAACAGGGAGAGATCATTCAGAAAATATTGTCGTGGGCAAAAGAGACTTGATTTAGGAAAATTTTAGGCTCAATGTTACCCCCATTGTTTCTACCTCCTCTCTCTGACTGCACTGGGGCACAGGGAGTGGGGGCTGCACATGTCGTGACTCTTGGGGATGGAGATGTGGAGGGCTGGGAGTTGGATTCGATGGAACCTTGTGGGTCCCTTCCAACCCAGCATATTCTGTAATTCATCACACGTTGTCTCTGCTGCTCCTCCCTCTTCACACACTTCCCCTGCTCCAGCTTGGGATCCAACCACGTGAGGCAGAACCCCAGGATCTTCCCACAGGTTACGTTTCTTCATGAGCTTTTCCAGCATGGGACCCTCCCACAGGGTGCAGCCCTTCAGGAAAAGGCTGCTACAGCGTGGGTCCTGCACAGGGTCACAAAACCCCCAGGAAACCTGCTCCAGCGTGAGCTCCTCTCTCCACAGGGCCACAACCTCCTCAAGACACAGCTGACCCTTTTGTCTGCCAGGGCACACTGTTGACTCATATTTAACTTGCTTGAAGAATAAAAAGAACTTATACATAGAATTTTAAAAATATAGAGATAATTGTGCTGAAGAACCGTAAAGCTGAAATGAATTTTGATTTATACTGCAAAAGTCTTTAAACTTTGTTTTACTGATTGAGAATATATTGACCCTCTCTATACTGAAATATTGTGATATACAATTGTGATTTTAATTTACTACCTTAGTTTTCAATTTGAAGCAGTTATCTTCAAGAACAATTCTCCAACAGATTTCATTTTCATACAATCTGCAGAGTATATCGGAACAAAAATTATATTACTTTAGACCTAGGAAAGCACTAGTAAATATTACAAAACTGGAGGTGTCAGCTAAACCAAGGCAATACATACAAACACACACATATATTAGGTAAATAACAAAAGACTGACTATGTAAGTGGCCATCTGTATCTTTGCAGTGGTTTTCCCTACAGGAAATGGAAAAAAATTAAAACTCACTTTTTTTTTTTCCCCCCCACAGTGAGATCTCTAGTTTTCTTCTCAGCTATGAATTAATTCAGGCTTTAACTTACAAGTTCTTCTTGGATCTTACAAGAGGACCTCACAATAAACTACAACTCAATTTCAAAGCCCCCATTTAAAAGAAAATTCAATAGAAAATTGATGTAGTGATATAACACAAATGTAACTAAACTCACTCAGAACTCTTGAGTTTCCATTGGGCTAGACATTGAAATTGATTTACTATCCCTTTTTTTTTCAGAGTTGGTATATAAAGGATAGATGAAAATTTTTATTGCTTATATAGCAGAGATTAACATCCAACAAAATATCATTAGCAATTCCTGCAATATGACAAGAGCATCTCAAAAAGTGTCACATCCAACATGGGCAATTCGATGAGATTTATTCTGTCTGCATATGTATTTTAAGGGCACTGACGCTCTGAAAACATAGACACAGAAGATGATGGTTCATTTCAGCAAGTTCTTACTATATGTCTCAAAAAAGTCCTGTAGTGAGATCTAGTAAAATGAAGGGGTGAGGAAAAGGAAATTCTTTGATTCTGAGGTGGGAAAAGTTGTTATATATTTCCAATGAAACAATTTATGTAAAGTAAAATTTCTGTCAGATGTCCCTAGCTTTGAAAACGTTGATACAGAATTAGAATTAAAAATCTTGCTCTCCTGTCAAGAAATTCCACTTTGTTAGATGCCAGCCGAGCAAAGCATTTGGACTTACTCCATAAATTGGGTGTGAGTGTCTACACTGACACTCAGTTCATGTCTTTGTCTTGAGACACTTCGGTTCTTACACAAGCAAAAAATTACCACTCATTTCAGTTAAGTTACACAAGCAAAAAATTACCACTCATTTCAGTTAAGTCAACTGTGTACCTCAATGCTTTGAGGAACCAATAGCTCGTAAGAAGTTCCCTTTTTCCTTAGTATGATTTTTTTAATGAATAGCTTCAGTAATTTTATGTCTATAAACTTGGAGTTATGCAAAACCAGTGATTTTTAAAAAGCTTGCTAAAAATATTCTGAAGTGCCATTCATAATTGGAATTCAATGTAAGAAGAAATTAATCTAAATGCTTTGAAATCTTAGCGTAATGTTCATTATATCGATGTTTAAGCTGCTCATCTTCTGTATGATGTAATTCCCCGCATGCAATTTTGCTTCTTGATCTCCGCAACTTAAGCTCATTGGTTTGTTTCAAATATAGAGATCCTAAGGGCTACAGCTGTCTGAAATATTAAATCCCTTATTTATAAATGCTGGAAGAGCAGCATAATAATTTTGTAACACTTCAAGGATCCGTTTTTTATCTTTAACACAGTGAATAAAACAAGTAGCGAATGGCCACAGTCCCATATCCACAAAAACAGTGAATCAGCACTGTGAGGTGACAATCAGATAAACTGTTAGCTGTAGCCACAAAAATCAGAGAGAGTACAGGTGCATATAACCACAGTAATACAACACAGTAACAGCTACCAACCATTATACTCTTGAAGCTGAACAGGCATTTTTTGTGCCCTTGATGCACCTTCTCTGAATTGCTTTGGGCAGCTCAGGGAAAAACTTAATAAGGATAGATTAAAAAAGATGGAGGCTAGTATATCTGTTTACAATGGGGTTTTGTTTCCCAACTGCATTTTTAAAATTGTAGGGGGACTTAATAAAAGGTTTAGTGACATTAGAAAGCATATATTAGAATAACTTGTGAGGTTTGTGTAGTGTTGTTTTAAATTCAGACATTTCACAGATCATGCAAAAGAATAATTCATGGTGGCATCTGCTCTAAAGGACCCATGTAATTGTGGATGTGGGAACAAGCAAAATCGGTGGTAGCTACACAAATCTGCTTGCTGCTAAAAAACCCAAATGTGTGGAGTCATGCTCTAGAAAATGCCATAAGCAGCTGAGTTCCCTGTTTACATATTCACTAGCATGTGAAACAGGGAGCACACTTCATTATCCACCTCATAGATATCCACTGCTTTGAAACATACAGTGCAGAACGTTATTGTGCTATTTCTATGGAGGCAATAAAAGTCAAATACTCTGCTTTCAAATTACCTCTAAAAGACACAATATCTCAATAATTTTTCTGAATGTCTGGTAAATGCTTCCTCAGCAATATGATGCACATGCTTTCATAAACATGCAAAGAAATTCCCATACTATGAGAATGTGAATTGTTCAAAAACATTCTTATTCCACTTGATAACAAAAAGTAATATCTTGAAAACATCTAAAATTAAAAAGATTATTTAAACAGGAAGAGGATACTTTGAAAATTTTGTAATATTGTCTAGAGAACAATATGAAGTGATTTTAATTTTTTTTTTTTTTTTTAATTTTTTTTACAAAACTACAGCAAGAAAATTCCAGGTCAGCTTTCTACACCCTCAGGAATAAACAGAATAAAACCAGATAGTTCTACTTTAAGTAAAATCAGCTGAATTATCTCATTAAAATTAATCAATTATTGAGTGCGCATTCTTCTAAGTAAGCATTTTAGTGGAAATGAGTCACTAACTTCTGCTTATATTAGCAACTCTAGGTAAGCTCCAAGTCAGAATGCATCTTATTGGCATTTACTAGATACACAGGAGCAAAAACCTCATACCACTCTTTATATAGCAGATTTGTGCTATTTTTTTCCTTGGGAAAACAGCACACATGTCTTTCCAGTAAGGAGAAAATTTAATGTTACGATTTAACACACTTTTTTGTGTCAGGAATGTTGGTATTGCCACAAAAGGAGTAACCAATATCTTCACACAGTTGCAGCCCTTTTTCTGGAGTCTTTAACTACAGTTCTGTGGTCAAACAGTGAGTTTATGGTGATCTAGATAAATCCAACAATATTTATGTATAATTCTTCTCTGTGTGTATAGATTTATAATACATTTATATTTAAAAGTCAATTTTAGAGCTAATCATCCCACAGCTTTATTTATTACCCAGGCAGCACAAAGTCCTATATAGTGCAGAACCAGAAAGGAGCATTAAGAACATCAGAAGAGGGCAGTGAAAGTGTTGACTTAAATAATTTTAGTTTGTAGATCAAACTATGGGAAATGTAGGTGGAAAAGACTATTAAAAAAATTTATCACATGGTAACTTCTACTGACAGTCTAACATCCAACTGATGACATTAACATATACAAATGAAAAACAATTACCTCAAGTGTTCCAAATAAATAATAACCTTACATTTATCGTAAAATATTTTGAATTTAATTCAAACTGATATTAGTCAAAATAGTCCTCTTAGTGAGTAGATTAAATTGATTGCTTCTAGGCAGAAGTATCTGTAAGATTTTCAGATTGGTAGATTTTACTTCACTTCCGCATTTCTCAGGGAATAAAAAAAAGAAAGGCTTTCCTACATTTTTCAACTGTGAATGACTTGGCAATTTATATTAATTAATTGAATACACCAAAATCAGGAAAATATTTTCTGCATATGCAGCAGATGCTACAGTTTCTCAATGTTACCTTGACACAGTGAATTTGCTTTGGTAGTGACATTCAGCTAGGGATTTGCCTTCAAAATTTCAGAAGCATATATTGAAAATAAAAGACAATTGATTTTGATCCATTTTCATTAGAGCTATGGTTGGTTAATGACTTTTTCCTAGCCTCTTATAATATCATTTTTCACAGCAGCATGAGCAAAAATGCATTTGTTTTGTGGTCTGAGTGTGAACATCAAGTCAAAGCAATTTGGTTGTTTGCATACCTTCCGAGCAGTTAAAATTAATCCAGTTTGCGTTTAGACCATTTTAGGCTCCACGTGTCATTTTTAGCTCTGTTTAAGTCAGGTTTGTTCCTGATAAATCTAGTAAAGAACTGTGTTTGCTTTCATCAGTTTTGCATTCAGTCCACTGTGCCCAGACTTGATTTCAGAATACAAGAATTAAAGTATATGCTTAAGTGTTTTAGTTAAAGACAGGCAGACCTTGAGTTTGTAAAGGTGGATGGACATACTCTTCAAAATTAGGTCAAAGAATAAAAACACCAGGAGAATCATCATTTCCAATTGTCTGAATTCTGACTTCTGCAAGGCTGAAGTTCCTGCAGATTTTTGGGAACCTTGAAGGTTTAAGAACAGGGTTGAGAGCAGGGACCTTTGCATGTTACCACGTGTACTGATACCCTGTCTTGTAACAGGGTAATAGGAATAAAAACGGGGGGCAGGAATGTTTGAGAGAGACAATTACTATGTAATTCGAGAGGGTTTTTTTGCATTATGTTTACTTATTTGATAATCTTGTTTGTCCTTGATATGTTAGAGAAAACTAATGACAATGTCAGTATTTCCCTGTGCTGCACCATTACTGAGCACTTCCATAAGAAGAAACTCCAGGGATGTCACAGCTTTGCCTGATGTGTCTTCCTGCAGGTCCATGGAGAGAGCTGGCTTTGTAAACCATTTCAGAGATGATTAAAAGCCATTTTGACTCTCTCCAGGAAGTAAATTACTAAAAGCTTGTGATTCCTGGGAAGAAATCTTAAAGTACTAACAGAAATGTCTTGGTAACAAAGGTCGGTCCTGACAGGCAGAACATATTCATTAGCAGACATTTTCAAAGAGAAGTTAAAAAAAATTCCAAGTGAATCAATGAGGCAAAATACCTGTATTTCAGTCTTATCATCAGTCAGCTTCAAAGATGGAGACTCACACAGTGTTCCAGTGAAGCAGCTGTGAAAAGTGGTAGGCATAAAAAATTAGCACTAAACACTCAAAAGCAAGACATGATACTGTGCAGAACTTGCAGGAAACACATAAAAATATACAGATGCCATTCACAGAGCAGAGGGTTGTACTAGATGTTTCATCATTTATTGACACCCTCTGCAACAGGGCAAAAGATTTCAACCCACTCCTATCATCTTCTGCACCCTGAGCTTTCTTCATAAAGCATTTGAGACTTACCCTCATCAAGGTGGTTGGACTAGGAGGGCCTGGGAGGACTTTGCCAGTGCTGGAATCAGAGGCTGTGCTGAAGGACTTATCCCATGCCTTTTTTCCAGATCCAGGTGCCCGGTGCTGGTGGCAGCAGCAGCAGCAACAGCACAGAGGGTCCTGCAAGGGTGGACCATGTGTGGAGCAGCCGGGGCTGTCCTTTGCTGGACACTGACAGTTCTAGTGGCTCCAGCTGGCTCCACCTGGTGACACCTGAGGGAGTATAAACCACCCATGATGGTGACACCTGAGGGAGTATAAACCACCCACAATGGTGGCACCTGAGGGGGTAGAACCCCCCTTTGCACAGGACCTGGGGTTAGCACGGCAAACAGTACTAAAGTACCTTTCATACTGAAGCAAATGGTTTTGAATCTCAGGGACAGTTCACGGTGAACTGGAAAAAAACAGATTTTCCTTATCCGGAACAGTACTTCTGTATTAGATTTTAGAGTGTTCTTGATTTTCCCTTATGTTGAAATAAAGGATCATGTTTTAGCAACAGAATATGAGCAAAGAGAAATTGAACGCCCTGATTCAAACAACCATGAAACACAGTCCTTGCATGGTGCAGGTTGATGCACCTGTTGGTACCTGGAAGGCTCTGATCTACGAGCAGCCCTGCAGTGCTGAGGGCTGGGAAGACATCAGCTGTACAACCACTGAATGATTCAGACAAAATGAAGGGAATAAAAGAAATAAAATAAACTTTCAATATTAGCATGAATAATTTTAATGGTTTTCAAAAAGAGAAAAGAGCAGCTGTATGATTTTATAGATTGTGCTTCCTTTGTTTTCCAAAACCTTTGACTTCAAAATATAATATGAAAGAGAGATTATAAAAAATAAAACATATTCAAGCAATTGTTTTTCTGCTCCAGAAATGGCATGCACTAGCCCAGAAAACTGGGTCTAAACTCAGTCATTTAAAATTAGAATTTAATTTGTATCGTTAAAAAAAAAATCTTATTGTACAAAATCAAGAAAACACTGAAAAGAGGCAATCACCTGTTATCTTAAATATATTAGAACAATAAAAACCAAGAACAGCTTAATCAAAGAGAACAGCAAGACAAATGTTAAAATAAGTTAGAAACTGAAGTACATCTACAACATCACCAGTTCCTATGTGAAATAGTCATTAAAAACAAACTAATAATTTAATTAATCGTTAATCCATCTTTATAATGCATAAATATTTTCTATTGAAAAAATATTGATAATTATGTATGGTAGTCATCTTTTTAAAAAGTATCCGCTAGAAGGAGATTTCAAAAAAGGGTTTTTGAACAAGTTTATGTACCATTGCTCAAACTCATTAATATAGTTCTGCTAATTCATACAGTATTCCATTTCTGGTCATCATAGAAATAAGGACATCACAGTCCAGCACTATATCAAGAAAAAATAACTTTAAAATGCACAGCTTGATGGTATGTGTCACCTTCTGTAACCTAATCTAGAAGCCAGTTACCTCCTGGAACACCTGTGTTTGTTTTTTGGGTTTCTTGTTTGTTCGTTCTGTTGTTTGGTTGGGTTTGTATTTGTTTTTTGTTATTTGGTTTATTTTTTGGGGGGGGGTTGTTTTTGTGGGCGTTTTTCTGTTTATTTTTTTATATATATAAATACATATCTCTCTCCCTTCTTTAGTACTGACAGATACTTACCTTAGGCCTGACCCTAAAAACATGCAATGCAACATTTTCAAGACTTCAGCCTTTTAATTTTCATTATACCCTAGGAATCTATTTCTGTCTAATATGCAATTTTGATAGCTATACTTGTATTCTCCATAAAGCTTGCTATATTTCTAGACTGCAGGTATTTTTAAATGAGGGTACAGCAGCTAGTTTACGCTTTCCTATTTCTTTACCTTGAAATAGTTTTATTGCACTGAGATTGCTGCACCTTAAGACTTTCTTAAGAACCAGGTCTTGGTGCAACATTCCTCTTTTTGTGTTTGAGGTGGCTGAGGGAAAGGACAGGCAAAGCAAGCATCATTCGTGTCTCAAATTTCTCCTATTTCCTCTGCCTCGTGACTTTCTTTATTAGTAAGAAGTGTCACGAAATTAATTCTGAAAGAGCTTTTGTTTAAGATTTATCCCTCTATATGCCTTATTTTTCCTTCCTAACGGGAATACTGGATATAGATGAGAACATAATAGCAAAAATATTTTGCTTGGCAAGGTTAATATCTACAACCTGTGATTGAGAACAAATTATTTAATTAGAATATGCATTACCTTTGTATTGAAATGGAAAAATTGATAAGCAACACTGTGGAAAGAGACTGTAAAAATATCTATTTTTTCCTTTCAAACTGTGGTTTTTAGCTTTATTCTGTGGAAGGCCATGAAGATAACACCAGGGCTGAGAACAGAATGAAGTCTGAATAAAACTGAAGGTATGCAAGAGATGGCTCACAATTCAGATATCTTGAAATGTTTATTAAAAAGCCCTTATTTTAAGACTTTTCATCTTCAACAGTGTTCACAACAAAAATTAGGTTATGGGGCCACATGGACAGTAAATGATGGGTAAGCATCAGGACTGGGCAGATGTGTATTCTGTGGTGAAAACTATTTAGGTTTCTGGCCTCCACACAAAGGATGGAAACAATGTGTAGGGGTCAAACCAGCTGCCACCAGAAGTGGTGCTGTGTGATAAACATCCCAGACTGATGTCTCCCCCCAGGCGTGGTGGAGCATCCCTGTGCACTGCCTTCATCCCCAGGGCTGCTGTATGACCTCAGTAACTTTAAGCAGGCCCTGACCTTCATATAAGGGGCTGGGATGTGAGTGGTCCTTGGCCATACCAGGAACTCTTGCATGGCTTAGGTGGGAGTGCACTGACCACACGCCAGGGATGCCTGTTCCCACGTAAAGAAGGGGAAAAAGTAATCACCTGACAGCCTTGGGACAATTCTCACCTGAATTGTAACCGGAGTGGAATGGTACCATTGATACTGTCCTTTTGAATAATTTCAGTAACTGACTCAGATTACAGCCAGGATGGAGTTTCAAAGGCAAGAGGGTGTGCACGTATGTGTGTGTTACTCTGAATCTTGTGAGTCAAAGTGATGGCGTCCCTCACCCTTTGTACCCTAATCACAAAGAGAGTGGGACCTTTGTTTCAAAGGCTTGCAATATGTGTTACTGTTGTTCTATAAAGAAACATGGACAATTTGGCTGGCAAATAATGAGCACACAACTGGATAAAACCCAAACTGAAGTTAAGTATCTGATAGTTTCAACTCATTTGTATTTAGTCCTTCATATCAAGCTTGAAAACAGCTTGTTGGATTGTTTAGTTCTAGTTTCTTGATGTTTTGCCTTTTTTGGTTTGAATTACTATTCTTGATTTTTATGCTCTGTACATTTCTGGTTCAGCTCCTAACTCAGATGACTGTCATGACAGCATAAAATGTATGAACTTCCCATGAAATGAAGGATTGTTGCCACCCATGCAATGTTTTGTGATCATTTTTGTTTAGTCATTTTATTGTTTTCAGCCTCACTGAATGTCTGCCCTTTGCACATTAAGGAGTGGAACTAGTATGGCACCATTCTGTGTGAGTAGAATCTCCTGTTTGAGACGCAGGACACAATTTTCTACAGTGATAAGCACAAAGAGCACAACTGCTTTGCCAACAGTTTAAAGAAAAAAGACCAAAATATTTAAAAATATATTCTTTATCAGAGAATTATTGCAATGTATTAAGTAATAGAATTATAAGTTCTATTTCCCTACTATTCTGAATGTACTTCATTAAAAAAAATAGCTTAATATCTTAAAAGACTTTGGTGTTTGAAGATTGGATTTGGAATGTGTTGTTTGAGTTTATAAGCCTGTCTGTCCTCTGAGATGTAGCTTGTTGACTGAAGGACATTCATTCTTTATCACAGAAGTAAAGATGAAATGATTTTGAGGGACCAAAGGCCACAAAATATTGCTGAATGGCAGTTAGGTTCTGGAGGTTATTAGTAGAGGGCTTTTGAAGCTGCCACCAGTATCCACCTCCTCCTGCAAAGAGACTTCAAAGGACAATGGTTCTTTTCCCTGCAGTCTGCCTTGTATTCACAAGTACTGAAGAAAGAGCTGAACAGCACTGTATTGAACTTAAAGCTAATCATGTGAAGTTGTCAAGTAGTTCATATTTCCTAAGACTGTAATCTGATAGACAAAATCGAGATCAGTAAATAAGAAAAGCAGCAAGGAAAAAAAAATCCTCAGTCCTAAAATTTTTGGAGACAAGATAACTGGAGCATAACTAACTTTCTGGTCAAACAAGCATAATCTTTTCTTCTTGGTATTTTATGGGCTATATTGTTATTAAAGCTTATCACATTGAAGATAAAGTATTTCATGGCTTGTCAAGGTCTGGGGCTTTTTAAAATATGTATTAAAATCCAAGGGATTTGGGGACTATTAGTCTAAACACATAAAAAATTACAAATTTCTTGAGAATTCTCAGTTATTTTCATCTGTATTTGTCCAGTATGCACAGGCACCTCATTTTTATCTTTTTTTTTTTTTTTTTTTTTTTTTTTTTTTTTTTTTTTTTTTTTTTTTTTTTTTTTTT